>JAGMUV010000026.1:600000-1046827 GCA_020744425.1 Dactylonectria macrodidyma | reverse complement strand
TAGTGTCTGGTGCTGTTGTAGCTGCTCTCTCGCTAGTCTTATCCGCGTCGATCGGGCTTGGTACGGCTGTGTCTCTGGCATGCGCCCCGATTCAGTTGCTCTCTGGGCCTGTCTCTTCGCCTTGGGCCCCAAGGGGAACGCATCATCCCAGAGGGTACCCAAATCATCTTGACCCTGTTGTTGCCTTTTCTTAGCCGTCGGATGTGGTTGTAGATTTCTCGGATGGCGCACTGTCCCGATTGTTGTCGTGGTCGCGCGATCGCCTTCAGTGCTGACTGGCCGCTTGACAGTATGGTAAGCCTTCGGTCCCGTAATCCGTCGGGCATGCATCGCAATGCCATTGCTATCGCCCCTAGCTCGCTGTGTAGGGGTTCTGGTCGTCTCGCGAGCCGAGAGTGACCGAGTACCTGGCCATGACCCTATTCTCTCGCCCTGCTGCTTTGTGGCTGATGATGCCTCCCAGCCCGTCATTCCTCCTCTGTCGAAAGCGCTGGTCGCGATGGTGATGTCTTCGACACTGTTGGCTGCCGCTATCGCCACCCTTCCGATCTGCCTCACACACCAGCGACACGCGGGGGTGCCACGGCGGTGCTGCATAGGCTTCGATTGTTTCCATCCGCCCGATTCCGCTCTCGCCGAGGGCAAGCGCCAGTCTCTTCATCGGCGAGATGTACCTTCGACTCACTGATACTTGAGTGTCCGCTTAGCGGGTGCTTCTTTGGGCAGCGTGTGCATATTGATGTACAACTTCATTCCCGCCAGAGCATGTCGCTCGTGTACTGTTTGGATGTTGGCTTCCGCTTCAGCTACTGCCCTCGCTACCGTCTGAAAGGCTCCCGTGATGGCCCAGCGCTCCTATTTTCTGTGCCCTGTTGAAACTCTTTCATTCCCTTTCGCCGCGCGCATGCGCCCATACGACAGACGCGTAGTCCATGGCTGGGGCCACGGTTGCGACGAAGAGTTGTCTGGCAGCTTGTGGTGGCAGCATCCTGAGTCTCCTTAGACACATGGCTGCCAAGAGACCTTTCGTGGCGGCCTTGGCCATGTGTTCCTTGAACCTGAGCCCCGTGTCCATGATTACCCCTAAGAGTTTGGCCTTCGCTTTGGGCTTGACTTCCTCTCCATTGATCGTGAACGGCGCCTCGCTGGTGCGTTCAGCTACGCGCGTGAAGTGGACAATTGCTGTCTTGTCATGCTCAAACGTCGCTCCACTGCGTTTCCCCCACGCCAGTGCCCGGTCAATGATGGCTTGTATGCCGTCCCTGTTCGCCTCCGCCGTCGGCCCCGTGACCCAGGCCGAGTAGTCGTCGACAAACGCCATCGATCCGCCTTTCGAGTTAATCTTGCTTTGCACAAGGTCTGCGTTGAAGAACAGGAAAAGCACTGGCGAAAGCGGCGATCCTTGGGGAAGGCCGGCTTGCGGCAGCTCCCGTTGCTCTGACGTGTAGTCGTTCACCACAATGCTGGCCGTGCGATTGGAGCAGAACGCGCTTATCCATTGCACCAGCTTCTTGGGGATACCTCTTGCTTCCAGCCTCTGTAGCAGTCTGTCATCGAACACGCCGTTGTACGCGCCTTTGATGTCGAAGCTGGCCAGGCTGACCACCTTGCGGTTCCGCCATGCTTTGTACACTTGTTCTTGGAAGAGCAGCAGAGCCTGCTCTGCCGACCGCCGCTTCCTTGCCCCAAAGTGGTTTGTGGGCAGGAGCCCGAACGTCTCGGCGGCGTATGAGATCCTGTCCGCCACTACCGCCTCGAGGATCTTTCCCAGCGTCGACAGCAGCGAGATTGGTCTCCATGCCTTTGCGAGTGCGTAGTCGCCCTTGTCCGGCTTCTTGAGCGGGATGATCTTTGCGCTTCTCCACTGGTCTGGTAGCTGTCCTTCATCCAGTGAGGTGCGGAACAGATGCATCACGCGTTCCTTGACCACCGGCCACAGTTGCTTCCACACCATCGCCGGCACGCCGTCTTCTCCGGGTGCTTTCCACGCCTTGGCTGCCATGACTTTCTCTCCACCTCCTCCAACGTCAAATCCGGCATGCCACTTCTCTCCGCCGCGGCGTGGACCTTCGTCTTCGATGGTTGCTGGCAGCGGCGGGAAGAATGCGTCAGCAGTTCTTCTGCCTGTTCCGCTTTCCTGCGTTGTCGTCCCGTCCGCCCTTTTCAGCCGGGGGATTTTGTCGCCGACCATGTCGCCACCAGGTTTAGGTATTTGGCCGCTGCCAGATATTGGCCCGTCTGGAGGAAGTCCCCCAGTGGGCCTCTTCTGTCTTCTGATACTGTCGTGGTACTCTTTGGCTACCTTTGCCCGCTCTAGGTTGTCCTGCTATGGCCTGCCGCGCTGCGCCCTGCCAGGTTCTCCAGTACGTGTAGGCTTTCCGGAGTCGGTAGGTCTGTTGTCCACCATCTCTTTGCGTATGGTGATGGCTTCGCCGCGGGACCAGTGCGTGGATTGCACCGAGGACTGCCTCCATCAACCTGTCCGTCTGTGTCTGAACCCCGCCGTCCCATGGGAGGAGTGCCAGCCGATCTTTCACTCTCTCCTTGATCGCATTCCACGGTGCATTCTTGAAGAGCAGTCTCGGACTCGCCGTCCTTTCCGGTGTCGTGAGGTCAAACTCTGTCTGGATTGCCCTATGGTCCGACCCGTGTTCGGTCTGGTGAATGTCGCAGTGAACCATCTCTTCGGCCAGTTCGGACGACGCAAGCACCAGGTCGATCGTGCTCTCCGCACTACCCCTCTCCCAGGTTTTCGTTCCCCTGGGAAGGAGGCTGAGGAGGCCATGCTCGTCCATGAGGCCGATGATTGCATCTGCCTCCCCTTGGCGTCTGCCTGTTACCTCGTCACCTCCCCATAGTTGGTCGTGGCGGTTGAAGTCGCCTGCCAAGATCACGTCCGTTCTTTCCCTGTGCTGTTGCGGAAGCCCGTCATCACCCTGTGCAGTTGCTCCATGCCGTGCGTAGAGCATTCTCATTACTCCCTTCCACATACACCGATACCACTAGGACGTCCCGGTCGGGCAGTCGTATTATTGCTCCCGTCAGGTCGGCTGACGGTATCGGCACCTGCTCCGCCTCCAGGTCCCTGCGGATCCAGAGCATGCTGCGGATCGGCCATCGCATCTCGTGTCTCTTTGTCGGTATAAATCTCGTCCAGTTTCTGTGGTTGTTTGGTGCTGTCACCACCGCACCGTCAATGTTCAGCGCGTATGGTTCGGCTATTGCCAGCACCGCGTAGTCCCGCAAGTCTCCGTCGTTCATCATGCTCAATTGCACCGCATCCCTCTTCCCCACGTTAAGCTGGAGGATCTGGAGGTTAGTGCACATTGCCGTCATGTAGTTGTCGTACTCGGCAGTTGCGACTGAGCGATTCGTGTGGTCCTCTGCAGAGAACGCACTTCGGCTCGATCGCCTGGCACTGTGTGTGGCGGTGTCCCGTTTCCGCACATTTGCCGCATCGCTGGGGTCTGTTGCAGGTGAAGGCTTTGTGACCAAGCTCCCAGCAGTTGTAGCATTGGACTGGGCCTTGGCGTCGCTCGAAAACGTTGGTGCTGGCCGACTCCCCAGCGAGGTGAAAGTATCTCTCTTCCAGCAAGCGTTGCGCATCGCTCACCTTCGTAACGTAGATCACCATCGAGCCGTAGGATTTCCCATTCTCCTTGTCGCTGAGCCACTGCATCTTGGCAATCGTCACTCCGTTCTCCTTTCCCAGCGCCTCCGCTGTGCCTGGCAGCACGTTGCCAGCTGCGTCCAGGACCGCTGCCCTGTTTGCGCCGTCAACTTTGACCGGATACAGTTGGTCCCTGAGGACTCTTGCGCCCTTGACTGCTGTCTTCTCTGCCGCTTCCTTGACGAACTTCATCTCCGACTCGTCTCGGCAGATCACCTTAATACGGTCTGCGTTCTTTGCGTTCCTCACCACAGCTGCACACCTCCAGTCCTGTCGGCCCTCCTTCTTTCGCATCTCCTCCTCAATGGCCTGTCGAATTCCTCCCACTTGCGCTTTGCCCTTCTCCTCCTCGTTGACACGCGATGTGTCGATAGTGCAGAAGAGAGTATCCGTAAGTGTGGATGGTGTTGTTTGCATCGACGCGAGGGTTTGAAGGTTGCTTGGCTGGCTTGACGGCGGGGTACGGGCTACGTCTGCATACGATGGGTGCGGGCTCGTCTGGGCGCTGTTGGCCTGAATACTTTTGGCCATCGCGTCTAGTTGCTCTCGCAACTGCTTTGTTTCTTCTGCCGCTTGTTCCCTCACCTGCCTGAGCTGTTCAATCAGCTGCTCGCGCATCTGTTTCATCTCACGTGCTGTCTGTTCCTGCATGCTTCTGGTTTCCTCGGCTTTCTTCCGGTCGTCAGCCGCCTCGGCCCTGACCGTCCGTATCTCCTGCTGGAGTTGTCGGATCATCTCCAGCTGATCGCTAATCACCTTTGTCGCTTTCTGCTGGTTCTCCATCAAAGCATCCCAGAGTCTCTCCAGCATCTGTTTCTGCTTGCTCATAAGATGGCTCGACGTTTCCTGGAGCATCGTCTGGAGCGTCGTCTGGAGCATCATCTGCATTAGCGATGAATCGCTGCGGGCCGCGCCATCCACAGCCTGCAGTCCCTCGTCCGCATTGTCCCAGTCGTTGTCGCCTGCTGCCACTTGCTTTGTGCCGGCATTCTTCGATGTCCCGGCCTGGCTTGAGGCTACTTGCCAAAACTTTTGGGCTTTCGCGGTTGGTTTCACGGGTCTCGACGAGCGACGCGTCGCGGTCACCGAATCCCCACCCGCGACCATGATCTCCTCGGCGGTCGCGTCCATCTCCCGGTGCCACGCTTACGGCAGCGCCAACCCGTTCTTTCGCCTAGAAGAGTGTAAAGAGTGTAAAGAGTGTAAAGAGTGTAAAGAGTGTAAAGAGTGTAAAGAGTGTAAAGAGTGTAAAGAGTGTAAAGAGTGTAAAGAGTGTAAAGAGTGTAAAGAGTGTAAAGAGTGTAAAGAGTGTAAAGAGTGTAAAGAGTGTAAAGAGTGTCATGTCGGTGCATGTTGTGACATTGACACTCTCTGGGGACCCAACGTGAGGCTTTATTATTAAGCTAGCGGCCCAATATTGTCTAGGACTGCCAGGGGTTCATATCGTAATGCTGGTTGAGAATTCCGCGTGAATTTCCTCCAACGCGGTACTATGCGAATTCGTGTGCTCTTTGCTCCTTTCCACCTCTACACTCTATACAATTTACACCCACAAGGCACGCAATGGCTGATGAGGAGGCTGTAACAGACGGCACCAGGCCAGCCTCTACCACGAAACCCACCATAAACCTCGAGAAGGTCGAGGATCCGCAAGAAGATGCCGCTCGAACGAAATACATCCGCCAGTGGTTGCCCCAGTTCAACGCCTGGGGTGTTCTCCTTTCGCATGGCGCCGCGAGCCTGGCCGTCGCCCTCAGTATAGTCTTGGCCTTGAACGGATACGAAGCTCTTGACGACGAGGATGCGACCCACGCGACCTACGTTAACGGCCGGTTGATACTGCGCGTCGCTGACGTTACGACCCTTCTCTCGACCGCCATGGTCATTGTCAAGCTTCTCGTGTCATGGTGGACGACAACTATCGTGTGGGCATGCGCTCACCATCTCGCGTCTACGGGCAAGTTAGCACCTGGCCCAGAGAACAACCAGGAGGCAAAGGACACACAAACAGAGGCAGAGGCAGAGGAGTTTATGTCACGGTGGAAGTTACCCCCGTGGTTTAAGCGCCCGTTCATGATGCCAAAGGGCCCCGGCCAGTGGTTAATCACCTTCGCTCTTCTTCTCTCCTCGGTTCAAGTGTATATCCCCCCGCTGCTGACTGGCGCCGTCAACTGGACGTCCAGGCTTGTCCCTGTCGACTCGACGAATGAGGCTGTTGCCGCTGTCGACCCCCGAGCCGACTTCGACGGCTGGTACTGGTACCGATACTCGGGATACGCCCAGTCAGGCCTCAGCAAGCGGTCGTATCTGCGCTATGCCGCCGGATATGCCGCGTTGGCTTGGGGCGATGTGAGAAACGCTGCTGAGAACGGCACGTCCCTGACCGGTAACGGGTGTCGGCATGTCGTGACCAGAAACGAAGCTGTTGGCCCAAATTCGACCTTGATCGACGCCGTGTTGCCGTGTATTAACATCCACAGTATCACCTGGTATCGGCCGACAGATGATTTCACCACCAGGTCGCCTAACCTCACTCTTGTCGACGACGACCCAGCGCTGTACTACGACCCCGGCGTGACGGTCGTGTATAACAACAGCTTGCCATGGAATTCCTCGCAAGTGTCGACTTCCAAGCCTATACCGACGCTACATGAAGGACCCATGACCTTCTGGGTCATGGTGAAGCGTGTTGGGAGAACGGACGCGGAATCGCCATGTACACACCTTGACCCCACTATCTTCGGAAGCGTTGACTCCCTTGGCTGGTACGTTCAACAGTGGTCTGGCAATTGCTACTGGTATGGCCTCGTAAACTTCACGGCCGGAGTGACCACCAGCAAGCAGAGCAGGTATCTGTCCGGGCGAGTAGTTGGAGACCAAACACCACTCGACCAGGTTGTGTTCGATGCAAATCCCTGGGTCCTGGAGTCTCTCTGGCTTCTGCCTGACCTCATGACCATGATTGCTGTCATGAATTCCACACTGTTGCCCACGTATGATAACATCGATGGCTACGTCCAACAGTTGCTACGGCAGTCATACCTGGCGGCATGGGACATGTGCCACGACTCCTTCGACTCAGACCAGATCTCCCTTACGTACAAGGCGATACCTGGTATCTCGAGACAGTTGGCCGAGGTATCGTTTGCCAGAGTCTTCTCTTGGCTTGGAGTCTGCTTGCTTACGACAGGCTCCGGGTTCCTGTTGCTTGTTATTGTTCTGGATAGACGTGACATCGAGGTCCCTGAAGAGACTCTCCTAGAGGTGAGTGAGGAAAGAAAGTCGACTGGATGGGACATCCTCAACCAGTGGTCGAGCATTGCCTTAGACATGGTCAAGAAAATATTCTAAGGCAAGGGATTGAGGCCAAGGCCATCGGCAACAGCTGCAGTCGTGAATATGGGAGTATTAATGAAGCCCCAGCGATGATACATGTTTGTTTTGAATAGAATCGGGCGACAGGCGTTCGAAAATGAGTCGCGGAATATATGACAAGGACTAATCACTTATGTGTCTTGTCTCGTCGACTCCGCATCTCATGAGAGTGCCCAGAGACCCAAACAACTCAACCAACTCAACGGACGACCTATATTGAGTGAATTGGCTTAGTAATCGCCGGCCTCTCGTTGAGTTGATGAACTGAACGCTTTCGTTGAATGGATTGGCGTTGAGTTGGTGTCAGGGAACGGTCATGTGACTTTCATACTTTAAAATACTACGTCACCCCATGCACATTGGAGCGGCGATGGGGTGCATGGAGTAGCCTCAGCCGAAGGCTGTGTGTCCGCGGGCCGGGAAGCTATTACTACTACTGCATTATCTACGTACTGATCCATTGCCATGGCCATTCTTGGTATTATGTGACATGTACGGATTCCGTGTGAGCACCTGCCGTTTCCTAAGCTCCTGATCCCTCATCTTCATCTTCATGCCATCCGGGGGAGACCCGTAGACCAAGTGATTACGATCAAATGGTGCATCCAACATCAGACCCTTGAGCGTTTTCACGCGAGACAGCCACGTAGCCTAAACTAGTCTGAAAGTCCCGGCAGGACAGATCTGTAACTACCATGTCTTCGGTGATGCTTTGTGACTTGTGCACGGTAATTGCGTAGCATACGATCAGGGGAAACTGGGTGCGAGCGCAGAGAATGGCTCCCATGAGGAAGTCCCTCTCCACTGGGAGAATCGGCACAACCTTCCTGCCATCAACGGTGGTCAGGAATACCGGTCCGCTGTATTTGTCAAACTCCATCATGATAACACAGGGAGGGTCTTGGATGGGGTCGGCCCCAGGTGCCCAGCCGATATCGTAAACTGTGCCGCGAGCGCCGTTGCAGAGGCCAACTGGCTGCCAAAGGTTGGACGTCAGCATCAGACGGGAGCCAATGCATATTGGGATCTGCTTCGCAAGGTTGCCCGCCTTGTCATCAGGTGCAGCAGCCGCGCCGGGGCCGACGTTCTTAGCCATGACCTGGATGACTGGCCGGCTGAGGCGGTCGAGGTGATAGTGGTTATATTCGTTCACCCTATCTTTAGTGGCGTATACTCGTAAGGCGTTGACAAACCTTGCGACCTCTTGATCGTCTAGTTTTGCCTGTACGCGGCTGGAAAGGAGCTTCCAGGACTCCACAGATAGTTGAAGCAGTCGCAATTCCCCGAGAGCTAGGCGGAATGCCTCCTGATCGTCGCCACGCTGCCGCTGGACAACTTTCAAGAAGACCGATTTATCGAATCGCCTATATGCGTTTCTGCCCTTGATCTCTACTCCCTGAACCTCTTTATCGTAATAAAGCGGCTTCTGCAGCACAGGGGGAAGCTGAAAGAAGTCACCAACCAACAGGATGTTCAGGCCGCTAAAGAACTCTTCGTTCTTATTCGGGAACGCCTCTCGGAGACGGTCATCGATCCAAGATAGCTGACGCAGTCCAAGCATGCTCTTCTCATCAATGATCAGATACTTGATATCTTTAAGCTTCTTCTGGAGCTGAGCCTTATCAATGGCTGAGAGAGGCTTGAAGTCCTTATTAATTGGCAGGTGCAACAGGGAATGCAAGGTAGTGCCCGAAATCTGATTTCCCGCGACGCCCGTGGGCGCGGCACGCCAGACGGGTGTCCCTCTCCCGCCCGTCGCGGCTTGAAGGTGCGCGGAGAGCAGGTTGATGAGGTATGACTTGCCAGTGCCGCCTCCCCATCTACATGGAGTAACAACTGGGAAGGAACCCCTGTCAGGAAGTGGCCCATCACCGTGTCGTACACTAGGCGCTGATCTCGATTTAGGGAATCGCGAGCTTCCAAGGGCTGATGGTCCACGTCGAGATTCCAGGGGTTTTCCGCTTTGCGTTGCTTCCAGTAGTCGCCGCTGAGAATGCCGTCGTCGGTATACCGTCCAACGTGGGAGGCCCAATCATAATCGATGTCGATATCTCGGCGGCCGAGGATGTCGATGTCCTCTTCCTCCAGCGGGCGGTCAGGCAGCATGCGGGCGAGTTCATGCCAGTCCTCCTCCACAATGGGCTCCTCATGGAGCTCAAGCTCAAATTCATCGTCCTCTGCCCTCAATTCTTTGTTATCTGGCTCCCCATAATGATCGTCCGCGTGGGCATCATGGTGCTCTGTGCAGCACTTGTACGCAGTCGCGAAGGAATCGAACCGCTGCCCGCCCACCACGAGCAACTCTTGTGGAGAGCGATGTGGATGAACCATCATCAATTTAACACGGCAGAAGTCGTTAAACTGGGGAGAAGCCTCTATGGACTTGTATCGAGGGAAGTAAGCTAGGACCCTTTGCTTCGCGTTAGCAGCGAGTCTCCTCCACGTCTTGAGATTGTACGATTGCAGGTACTCGAGGTAGGCTACATCCTCATGCTGGTCATTTCGCTCCAGATATTTTCTGTAGCTGCCGATAGTCTCATTGACATCTTCGTCGACGCGATACGAACGTGCATGTTGCTCCAACGGACGGCAGTCGACGGAGACGACCATCCGTGTCCCTTCCTGCAGAGGGATGTTAAGCAGAAGGTGGGAAATCTCCTGCGCCGAGTAATCCCTCTCGGCAATCAGCTTATTCATAAGGCGAGAGGAGAAGGATAATAAGGGCTGGAGGTGTGCCGTGTGCGGCAAGACCTGATCTGCAAGTTTGCAGTAAGGCTCAGTCTTCTTCTCAGATTTGCTGCAATACTTCGCAGCGTACGTAATAACCGCCTGTAAGCTGGTGCAAGGAGATATGTCGATATTGGCTAGCCAGCCTAGGATGATAGCAGGATTGAAGTGGTTCATGAGGCTGTCGTTCCGCGCCGCCTCGAAGATGTGGTACGACCTACCTTCCTTCCTGATAACTGCAGCCAGCTCCCGCAAGGCACGAGGGAAGTCAAAACGACACTCCCTCTCTGGATTGGCCGCGTTGGCCGCCTCGATGTCTGCAGCAGCGCCCTCCATATCCCTCGCGATGTCACCGGTTCTCTTCCTCACACGCAAGCAGTACGTGGTGTTGCACTTGTGGCGCTGGCAACGGTTGACAATTTGCGAGAGCCGCAGGAATGTCATCTCTATGCTTAGGGGATCTACGCTCAGCGGATTACCCTCACCCTGAGGCATAGTCCTACTCGGCTCGGGGTTAATGGCAGTGACGTGGAATCCTCACGTGCGTGCAAAAACATCACGAGCGGCTTCGTCCTCTATGTCGGCTCCGGGGCAATTTTCCATCCAGTACAGGCCGTGGTTGTGTGGACTCCCACGCCCTTGCCATTCATAACGATCCCAGTAATCCGTGATGCTAAACTTCTTGCTTAGCACGATATCCCGAAAGAGGCAGTATCGGCGGTAGAAGTGGAAAGCAGCAATGTGAGGGTTCTGCCGCAATAGGCGGCGCGATAGAGCCATCCTCTCCGGCTCGGTGGCGGCTAGCCAGTCGTCATACTGGGGCATGTGCTGGTAGAGACTCCGCCAGTGTAAATCTGCCGGGCTAAACGTGATGAATGCACCAGGACAACCAAGGTTATAGGCGTAGGCCTCGAGGTCCTGCCTCTTTTTGTTCCAGAATGGACGCGTACCGCGAATAGACACCGCATGCCTTGTGATCGAGTTGATCAGCGCCTGCGCCTCGGGGTCCTCGCTGTGTTCGAGCGCCTGAATAAGTTGCTCTCGCGTCAGCGGCTGCTGTCTCCCATCATGTTGCTTCACGAAGAATCTGGACCGCGAACGTGCTTGTGACCGCATTAGCGTGTTGAAGGCGACGAAGCGGAAGGTCGGGTGGCGTGCAAAACGCCCGTCGTGCCAGCGCATCGCGTGCTCGACGTAATCCTTGTAATCAATGGAGCGCAATCGGGGTTCAACAAAGTCGGCTCTACCGTCAGGAAAGAGGCAGGGAAATGCCAAGGAGAGTAGGGCATGAGAGCGATTGAACTCATTAATGGGTGTGTGTCGTATATTCGGGAGCTGCAGCTCGTGTTGTGCCTGCGCCTGGAAGCTTGTGGAAAGCCCTGAATCAGCGCCTGATTCTCCGGAGAGAATAGACCGCAGAGCATCGAGCTCCGTGTCCTTAGCCAACAGGTCCGGCACCGCAGCCTCGTCCTCCAGGTCAGGCTCTGCCTCCTGATCTTCCTCGGGTGAGTCGGGTCCAACATCGGCAGCCTCCACCTGACTCTGGGGGATAGCATCCAGGACATTACCATCTTGGGGCAATTGATTCAGCCGCTCTTCGTCGATGGCGACGCATCGATAGCCGGGATGATGGCGGCGGAGGTAGTCTAGCCATATGACAACCGGCTGGCGGCGCACGCGGAACTGGCGGGTGAATTGCCGGCTAAGATTTGCGTGGGACGACGTATTCGCAGGACGTAGTAACACAGTGTTCAACTCTTGCGGCAAAAGCGGGAGCTGGTTGTACACTAAGCCAACCTCCCGGAGAAAGTGAATTACGTGCCCTCGATACTTGTACTGCTGCCCTCGCACAAGCATAATGTTCACGTGGACGTGAACACGAGCAATCAACGACTCTTCGGTAGGCGTGAGCTGGGGCAACCGGCCCGGCACAGGGCCAAAGTCGAGCTGATTGTCCGCAGAGAAGAAATATGGCTCGTCGGGCTGGCGCTTCTCATCCCTCCGATAACAACGCGCACAAATGCCATCGCAATCGATCTTCATCTGGAACCAACTCTCTTGGCATCGACTGCAAAACTGCATTTGGTCATTGTCCAGCTCTGTCCAGAACTCGCGGAGGATTTCCTTGTCGCGACCAGTCAAGGCGCAAGCCTCAAGGTCTCCATTCCACACCGGGTCTTGTGCATGAAATACCGCCGATTCTTCAGGTGGAATCATCACTGGGCTCCGATACCGTCGTGGCGGCCTCGACGATGGAGTTTGCCTTTGAGATTGTCTCGGCCGCCCTCCTGTACCAGGGGCAGGACCACGGCGACCACGCCTTGGCTGTGCGGAAGGCTGCGGCAAGCGATGGCGAAGAGGGCTTCCATCCACGGAATTATTATTGTCGTTCTCGTCTTCGTCCCCTGGATCGGAATCACACTCCACCCCTAATTGTTTGAGGTACCTCTGTGGTCGAGCAGGCGAAAGGAGTAAGTTGAAATAGTCCTCGGCGTCAATATCAGATTCAGAGAAATGTCCCCTGTCATTGCCTCCCTTGGTTATCCCATTCCCGTCTTGAAACCAACTCGGTTGTAGTCGATCTCGACTCCCATCTACGCTCCGTGGTTAGCCTGAACAATTTACCAGGACGACAGCACAAGGATACCTTCTCCAGGACCCTCAGACCCATCAAAGACGCCGAGTTGAGATATTGTGGGAGTCAGTGACACAGTCTCCCCTGCACGGCGTCGTGAACGATGGTCGCGCTGGACAGCGGCCAGCTTGGCCCTCGCCCCGGCCTTGGAAGGATCATCTTGCGAGTCTTTCCCGGCCCTGTGGAACCTAGCAGCCAAGTAAGAGTAATCTACACTAGTTGTGCTGCTTCGGACAGTAGATGGATCAGAATGTGAGGCGGTTGGATGGGTCGTTGGCTGCGCGGGAGGTGAGGGAGCCATTTCCCGGAAGAGCCGCGAGC
The DNA here is from genome assembly GCA_020744425.1 of Dactylonectria macrodidyma. NCBI lineage: Eukaryota > Fungi > Ascomycota > Sordariomycetes > Hypocreales > Nectriaceae > Dactylonectria > Dactylonectria macrodidyma. Next base: position 1,034,099 of record JAGMUV010000026.1, on the reverse strand, counting down.
TTTGTTGGGTTGGTGGAATTGGCGTCCCTAGCACTACGTGAGGCTGGCTGATTGACTCTCTGAATAACCTCCTAGCTGCATGAAGTTGTTGTAGCTTCTCTGGCGACGTGGGCTGGGTTCCAGACCTGTCCTTAGCAGGGGATAAGCCAGCTTCTCCGTCAGTTCGCTTCCGGGCAGGTCTTTCAGCTGAGGAAGAACGGACGGCGAGGTTCCTCAATGTTTGGATCGCGCTTCTGGATCTGGAATTCTTTATTCAGTTAGTGTTGAATGCTCTTATGGTCTTACAGAGTGAGTGGGGAGACAGAGCTGACATGAGAATTGCACTGACTACGACAGCCGAGGCAGTTTTTGGTTTTCCCAGCAGATTTCCGTTTACTGACGAAGTCACCCGCCGGTTTCTCCTCGCCACAGCGGGCACAGACGATGGAAATCAAGTCATCTTGAAGCCCTTGAGGAGTAGACTTAGGACTCATTACTTAATGAAGCACGCATCAAGACGCGTTGTTTCAATGAAATTTCCATGTCAAGCGAAGCGCAAGTAAACAAACCAGGGGTGCTGCGAGCCGCAGAAAGCTAGGCCCACTTCTTAGCAGCCATTGTCCAGTTGTTGCACGTTTTGCGGCCATCCATACAAATTGCTGGCCAATCAGAACCCGGGAAACTTATTGACCCCTGTCTGCACCAAACCCTTAATGTAGAGTCAGCCTTCGGCTGAATGAATAGTCTCACTTTATGAATATTGTGTAAATAGCTTAAGTCGGAGTTTTCCTCAGGCGTCTCTTTCTTTACTCGTAAACAATCATTTTACCCAACTCACACTCAACCTCGTTCGTGCTCTTGTCCTAGAGGGCCCAATCAACTCGTCGTGTGCACCACAAGGTCGATAGCCGCTTTGGCACCGGGATCCTGCTAGCTGTTTCACAGTCTCAAGTCAATCGCCCCATTGTGGGAACTCCTTGAAGAGACCCCTTTGCCAATGTCGAGGTTAATGACTCAGGATCGGGGCAACGTAAAGGGGTATGTAGCACTGTCAGTAGCAGAGACTTATACGCAGAACCAACTGCAATTTCCAAGGACAGTTGAGGGTATCTTTGGCGTAATCGGTGTTGGTGGCGAATGGTACCGCGTTGCGCGAATTAGGAAGCGACGAACGACAACGCCACACAAAATTTGGCCAAAAGCGCTCAGGCCCTCTGTGAAGGCATTGCCCGATCGGGTTAGCGTGCTTTAGTAAGCGCGCATAGCCGCGGCCTTCACAGTGTGGCCTGAGGCACTGAGGTAACTGCCGTAGGCACGAGCCACAATGGCCTGAGCTTGCTGAGGTAAGACGATTTTAGATTGACGTCAATATGCATTGCAGGAAGCGATACTAGCGGTTTGTTGTCCGAACACGTCAGAAGACCGCCGCCCCCGCACGAACAGAACGAGCAAGAACACTGCAATCTTCAATCAATCCTATCCTGTGAATCGCGATATACTGAACTCACCCTACCCTGAAATTACTATAAGGTAACCAGTGCGCATCTAACAGATAACGCCGCGACTTCGTGAGTGTTTGCTCATCGCGTCAGTTCTGTGACCGTTTCCGAAACCTCGATATCCACACTAGGCTCTACCCACCAAGATGCCGCGGATGAATCTGGGCCTTCCCTACAACCATTGTAGCCATCAGCTATGCCAGGTTGGCTTCCAGAGCCCTGACCTTCTCCGCTGCGGTGGTTGTCATGTCGTCAAGTATTGTGGCCAGCCGCACCAAAGGGCCGACCGACCCAAGCACAAGGTCCAATGCAACCCGATAAAGCAGACCAGAGACAAGGTCTCAGAGGAAGAGGCAAAGCTGCGGACCAGCCCTGGCGCAGACACAGACGGGAACCCTTTCAACAACGTCGCGGGCCTTTTCTGGTTCTTCAAAAGCACTCGCCCTTACATGCAAGCTCGCTTTGACTACATCACTGCCGTTCTGAACGTCCGCACCGGCGAAGCCGTCGAGATCGCACTCGACCATTCCCTCGATCTGCTTCGTCTCTGCCGAGGCGACAATTTACGCGTTCGTTGCCAGGTTCCTGCGCTGTATCTCCGGCTTGGGAGGGACCAGGATGCATACGATTTCATCAATTGGTATGCTGTCAGAGGCGACTCTCACTATGACTGGCGCGATATGAACTTGCCGTTTCTCGACATGCATGGAGAGGATGCGTTTGAGGCTGTCGACGAGAAGCCCCACCACATCGAGTTGTCCTTCTTCGTGGCCTTGACGCTTATCAAGATTCGATTGATGAAGGATTTAGAGTCCCTCCAAGGATTCTTGCGGAGTAATCCTAACGCGACAGGGGAAGCTAGGTATGATCATCTGCAGGAGGAGGCGATGAGCGATATACTCCTGAGACGGCCGGACATTGTCGCGCAAGACAACTACGAAGAGATGATCGCTGAGCTGCGGCACCAGGCACTACGGCTGTATAGGATAGTCAAGGAAAAGAACCCACATTTCTGGCCGGGCATCATGAGTCCGAACCTGTACACTCATAGTGTGCCGACGATTTATGCTTTCGGATCACGAGAGGAGGCTGTGCTCGTTTTTCGGAACTCATGGTACTCGTGGTCAGAGACAGAAGTGGCCATACGGTTTATCAGAGGGGTTATACGCGACGATGCGTAAGAGTATAGGAATGTAAAACTGTACGGGATATTCTATTTAGGAACAACCGATATATTTTAGCCTTGACTTTCGCATTTTACGCAATATGAATGGGCTTAAGGATATATGCTGGCCTGATCATGGTTGAGGCGAAGTGCATCGAAGTCGATAACGCACAGTCATCCAACACAACGGATGCAGAGCCGTTGAATAACGAGCAGTGGCAAGCGTTGATTGCGCTGCATCGCACGCTGTTGCATGAGCACCACGACTTCTTTCTTGCAAGCCAGCATCCCTCGGCTAGTGTTCCACTACGGGGGCTTGCATCAAAATATGACATGCCAGCTCGAATGTGGCGACACGGCATCCATTCCTTCCTGGAGCTCCTTCGACATAGACTGCCAGCATCCCTAGAGCATATACTGACGTTTCTATGCCTTGCATATAGTATGACGGCGTTATTATATGAAACCGTGCCAGCTTTTGAGGATACCTGGATTGAGTGCCTAGGAGATCTTGGCCGTTACAGGATGGTGATTGAGGATGATGACATTAAGGACCGAGAAGTGTGGACAGGAGTGAGTCGGCACTGGTATAGCAAGGCATCAGACAAGTCTCCGACCACAGGACGCCTCTATCACCACTTGGCTATCTTGGCTCGACCGAATGCCTTGCAACAGCTATACTACTACGCCAAATCGCTGTGTGTGCCGATCCCGTTCCTCAGCACAAAGGAAAGTATTATGACCCTGTTTGACCCTGCACTGGGCTCTAATACAACGCACCTCACCCCAATTGATGCAGCCTTTGTGCGGGTACATGGGATTTTCTTCTCGGGCAAGTCAGAGGATAAGCTAGAAGATTCGATTGAAGAGTTCTTAAGTCTCCTCGACAATCACATCAGTCGAACAACAAGGCGATGGCTCGAAGCTGGGTCAGTACTATTAGTGCGTTTTGCGTTGAATTTTCATTGACCTGACTTAGCTACTTTATCGGGATCGCGATCGGGTGCTCTCTCCTTGGGTATGGAGCTGATTCTAATGTCCTCACAAGAGCAATGTCCCAGCGACTGGATGAGACCGACACCACTAGAGATGGAAGCACTATCCCGGAAGTTACCCCCGGTGGCACCTTCAAGAAGTCACTCTCGTTTGCAGTCCGGACTTACGAGATTGTCACCACTCGCTGGGGAGATGCCAACATCCTTCCCTTTGTTCATACAACCCTTGTTTTCATCGAGCATATGACACGTTATCCGACCGCCATGTCATATCTCGAACGAGAGTATCCCTGGAAGCTCACCGCCGCTATGCTCAATTATATTCTAGCCTCAGGCGAGTATAGAACAAGAATGGACGGAAACTTCCCTGGCCTGAAGAAAGACGAACCTCCACGTCCACTCCCAGAGGACTACGCCATGCGCGGTCTTACCTATGCTGAGAACTACCACCCGAAGGGATGGTTTGTCAACGAGAAGATTGACGAGGAGGAGAAGTTCTTTGAACTCGCATCAATGGCCGACGAAAGAAAGGAACGCATACTTTACCTGGGGCTCAAAATCGCAACCCTAGGAAAGTGGCTAACCTTTGATACTGAGACTAAATTGTTTTATGTCGTCAGCGAGTACGACGTGGAGTTAGGGGCCATTCCCCTGTCCCAGCCACAGTCCCCGGACCCAAAGCATTCCCCCTGATGGGTGTGCTGGAAGGTGGAGTTGTTTTCGGCAGGTTTGTCTGGAGTAGGTATTGGACTTTCTGTCACATCTATCTATAGCAGTTACCGCTAGGAGACGGAGCTGTCATCAGGATACGAGGAATTATTTGTTTTTACCTATTCGACTGTTTTAGCTATGATGCTATCCACATCCAGCTGAACTGCTAGTCTGTGGTGCCTCAGACATCAACTATTGTATCTTTCTTCTATAACTACGGTCCCTACGGCCTCAGATAGCTAGATCAAGAGCTTCCACAATATATATCTATCTGTATATCACACACATCTCAATGCACCCTTATTATCAGATGCGACACTTTCTGAGTGCTGGGTCCTGAGTGGTGATAGAGGCATATATACTAAGGTGTGTTATAATTAAAGTATTTCAAGGGCCTGATGCTGCTATCCTTTTAGGAAAGAGATAAGAGCGAGTCGGTGTAAAGTGATTAGTGAAATAGTAGCCAAAGCCATCCATGGTTGCCGCTGCGCTGTGGCCGCCGGGGCGGCGTTGTTCAAGGCCTTTGACGCTCAATTGGGGTGCCATGTCTATGATGTAAGAAGTGGCTGAATTAGATACATAGAAAATTAGCTGTGGCGGCTTTGTAAAGTCCCTCAATGTATTGACGTTCATGTGGGGCAGCTACATCCAATGTGCCTTCGCGCACTCAAGGAGATATGATATCGTCTTATTCACGGCCACACTATTTACTTCACTGGACCGGGCCTTTTTCGTTCTCATTTTGTTACTCCCGAAACATTTGCCGAAGTCGTTTCGCGCTTGGAAGTTGTTGAGATACGAAAAGTGTCTCTACCGTTAGGCAGCAGGACCGGTTCGAAGGTTTCGTGGTTTCGTGGTGTCTTGAGAGGCGACCTAGCCGGTGGAACGGGAGTATCGAGAAGGTCGATTCGAGGCAGACGGTATATAACTTGGGACATGAAACCAACTGGTTGGGCTCTGGCAGGTTCCGAACGTGAAATTTGAGGTCGGCTTGCGGGTAGTATGAATGATGGCGGCCGCGGTTGTACCTCATGAGGGACAGGTTGGGCTTGACCACTCGTTCTTCCGACACAAACCGTGCATTCTTCGCCAATCGCACGGCACTCTCTGACTTCTGAGCTTGAATCAGCCATGGAATTCCGATCTATCTCGTTGACTGAAGGCTGTACATCAACCGCCGGTGGATCTCTAGTCGCTGAGGATTCGTCCTCCCTGATTGTCGCATTTTCATCAAATTCTCGAGCTTCGTCATCCGGACGGTCGAGACAGGATGAGGCGTTGTCATTTCGATCCTCACGTTCATTGCACTCAGATGACCGGGCTGTGCTTGGATCCCTGTCGTTCCTGCGCTCTTTGGTCAATCCATTGTTTTCAGGTCTTTCCGGCAACGCCTCGTCCTCCGATGAGTCATCATTGAGGTCACTTAGGTCAGCCACTTCTACGTTGACCGTAATTTCATGTTGTTCCCCATTTGTGCACTCCTCGATACTACGCTCCTCTTCATCAAATTCCAATGACACTGGCAAGGGTCGCGGTGGTTGGTGGCATTTGAGATGATTGACCAGCTTTCTTGAATTAGCCTCAGGTGAAATAAGATGTGTTGAAGGAGACGTACAATGCCATTCAGATCTGGAACATCCTGGCCTTCTGGAACATGCGCCGCACACACCCACGTGCGACGGGTAGGGTTTCCGTAAATCAAGACACAAAGAGTATGACCCTCTTTTCCAAATCTGGAACTCTTTCTCTGGAGCGTGTGACCGGTTTTTCTGATAAGCGCTTTTTGTTTGGTGCTGTGTTCATACGAATCCCACATTGCGGAGGGGATGTTTTGTGCTCGATTCGATGAAACAATGATAGGCGCTCCAGATTGGGCCTGTTGGTCCACTGTCGTCCGAGGACGTTTTTGTCCCTCGATACATTCCAACATTGTGTCCTGCTTTCGTTTGTTCTAAACAGAGTCAGTTACATAACTCTTGAGATTGTGGGTAAAATGCCTACATTATGCCTCACTATACACGAGTCAGAGCCTTGCATCTCCTCAGTCGGCACAAGGTTGCCAATTCTGCTTCTAAGTCTTGTGTTGTAACGAAGCGGTTGCGATCGCATTTCCTCGGATGCTGCTTTCCGTTGGTTTGCTGGAGTAAGCGCGTCGCAATTAGGAGACCTAGCAGAATGGCGTCTATCCGTCTCTTGTGAAAAGAGCGCCGGAGCAAATTTCTTCACAGTCGCAACGCCGAATATGTTGACCAAATCTCCGAGTATCTTCTTCACAAGTAGCTCTAGTCCTTGATTGTAGACCGCTTGCTTCTCCTTGATTGTGGCTGCGTGCTTAAGCTCCAGTTCTTTGATCTGTCCGCCGTCCAGGAGCAATGCCTGCTGGAGAGATGATATGTCCTCATGAGAAGGATCGAGCGCAAATTGTTCCAATCTTCTCCGTGAACGGTCCTGTAGAAGGGCCAGCTTCTCTCGAAAGGCAACATCGGGCGCCTTCATCCCTTTTAGGTCCCGGTCCCAGTTGGAGATGGACCCTTGCAACTGAATGGCATAATTCGAGCAAGCCATGTCGTCTTGTGTGGACGATAAGTATTTCCCGAGAGAGAACGTAAGTTGAATGAAAGTTGGCAACGCGGATCGGATCGTTTGGCGTCAGTTAAGGGGAAAGAAAAAAAGAAGAAAAAAGGACCCCCGGTTGGCCGAAAATGGCCACGTTAGAGAAAGTTACCTCAGCAAGCTCAGGCCATTGACTCAGAGGAGTCTAGCGATATTAGGACTAGCGCAACAGATCACGTTACTTTTACGACTCCTCGAGTAAATAGCCTGAGCTTGCTGTCCAACGCGGCCACTGACTGGTCGACAATTTGTATGTGTTTTTCGCGATTCTGGAAAATCACAACTTTTTGTATCCATCAATAACCGCACCAAAACACATTGTATTTGCCCTCAATTTCACTGGGCTGTGCAGCAAGGTATATTTTATCTAGAAATCGATTTTTTTTACACCCCCAATGCCTGTGCCTTGTGGAAAACGCTAATATGTTGTGCACCAGATCGCGTCAGAATTGTTCTCCGACTACCATTCCTACCATTAAGACAAAAGGAGCCTGAAGAAACACTATCCAAGGTCAGTGAAATGTCATCAGATGCCATCTAAAGTTTCCTTGGTCGGGATTTACGCGTCTATGGTGTTATTGAGCACCTGTAGTGTTCGTATTATCCATGCGGAACAGTGCAAGCATTCGAAGACGGCGCCGAAGGACCACAAACAGCACGGGATGTCTCATCCATGATGCCAATAACACTACGAGTATGCTGGCTATACAGGACCTGGTCGTGAAGGCAAGACACGCACCCGAGGAAGTGCAGAAGGGCATCATTTGCGCAGGCTTGCAGCGCCACCTTTATCCATTCGAGCCTCGTCAGAAGCAGATAGATGCAATATGGCATTTAGTCTTCACGAAGGAGGATCTACTCCTCTCTGCCAAGACATCCTTCGGCAAGAGTATCATATTCCAGGCAGCACCGTTGTTTTGTCGAGGTAGCATCGGCCTTATCATCATCCCTCTCGATCGAATTGGACAGGAGCAGTGCATCAAGATCCAGAGACTCCCTGGGGCGAGACCCGTGTTTATCAATGCCAAGACGGACAAGACTGATGCATTGGTCCCAGAGATTGAGACGGGTTTGTATACTCATCTCATCATGGGCCCAGAGGTCGCAGCTGGTTGGTTTCGGCCAATAGCAAGCAACCCGTCCTTCAAAAAGCGTGTCTCAGTTGTGGCTGTGGATGAACTCCACTTGGTGGCACTATGGGGAAGTGGTATCCGTCCACAGTATGCACAGCTCTCTCTCCTTCGTCGAAGATTAGGAGCGCATATCCCTTGGTTTGGTTGTTCTGCCACTTTGGACCAGGCGACATTGGATACTGCGAGGAAAATGACAGGCTTCCAAGCCAGCTGCGAGTTTTACCGAACTTCCGTCGACAGGCCGGAGATAAAGTTAATCGTGGAGACTATCGAGCCACGAACGACGAAGAGGTTCACCACCCTCTTCTTCGTTCTTCAAGACGCCATAACGAATGGGTCGCCAACGCCAGAGAAAGTCCCGAAGACGGTAATTTTCATAGATTCACGATACGATATACAAAAATGTGCAGAATGCTTGCGCGATTGGCTGCACAAACTGTCGGCCGGGGCCATTAGAGACCGTGACTGCCGACAGATCATCGGAGTCTACCACTCACACACCTCTCTGAATGACAAGAATGCCATATACGACGAGTTCTCCAAGGAAGATTCGAAGATTCGAATTGTGGTGGCAACGGAATCATTGGGAACGGGAGTAGATCTCTCGGATGTCATCCGAGTTGTCCAATATGGCTTCCCTCTGGAGCGGCTCTTGTGCGTCCTTATCCAACGGTTTGGTCGTGCAGCTAGGATGAGCGGAATCAAGGGAGAGGCTATTTTCCTGGTGGAAAGCTGGGCTGTAGGTGACAGGATTGCATCGACAAGAGCGGCAATCTTTCCCAGCAGTCAGAGGCCGTCGTCTTCGAAGCGGTCTTCCGGCACAAGCCGACTAGCTCGGTCATGCTCCGCTGAACTAGGGGTGGAGGGTGACATTCCAGACGATGAATCGGATGTTGCTGTAGATGTCATTGACTATGACGTGCCAGAAGAGCAGCGCAGGCGTAAAACAGACAGAGAGCGCCGAACGGACTTGTACAGTGACAGTCCGGCCCTGTTCAATCTTGTCAATCGATCCGCATGTCTGCGACGAATTCTGATGGATTGGCTGCAAGAGAGCTTGTCAGACCCGGCATCCAAGTCACCTGCCCCTGAGCCGGACGAGTGTTGTAATGTTTGCAACCCCAGCCTGACGCGAACGATGCCTTTCCCGTGGGATATTGCTCCTAGTCTTAGGAGGCCCCAGGCCGGGACAGCGTCAGGTGCGTTTTATGACCGCCTGATGCTCTGGGGAGACAACGTTGTCAATTCGGCTCATCAGATGGTGAAGCCCGAGCTCTCCGTGCGGCTATTCACGCAGAAGGGCGAGTGGATATCAATGTCGACAGAGTACGCTTATATCCGCACGGCCGCTGAGTTGGAAGAGTTTGCGAAGTCGAGTTGGCTGAAAGAGCATTCCGATGAACTCTTTAAAGAGTTCAATGATATCAAATCCTATGTAGTGAGGAACTGGCCCGGAGGGAGCAGGCTAGGAACGGTTGCTGCAGCTCAAGTTCCAATCCATCGAGCGTCGTTGGAAGGACGAGCTCGTCTTGCTCCGGAAGGGCAAGTGTCTCGAAAGAGAAGAGCATCTGTCGATGTCGAAGCGGAGACTCAGAAGGCTCTTGATCAGGAACAGAGAGCGTCATTCTTGCGTGGGCGAGAAGAGTACGCTTCGTCACTAGAGCGAATCATTGCCAAGGCCAGAGAGACTCCAGTCTCGTTCTCTCCTGATCCGTCCACTCCAACAATCATCCAGGCACCAGCCAACTCGCCATCCACATCTATCGACAGGTCGATAGCATCGACAAGCAAGGATTCTTCCTCAGCCATATTTACCGTTTTTGAGAATGAGTTGCCCAGTGTAATCAATGGCGATCAGTTGTCGAAACGCCCCGCATCAAGTCGGCGGGAAGGAGAAATGGCAAAAGGGGTCGTCCTCGGTGTTCTGGATCCTAATGCAAGGCGAAGTCCTCGCAGGGAGAAGGGGAAGAATAGGCGTTATGACCACAGAGAGTGGATATTATAAGCGGGTTAGTCAAGCTCGGCATCTGAGGGCAAACCCCATTCGCGGGCTTCATCTCTGTCTTCCAAGGGCTGGTGACATATATTAGCCCGAAGTTGGTACGGCATGAGTATGTACATACCAAAATCGCCATCGAATCGCTGCTAGGATCCAAATCGGCCGTGGCTCTTCTCCTTTCATAAGGTGGTACTATTATTCGATCTTCATCTCTCATGACTTTTGCATTGAACACTTCCAGTTTCTTTGTTGCTACTCTTTCGACCCCGATCGTATGTATGTCTGGCGCGTGGTGTCTTCCCTGCCGGCCGCCATCATAAAATTTAATCGAGTCGCATGCCAACTCAAATGCCAACGTATGGATATCATCCACCGGAGAGGGCACGGAATGTGTGAAGTCGTCATTCCGGGCAAATGCCTTCTCTATCGCCTTGCGTAGGCAAACAGTATATTCCGCTGTCAACGAGGTAGTCTTGAACAGAGCATCCAATCCAAAAGTCGACGTTCGACGGGCCCACAGTTCTCTCTTCAGCTCCAGGTTCAGATATTCAAGACTACGATCAACTTCCTGCCAGGTGTCCCGACGACCATGCGGATTGACGAGGCTATTCGAGAGTATCGCGCGCCGAAGCTCCTTGTCACAAGCTTTGGTGCTGGTGAGCCGCTTCAGGTAGAGCATCTCAAATGCGTAGTTTGACTGTCCGGTTCCCTCGAAGTAGAAGCAGCAGACGCCAATGACTCGATCGATGAGTCCTATGTCTCCGTTCTTGATACCGTACTTCAAGGTCTTGTAGACAATCATCTGCTGAAGATATCGAGCATGACTGAGGAACTCCTCATCAACCGTGTTGTTGGCGTACTTCTCCTTGGATGGTCGCCAGGCTTGCGGTTCAAAAGTCGATTTGCGAATATCTTCCACTACCTCCATGAAACCTTTGGCATTCATCTTCTGAATAGCCTTGTCGACCTCCTCTTGTTCTGAGGTATCGATGCCGCGCTGCTCGAGGCGGATATACAGTAGTCCAACGACCCGAGCGTCGAAACTATGAAGTACCAGCTCTTCCAGAACTTGAAAGGCTGCACGGTCCGCTGGAATACTCTTGCGTCCCCAAAAGTTGATGTTGTGGTAGAGGGTTGAAGCGTCTTGCTGCTCTATGTTGCCATAATGTGTCTTTTGCATGAGCCAGAGGAAATTCATGCGCAGGTGAAAGAGAGCGGCAACTCCTATCAGCCAGTCTTTGGAATCATATGCTGCAGATGCGTCCACCTGTTCAGCTTGCATAGATCGGATGAGTGCAGACGTTTTCTGATCGCCAAACGCCAAGAACAGACGGTTGTCGAATGCCGCATCATCCAGCTGGAACTGATGCTTGTAGATACTCTCCACAACCTCGTAGGAGCCATCCAAAGTACCTTCGTTAAAGAGAATCGGCCCAAGTGTCTTGCTGTCGGTTCGTCGAACCTCGAGCAGCTCGATAGTTGGCATAACGGGGAAAGGGATGTCGGAGCTAGAGAATATGGATTTGACCGATTTTGGATATGCTGTTCGAATTGCCTCGGCTATGGAGTAGGTGTCAATCTCGGCCGCAGTCTCGTCATATATTGCCGCACCAGGAGAGTATAGGAGATCCTCTATTGTAAGTGGAACCTCGCGGTGCAGCATCGACTTCCTCAATCCGCCAGAGGGGATGTCGGCGCCTCTGAAAACCTTTCCCGTTGTCACAGAGCGCATTTCTGCATGGGTTGAAATGAGCTGGTGCTTGACACCTTCTCGATAATCGAAATTGTCGTACACAACGCAAGCATCCAGCTGCTGGCCATATCGACGGACTGTCCCCTACTTACCATCAGCCGACGTCTGTGCTTAGAGACAGTGATGATGCCTTTGCTTGTTCTGCCACGGTTTCGAGGTGCTTGTGGACCCCTTTATAGCCCTCGCAGAGCCCAAACTGGTGAAATAGATCCAGAACACGTCGTTTCACGCCGTTAGAATGCAGAAAGGCACCAAAGACACGGGGGAATTTGTTGCTCCCGTCCGAGGCTCGAGAGTAGCAGAGAATTGAGGTGATGATCGCAATCCTGTGGTTGAATTTAGCAGGATCTCGTGGTGCTCGGTCTTTTCGCTCGATCTTGGGCGCCATGAGGCCATTAAGAAGTCCACCTAGAAGAGGAGCATGAGTGTTGACTTGCTCGTACATCTTGCCGAACTGCATGTCGCCAAGCATGCGCTCGTAATCCTCGAGTTTCTGGCTCTCTTCAGGTTGTTCCTCCCGCGGCACGCCAACATGTGAAGTTTTTTCTTGGCCACGGTCAACTCGGTAGGCACTAAACATATCTCCGGCTTCTTCCAGTGCCTTCATTTCCTTCCTCAGGGCCTTGGCAGTGATTATCCCTGCCGCATGAGAAGCAGGATGATCTCGCAGCGCGTCCAAGACCTCTGGCTGACCGTAGATAGCCTCCGCAAGCCGTTTGGCGCGCGTGGCAGGGCGTTCCCCATAACCACCAGACCCTTGAGTCGTGGCGTAGACATGGATAAATTCTCGTAATGTAATGTCTTTTTTCCTCATGAATTGGCATATCTCGTCTACTCTCCGCGCCTTGCTGCGTCTTTGAGACCCTCTTACTTTTTGACGAGGTGCATTGGGTGTGTTTGAAGAAGCATTATGCTGAGGACTTGGTGCGGGTGGAAGGGCGGGCGGGTTCAACCGCGCACTCTGGCGACGCTGATTTCGCACCGGCATGGCCCAAAATTCAATCAACGGTGGAATAGCAGTAGATGAATCGAAAAAGTATATTTAATCAACGGGGCAGAGTGTGGTTGCGGATGAAAATGGGTTTTAAGCATGGTCTTCTGTTTGGTATGAAGTTTCTCCGCACACGCCCAAAAACGTTGACAGAATCCTCAGGCTATTTGGTCGAGGACCGCATGTGACCTACCGATTAGGTATAGTCCATTCCGCAGACCCACAAATGGTCTGAGCTTGCTGAGGTAAACACCAGCTTGGGCCGGGCGAGCCACTGGTGCGACCCTGGAGAGGGTGTTTATAGCGAGCTTAGGCCTTAGGATAGAAGGCCAGAGGTTAATCTTACACCGACATGACCCCTACCTGTGACTCTACAGCTATTGACCTGCGCCCCTCACTCTTCTCAATAGGCAACTCACAGTGAGGCGATTGGGCGTATGTATGTTCTTCATTGTGCCAGGTCCCCGCTCTGAGTCCCTGTACATCCTTTATGCTAAATAGCTAGAAGGATATTGCTATCACAATTACACGCCCAGTTATCCAAAATACACACCTAATGGCGGTGAGTTCTATGAGATAATCGCAGATGACAAGGCAGTGGAGATATATTAAGAGCAACGGATTTAACGGGGAAAGCAATATCGCAAGCAACATATACCTAGCTTTAGTTTCGGCTCTTTTTCCTGTGAAGATATAACAGACATCTAATTTAGTAGTGCATAAAATTTTGCCGCAGCTTCGCTCGGACACGGGGACTCTGCTTAGTAGCTATTTCTAGTTGGTCCAATATTTCTAATGAATCTGTTGGAATATCACTAACACTGCCAGGGCTAGCGCCAGGATCGTAGGCACCCACGTGTGTAGACCACAGCTAGTAACAGCTGTAAGGGCACGTGCAGGTGCCTCCCTGCTAGATATAGGGCCACTTCGTGGCCCTATTACCTAGCCTAGATTCTGTTCTTAAGACATCAAGTAAAACACCAAGTTAACCATCACGGTTTTGACGTCTCACCCGCCCGAAAGAGCAATTGCTATAACAGCAGGATACCTGAGTTATCCAACACTGATCAGTGGTTAACCTACCAGGTCCACCACTCAGAATACCGCAGATCAGCAAGGTTCATCAGAAGAGACAGCAGTTACGATATAGCTGGCTTCGGCCCATTACGCGCCAACAGCCCCTCACTATCGTAGCTACTGTGCTACCAGGAAACCGGTTCATCTAGCTCCCCGTCACTGGCCCAGCTAGATCACCGGCACCCTCATCCTAGCTCCCCTTCCAAGGCCCAGCTAGGCGCGTCCATCACGCACGACAACAGCTGCTTCAACGGTTATATAACCACAGCAACAGCAGCCACCCGATCACAATCGACAAGACTACGGAGTACCATCGTCACCCAAGGACGTGGGAATCCCGGAGACCCTGACAACAAAGCAATAAGGGGCAGCATTAGCCCGATCAGGGCTAGCCAGCCACACCATCACATCATCAGTTTCATAAGGTTTCATAAGGTACGCTAGCAAGCAATACCTAAGATGACATCAGAGACGCCAGACAGCTCCCAGAGCAGCGACAACAGCAGTGGCGATACCCTCAAGGGGACGTCAAGGGGAACGCCTATTCCCGAGGAATACCAGGACTTCATTGATCCAGCACTTTGGGGCAAACTCAACCTGCTAGATCTGGACGATGAAAGTAACCCACCTTCGGAACAGCACATCGGCTCCTTCATTCTCTTCAATGTAACAGCCTATAAGCGCCAGGGCTTGTACGGCCGTTACCTATGGGCCCGAGCCTATGATGACTTCGAAGAGTTTGAAGAACAGCACTTCCGGGTCAACAAGAAAGCCTGCAAGATACTAAGGTCGTTCATGCTAGAACAAGGTATATGGATGGGCACCAACCGCCAGGCCCACGCCATCAACGTGGCAACCGCTTTACAGCAGTACCACGTATGGACAGACCTAGAGATCGAACAAACTGCTAGCAAATACCCCAGGTTCCTCAACAACCTCGACAAGATCCCCAGATTCAGGGAACACCTCAAGGAGGACCCAGCAGTCCTTGCGAAGGCAGCAGTCACAGCCCCAGTACGGCCACTGCAACTGCAGTTGCCAAGCCCCGAGAATACCACTCCACCTCCAGCCCCAGCTATACATCACCAGCAGCAGCAGCAGCTGCAGTATGACACCCCACGACATACAGCACCGTTAACAGCAACTGACACACCCACGGAGCCAGATGTCCCTACCTCACGGCAGGTGACAGACCTCTCTAAGATGTACACCGACGACAACAAATACGGTGGCGACATATATGACGTGTTAGAGAACAAGCTGCTGATTTTCCGGGACTTCTGCGGTAAAGTTTCAATTCCGCAGACGCAATTTTCACATGTATTCTCCCTGATGCTGAAGGGACGGGCATTACGCTTTTACTTCTCGAACCTCGCCCGGACCCGCCCAGTAATGCAGTTCACACACATGGTACAACAGACGTTACAGCACTTCGAGCCCGAAGAGATGCAGCAGACGTACCTGTCAGAGTGGCGGTCTATTACACTTGCGAAGATGATAACCGAGCACCCAGCAAAGTCAAAGAGCGAAGTCTTCGAGTTACTACTGGAAAGGATAACATTACTCCACAGCGCACTACCTACGGTCAGTGGCAGCAGAATTGCTCTCAAGGAGCAAATCATCAACGCCTGCTACGGCCAACCCGAGTGCGCCAACGCGCTATACCGACCTGCAGTAGATTGCGAGGGCGTTATCCAACAGATCCGCGGTTCTATTAAGCTAGCAGCGTCAACGCAGCATTTCCATACCGCTGCAACGCTCCCTCAAGAACCCACCAGCAACCCAGTACAGTACTGGACGGACCGAACGTTCCGTGGCCAAGGGAGAGATACGAAGTACGGCAACCGCGACTCTAATCCCAGCTCCCAGAGCAAGAAGTGTTACGTCTGCAACAAGCCCGACTGCTGGTCCACAAGGCATACAGCAGACGAACGAACACAGGCCTACCGGAAATTCAGGACCAACAGGGCAGCCACCAGCACTTCGCAATCCTCCTACAAGGCGTTTTTAACGTGGCACGAAGGCCCTGAACCAACTGTAACGCTGTCACGCAGCGGCAGCCCTGATCTCGTACAGCAGTACTTCCAGGAACTCGCAGACAGCAGGAACAACGAGCCTAGCAGCGAAGAGGATGCTGCGTGGGAAGACTCCCAACAGTTCTTCACCAGCTACTTCACATCGACAACGACGATTGATGGCCCCGCCCTCGCTAACCAACTAGCTAATCAGGCAATGTACCACGCCTTCACAGGCCGTCTCCCGACTGCTCCCACATATACGACGGAATCCGCATATGCATTTACACTGCAGGCCCGGTACAGAGACATTTTTCAGGGGATATTGCCAGACACAGGAGCTTCCGGTCTTTCTACTGCTGGCAACCAGCAGTTCATAGCACTGCAAAAACAGCTCCCAAGCCTAGCATTGAACCAGACAGCAGCAGGCTCCAAGATCACCTTCGGAGCCGGGCCCCCTACCTACTCCACAGGCACGATCGACGTGCCTACACCGCTTGGTCAGATGGTGTTTCACGTGGTGCCAGCAGATACGCCGTTTCTGCTCTGCTTAGCAGACATGGACCGCATGGGCATCACATTTGATAACCTGGCCAATGTCCTTCGAAAAGGGGCACTTACTGTACCAGTCATCCGCAAATGGGGCCACCCATGGATGCTATTACAGCCAGAGATACCACTGGCGTTCAACCACCTGACAGAGGCCGAGCTACGTCGAGTACACCGCCGATGTGGCCATCCATCCGTGCAACGCCTATATGACCTGCTATATAAAGCAGGCCACGACGTGGAAATCAACGCTATTAGAGCCCTCACGGACATCTGCAGCCAATGTCAGCTACACGGGACACCGCCTAACCGCTTCAAATTCACATTGCGCGACGACTACGAGTTCAACTACGAGATTGTGGTTGACGTCGTCACCCTAGACGACGGCAAAGTGTTACATGTCGTGGATACAGCTACATCCTTTACGGCAGCCCGTTTCCTCCGCAGTCTATCAGCACAAGACACGTGGGACGCACTGCGCCTATGCTGGATAGACGTTTACCAAGGACCCCCTGACTGGATCGTTTGCGACGCCGGCACCAACTTCCACGCCGCAGAATTCAAGGCGGCAGCAAGAGCTGCAGGAATCAGCGTCAAGGAAGTGCCTATTGAGGCACATAACAGCATTGGCAAGATCGAACGAGCCCACCCTGCACTACGGCGAGCCTACTATATCATCAGATCAGCAGACAATACCGTGTTACCAGAGAGCGCCCTCCAGATGGCCGTCAAAGCTATCAATGACACTGCTGGCCCTAACGGCCTTGTGCCTACACTGTTGGTTTTTGGCTCCTACCCACGGATAACCGAGGATTCACCACCCTCACCATCTAACGTGCGGAGGGCTGCAGCAATTCACAAAGCAATGAAGGAACTGCAGCACCTACAAGCCAAACGCAAGGTCCAGGAAGCGCTGGCCGCCCGCAACGGGCCTGACATGGTCCCTACGATCAGCCTACCACTGCAATCACAGGTCCGCGTGTGGCGCGAGAACAAGGGATGGCAAGGCCCATTTACCCTGATTGCAACTGCTGGCCAGACTTGCACTCTGCAACTGCCACACGGCCCACGAGACTTCCGCTCTACTGCCGTCAAGCCATGGCACGATGATTCCGAAGACCAAGTGCTTACTACATCACCTACGTCAGCAGTAATAGCAGCCGAAAATAACACTATCCACGACGAGATCATCGTTTCTACTACGCCCGATACCCCCCCCCAAGCCCAAGCCCAGCCCAGACGTGGCCCAGGTCGACCCGGGAAGTCACATCTCCCGCAGCAGGCGACCTCACAAGACCCAATTCCCCAAAGACGGAGACGCGGGCGTCCCAGAAAACACCCACTTGCCCCCGTGGAACAGGACGAACCGCCACAACAGCACTCCGTATACATCAGCGAAACGGACGTCAGCTTGCCCATCGTGTGTACGGTAGCGTACCTATCGTCGAAGGAACAGGACGATCAGGCCTTGGTTGCTATATTGCGTGCTGAAGGCATTATAACAGCTCCTGGAGAGCCGTTTGTAGCATCCACGTACAAGGAGATCGACGCCCTCATCAGCAGAGGCGTATTTGAGTTCGTTCCATTCGATCCGAAACAGCACTCGGGCACCCGCATCTTCCGCTCCCGGATCGTCAACGAACTCAAAGGCAAGGGCACCTCACAGCCCTACGAGAAGTCACGCCTCGTCATCCAGGGCTTCGCAGACGACGGAAAACGCACTATTTTAACGCAAGCACCTACAATTCAACGGTCCAGCCAACGGTTGATCCTCGCACTTGCACCATCTCTGCTACTTCGTGGCCAGCACCTATGGCTACGAGACATCACGCAGGCGTATGTCCAGGCGGCTATGCCGCTGAACCGCACCATCCTCGCCAAGCTGCCGACACAGATACAGCACCACTACCCGGACAACACCATCATGAAGGTGGTGAAACCGCTGTACGGCATCGCCGAGGCAGGCACTTACTGGTGGGCCACGTACTACGCCCACCATAGAGAAAAGCTCCAGATGGAAACATCTACGTACGACCCGTGCCTGCTTATAACTACCAAGGAAAACCAGCACTTCGGCATCGTTGGCATGCAAACGGACGACACCATCGGCGTGTCAGATGAAGCGTTTGACCGACATGAAGATACTGCCTTGCAGGCAGCCAGCTTTACCGCAAAGCCCAAGGAACGCCTACAACCGGACAAACCGCTTGCCTTCAACGGCGGGACCATCACACTGTGTGCAGCAACCGGTATCATACAACTACGGCAAAAGGGGCAAGGCGAAAAACTGCAGCTCCTAGAGATCACCCCTGAATCAACCGCTGCTTCCATCAAGGCCCAGTACACCGAACAGCGTGCGCGCGGTGCATACATTGCATCCATCTGCCAACCCGAGGCCTGCTACGACCTGTCTGCTGCAGCGCAGCACCAAGAGCCAACTCTCGAGCAGGCGAAGGCGCTGAATCAGCGTCTGCAATGGCAAATAGACCACCAAGACCGCGGCATCCGGTACCTGCCCATCGACCTGTCAACTGCGAAGCTGTTCGTCTTCGTAGACGGGTCTCTAGCAAATAACCCTGACCTGACATCTCAGCTTGGATTTGCGATCATCCTAGGCAACGAAACAGCAGTTAGCGACGATACCTTTACGCTAACTGGCAACCTTGTGCATTACAGCTCCACAAAGTGCAAACGCATTACCCGTAGTTCCTTGGCTTCAGAGGTCTATGGCATGGTGGCAGGCGTGGATATGGCCTACGTTATTACAAACACCATCAATCAAGTGCTAGAACGCCTGGATCTCCCAGCAGTACCCACCATTGCATGCACCGATTCGTACTCACTATACGAGTGCCTGGTAAAGCTCGGAACAACGCAAGAGAAACGGCTGATGGTCGATATAATGGCACTTCGGCAGTCATACGAACGCCGAGAGCTGTTTGAGATCCGTTGGATCAGCGGTGAAGACAACCTAGCAGATGCCTTTACTAAGAACAGCTGCAACAAGGCGTTTGAGCGCTTCATGGATACGGCAACTGCTGTGATTCGGATGGAGGGATGGGTCGCAAGGTGATGATTTTCATAAGAACCAGCTGTCCCAAGAGCTGGCTGCGCGGGCGCAGCCCTAACAGGACCAGGAAGCTCCGGCCGAGATACGGGCGCCGGAGCTGCGATGCTGAATACGCAGTTACGGAATCAGGCTTGCGGGAGTTACTGCTTCTTTTATATATCTAGGTGATCCTGGGCCCTGGCACAAAATTGAAGACTGCCAGTGTTGGAATATCACTAACACTGCCAGGGCTAGCGCCAGGATCGTAGGCACCCACGTGTGTAGACCACAGCTAGTAACAGCTGTAAGGGCACGTGCAGGTGCCTCCCTGCTAGATATAGGGCCACTTCGTGGCCCTATTACCTAGCCTAGATTCTGTTCTTAAGACATCAAGTAAAACACCAAGTTAACCATCACGGTTTTGACGTCTCACCCGCCCGAAAGAGCAATTGCTATAACAGCAGGATACCTGAGTTATCCAACAGAATCTTTAGCTACCCTTGCCAATGTCCAGCAGCGATAATGTAGCGTTCTTCTGACTTATTTATACCTAACCCGACGGTCAAAGACCTGATCCAGTCCTATAATGCCCTGCTAAGAAGGAGGGGCCCCTATGTAAATAGTTAAGTTAGCAACGTTTCCGGACGAAACAATACCTGAGGCATTCTCATTGCCGTCCGGGTTGACATTGTCGTACGGAAATGCATATCCCTTTCCATCCACCTCGTACTGGTGAATGACGCGGCTGTAGTGGTTGGTAGGATCAATCGTGTAATATGAGGCACTATTGAGGCTTGGCTGCACATTGCCTCCATCCAGAAGAAGAGTGGAGCGGGCAAATGCAGCGCAGAGACGCGGCACCACTGCCTTATGAATGGTATTATCGCCATCCATAATAGCAAATGGCCCAGTGTTGCAGCCCCAAATATCATTAGCACTGGGCTTTGCGTAGCCTCGGTTGTCGCCGTTGCAGACCAATTCATCTCCCGAAACCGTGCAGCTAACGTCTCTATAGTCTGTCTGCGTGTTGATTGTCAAGATCGAGGTGGTATATTGGGCCCAGACCTGGTCAACATAACTATGCCAGTATTTCGCAAAGGCATCAGCGTTAAGGTAGTAGAAGTTGCCGGGCGACAAGACTCGGATGGGAGTTCCTGTAGTATTGGCGAGGCACATGGAGCTCCACGGGTACCCATCAGTCCCCGTCTGCGTCACCAGGTCATTGCAAATGTTGATGACGCTATCGGCCTGAAGTCCTGCTGCGCTCTGGGTGGTGCCGTCGGTGACTGTTAGCAGGATGCCCAAAATCATGCCAACAAAGTCAACGTAGCTAATGTTGGCATATATGGTCCCACCAGTATAGGTGAACTCAACGAAGCCCCACTTGAGGCCAACGTTTGCATCCTGGAGATTGGTAAGGGACGGCTGAACCAAGCAATCCCCTGTGCCAATACTCATCATGTAAAACGACATTGCACCCTCGGAAAAATAGATGCGTCCGGAGCTCATAGAGATTGGCAGGGTGAGCTCAAGTGTATGACCAGACGAAGTCATGGGAATGGCAATATTCTGGGTAACCTGAACAGCAGTGTTGCTAATAATATGGCAATAAAGTAGTATATTGCAATATAACCCATATGATATAGACTTTCTCATATTGTGACAATATGATATGAAGATTTTGATATTGTGACAATATAATATGAGGATATCCATATTGGCAATATATTATTTATATTGGGTTGTCAGTCCTGGGGCGAAATTGCCTGTTGACAGTAGCCGGGGCAGGCCTTACCCTATACCAGCGACCGGGATGCTTGGCATTTATTGGCTAGCATTTACCTCAGCACGCGTCTTTATTGACAATCAGACCTAACACGCGACCACGCGTTTCTGCCACGCGTCAGGGGAGGTACGATTGGTACGGACCTTGTTGAGCTGGGCCTACCGGTGGTTGCCTGTCGACACTGGCCATCGTCACCTCTGCTCATTTTCTTTATCACTGTCGAGCCTAGACAAGACTTACCGCCATGCCTCAACAGCGCCTCCCTTTTGCAAAATGGTCACAACGAAGAGAGTCGTCAATTTCAGTCGACTTTTCAGAGTCTTCCAGCCAGCAGTTACATGGCCTAGACGAAAGCCAAACGTCCAAATCTCGACCTTACACAGCCTCTACAACCTCCTCCACCAAGCCCAGAACATCATGGGTCTTCTCCCATATGCCAGACGAGGAGATAGAGACGAGATACTACAATCAGCGGACCGGAAAAGAAGAGTGGCGGTGCAAACATTGTAACAGAACCTATGCCTGTTCTGGGGGTACTGCGGCTCCCGCAAAACATCTTATGGACCCTCCTCCTGACGGCCACGGTCTGCCAAAAGGAGCCCCGCGAACAGCTAAAGCGACAACGATACGAACGATTCTCGAACAAGCTCGTGCTGTGGCAGAAGAAAATCCCCGCAAACGCCGTCGGCTCAACGATCAATCCGGAGATTCGATCGACCCTGACCAGCTCGAGGTATTATACGTGAGGTTTATTACAGCCTGCTCTCTCCCATTTCGGCTCGTGGAATGCCCAGAGTTCCGAGCCCTCTTGGCCTACATCAATAACGATATCGATACTTGGCTTCCAGATACGCACGAGACTATCAGGAAATGGATCATGCGGCAGTACGAAGACCAGAAGGAGAAGGTCAAGCAGCGTATACAGTCGGCGAAGTCAAGAGTTCACATCAACTGCGACCTTTGGACTTCTCCCAACTCTTTGGCCATCTTAGGCGTAGTTGGTCACTATGTCACGGAAGACGGTCAGCTCGAACACCATATTTTGGCGTTGAAAGACATCGATAGTGAGCATGACGGTTCTCACCTCGCTGAGGCAATTTTGGAAGTGGTTGACGAATGGGGCTTTGCTTCGAAGCTTGGATATTTCGTGATGGACAATGCTGGCAATAACGATACAATGATGAGATCCCTTTCGCTTGGTCAGTATAACTCACTATTTCTACTGATTGGCCCTAACATCCCACAGGCCTCCTACGCCGATATGATATCCAATACGACCCCAAGGTTCACCGACTCCGCTGCCAAGGTCATATCATCAACCTCGCCGCCAAAGCTTTCCTCTTCGTCACCGACAATGAGAAGCTCGAACGCGACGATGCTGGCCTGCATAATGTGACACTAAAGCATATTGAAGCGTGGCGGAAGAAGGGTCCTCTTGGCAAGCTTCACAACTTCGTCGTTTACATCCAACAGAGTGTTCAGCGCAGCCAAAAGTTTCTGGCTATCAGCCACAACCGTAAGCTTGCGCGAGACAATGACACAAGATGGAGCTCGTGGTATACCATGTTGAGGGCGGCATTGAATCTTAGAGATGCAATTGACGGCTATTTTAACAAATGGATGGACGCAGATTGCGATAGAGACGAGCTCTCTCCAGAGGAGTGGATCATCTTGGAGAAGATCAAGTCCTTCTTAGAGAAGCTGAAGATGACGACCAAGGCTCTCGAGTCATCGTTTGCAACACTCGACAATGTCCTCTTGGCGATGGACTTCGTATTGGCACAATTCGAAGCCGGCAAGGAGGCAAGTATCGACGATCCGGTGATGGCACCGATGCATAACTCGGGCTGGGCCAAGTTGGATAAGTACTATCGCCTTACTGATGAATCGCCTGCGTATGTTGCAGCCATTGTGCTCCACCCTTCGCATAAATGGCACTACATCCAGGAGAACTGGAAAAAGGAGTGGGTTGAGCCTTCAGAGAAGTTGATTGAGACACTGTGGAACGAATATAAACCTGTGGAATCACCGCTTCCTCTCTGCGAGGTCCCATCGACGACCACGAACGAGTTCTTGAATTGGAGGAACAAGCACCTGCAGCCGTCACTTGTCATGGACGAATACGAGCGATATTGCAATTCTGAACGGGTTTATGGCTTTACAAGCGCCCTTGCATGGTGGCTAGAGGAGACGCAGCAGAAAACCTACCCGAGCCTGAGCAAGATGGCCGTGGATATACTGTCAATTCCTGCAATGTCAGCGGAGCCTGAACGACTCTTCTCTGGGGCAAAGATAACGATTACAGACCGTCGAAATCGACTTGGGAGTGATGTAATTGAAGCATTGGAGTGCCTGAAGTCATGGTTTGGGATACGAGATTATCAGGGTGACGAGATTTGTGCAGAAGCGGTTTAGTGATAGGGTCACGTGGGATATATTGGATGTATTGTCACACTGCCAATATATTGGGTTCTTGGCAATAAATACAATATGAGTCATGTTCATATTGGGTAATACAATATGCACCCCTTGACAATACAATAATATTGCGAGGGGGTCCATATTGCCAATATCGTATTGTTTATATTATTAGCAACACTGTCTTTGATACCTCTGAATTCCAGCCCAGCCAGTCAGGAGGTCAACGCCAGGCCCGGGCCCAAGCCCCTGCCCAAGCCGGGATGCCAGATATATACCGGAAGGTAAACGAGTGGTCAGCCCATATCCAAGAGACTGGGGATTCCTTCTATACAGCCGGCTCCGACCTTACCGTTGACGAGGCTATGGTCCGGTTTACGGGCCGGTCCCTAGAGACGACGACAATACCGACGAAGCCGATCCCAACCGGCTTCAAGGTCTGGATCCTTGCCCAATCGGGCTACTGCCTCCGGTGGCTCTGGCACGTACACGGAAAGGGCCCGTACGGACTAGTCCCTCAAGCCCGGCCGGAAGACAGCAAGGCTGGAGCTGCTGCTGCAAAGTGGGTCCCGTTAACGCCAACGCAGCGGGTTGTAACGACACTTATTACCTTACTTCCGGCTGCAGTCCACCACGTATTCCTAGATAATCTCTTTGCTTCCGTACGGCTTCTCCGGGCCCTCCGGAAGCAGCAGGTCGGGGCTTCCGGGACCTGCCGGAAAGACAGTGGGATAGATAAGATCCTCGTCGCCGAGAAGGAAGCAGAAGGCCAGGGTATTCCTTGGGGTCAGATCCATTGCATCCCTACCTTAGATGGGGAGGTATGGTATTGCAAACTGCTTTCTATAGATATCTCCATACTGATCAGTTTGTCTCTTCATAGGTCAACCAATTCACCTGGAAGGATAACGCCCTTGTCCTCTTCTTGACAACCGTCTTCCGAGACGGCCGGGAGGTTATCCGTCTCCGGCGCCGACCGGCCGGAAGCTCTGCCGGAAAGCGGGCTGCCCGGAAAGAAGCCTTCGGCCCAGACGTCCGGAAGAACCTCCCGGTGCCTGAGGCAATTGACGAGTATAACCATAAGATGAATGGGGTTGATATAAGTGACCAGATGAGGTCTTATTATCAATACAGCCGCCCTATTCGTCGAGGAGGCTGGCAAGCCCTTGCTTGGAATTTCCTGCTGGAAGTGATCGTTGTGAATAGCTTCTTCCTGCAGCTCTGGGGCAAGCCCGAGTGGCAAAAGGTCAAGAACCAGTACCAATGGCGGCGACTGCTTGCATCCCAGCTTATTCAACAGTTTGGACCATTAGCAGGAGGTCGAAGACTTTCACGACCTCAACGGGCTTCAGATAAGAGGAAAACATCTATTCCTTGGCAGCACCATCGCAAGGGATCAAGGGGGTTAACTCGCCTTGCACCTATTGCGGCAGGAGGAAGAAACGCGAGGCTCTAAGTGAGGTATCTAGGAATAGCCTCACTCAACAGCCGCAACAGCGAAAAAAGACTCGAAAAGGCTGCTTAGACTGTAACGTACCGCTATGTACTGATGGAGATTGTTGGTACCTCTGGCACACCCAAAATCTATAGAGGAATCGAGGTACCCTGAATTTTAGCATATGATTCGATTATTCTAGTGGTCCCATAAGCCCTGATTGGCTTTACCCCGCCCTTGGCGAAAATGGGGTCCATCCGCACTCGATGGGATAAAGTATGGTGATCACCATAGTGGCATAAATAATGCCCCTGAGCTTTCCTGATTCTACAACAAATCTGAGATAAAAGGCCAAGATGGAAAGTTTCGTCAACATGATGGACATTCCGTAGAATGTGCCGGTAATGCCCCCAACCTGAGGTATGATGCGTCAGCTTTAAGAAGAGACATCACAATAGAAGGCCATACTTTCATAAAGTGGTTATTAAAAGTTGAGAATGGGATATCCCATGCGTGGCGCCCGAAGCCGTACTTTATCACTCGGAAAAGTGAGCGATTACCGGTATCCTTTATCTGGGGCGTGGTTGCTTACTGGGAGTACATGACAACACTGAAAATATTGCCGCCAAGATCTGTCCCAGTGTGCTCCCTGTTAGCCAACGTTAATCATGCTATTGGAAACCTACCCATGCAGGAACCAACAGATCTATACTGTCATGTCAGCATCTCCTCGCCAGGCATCGAGGATAGAACATTACAGTCAGCCCAGTCCCGCGTCTTTGTGATTGCGGCGAACGTGTAGATACGGAGTAACACAAAACATGACGAAGCAGCCAAACATCCAACGGAATAGCCGATGATGAGGTGATCCAAGGTCGGCGGGTCGACGAAGTTCGGGTTTACGCCAGGAGGGGGCGGCGCGAGACTTACGGCGTCGTTCCGGCGCCAAAATGGTGCAGAAAGCATCAGTGTTGCTAATAATATAAACAATACGATATTGGCAATATGGACCCCCTCGCAATATTATTGTATTGTCAAGGGGTGCATATTGTATTACCCAATATGAACATGACTCATATTGTATTTATTGCCAAGAACCCAATATATTGGCAGTGTGACAATACATCCAATATATCCCACGTGACCCTATCACTAAACCGCTTCTGCACAAATCTCGTCACCCTGATAATCTCGTATCCCAAACCATGACTTCAGGCACTCCAATGCTTCAATTACATCACTCCCAAGTCGATTTCGACGGTCTGTAATCGTTATCTTTGCCCCAGAGAAGAGTCGTTCAGGCTCCGCTGACATTGCAGGAATTGACAGTATATCCACGGCCATCTTGCTCAGGCTCGGGTAGGTTTTCTGCTGCGTCTCCTCTAGCCACCATGCAAGGGCGCTTGTAAAGCCATAAACCCGTTCAGAATTGCAATATCGCTCGTATTCGTCCATGACAAGTGACGGCTGCAGGTGCTTGTTCCTCCAATTCAAGAACTCGTTCGTGGTCGTCGATGGGACCTCGCAGAGAGGAAGCGGTGATTCCACAGGTTTATATTCGTTCCACAGTGTCTCAATCAACTTCTCTGAAGGCTCAACCCACTCCTTTTTCCAGTTCTCCTGGATGTAGTGCCATTTATGCGAAGGGTGGAGCACAATGGCTGCAACATACGCAGGCGATTCATCAGTAAGGCGATAGTACTTATCCAACTTGGCCCAGCCCGAGTTATGCATCGGTGCCATCACCGGATCGTCGATACTTGCCTCCTTGCCGGCTTCGAATTGTGCCAATACGAAGTCCATCGCCAAGAGGACATTGTCGAGTGTTGCAAACGATGACTCGAGAGCCTTGGTCGTCATCTTCAGCTTCTCTAAGAAGGACTTGATCTTCTCCAAGATGATCCACTCCTCTGGAGAGAGCTCGTCTCTATCGCAATCTGCGTCCATCCATTTGTTAAAATAGCCGTCAATTGCATCTCTAAGATTCAATGCCGCCCTCAACATGGTATACCACGAGCTCCATCTTGTGTCATTGTCTCGCGCAAGCTTACGGTTGTGGCTGATAGCCAGAAACTTTTGGCTGCGCTGAACACTCTGTTGGATGTAAACGACGAAGTTGTGAAGCTTGCCAAGAGGACCCTTCTTCCGCCACGCTTCAATATGCTTTAGTGTCACATTATGCAGGCCAGCATCGTCGCGTTCGAGCTTCTCATTGTCGGTGACGAAGAGGAAAGCTTTGGCGGCGAGGTTGATGATATGACCTTGGCAGCGGAGTCGGTGAACCTTGGGGTCGTATTGGATATCATATCGGCGTAGGAGGCCTGTGGGATGTTAGGGCCAATCAGTAGAAATAGTGAGTTATACTGACCAAGCGAAAGGGATCTCATCATTGTATCGTTATTGCCAGCATTGTCCATCACGAAATATCCAAGCTTCGAAGCAAAGCCCCATTCGTCAACCACTTCCAAAATTGCCTCAGCGAGGTGAGAACCGTCATGCTCACTATCGATGTCTTTCAACGCCAAAATATGGTGTTCGAGCTGACCGTCTTCCGTGACATAGTGACCAACTACGCCTAAGATGGCCAAAGAGTTGGGAGAAGTCCAAAGGTCGCAGTTGATGTGAACTCTTGACTTCGCCGACTGTATACGCTGCTTGACCTTCTCCTTCTGGTCTTCGTACTGCCGCATGATCCATTTCCTGATAGTCTCGTGCGTATCTGGAAGCCAAGTATCGATATCGTTATTGATGTAGGCCAAGAGGGCTCGGAACTCTGGGCATTCCACGAGCCGAAATGGGAGAGAGCAGGCTGTAATAAACCTCACGTATAATACCTCGAGCTGGTCAGGGTCGATCGAATCTCCGGATTGATCGTTGAGCCGACGGCGTTTGCGGGGATTTTCTTCTGCCACAGCACGAGCTTGTTCGAGAATCGTTCGTATCGTTGTCGCTTTAGCTGTTCGCGGGGCTCCTTTTGGCAGACCGTGGCCGTCAGGAGGAGGGTCCATAAGATGTTTTGCGGGAGCCGCAGTACCCCCAGAACAGGCATAGGTTCTGTTACAATGTTTGCACCGCCACTCTTCTTTTCCGGTCCGCTGATTGTAGTATCTCGTCTCTATCTCCTCGTCTGGCATATGGGAGAAGACCCATGATGTTCTGGGCTTGGTGGAGGAGGTTGTAGAGGCTGTGTAAGGTCGAGATTTGGACGTTTGGCTTTCGTCTAGGCCATGTAACTGCTGGCTGGAAGACTCTGAAAAGTCGACTGAAATTGACGACTCTCTTCGTTGTGACCATTTTGCAAAAGGGAGGCGCTGTTGAGGCATGGCGGTAAGTCTTGTCTAGGCTCGACAGTGATAAAGAAAATGAGCAGAGGTGACGATGGCCAGTGTCGACAGGCAACCACCGGTAGGCCCAGCTCAACAAGGTCCGTACCAATCGTACCTCCCCTGACGCGTGGCAGAAACGCGTGGTCGCGTGTTAGGTCTGATTGTCAATAAAGACGCGTGCTGAGGTAAATGCTAGC
Source organism: Dactylonectria macrodidyma (assembly GCA_020744425.1). NCBI lineage: Eukaryota > Fungi > Ascomycota > Sordariomycetes > Hypocreales > Nectriaceae > Dactylonectria > Dactylonectria macrodidyma. The sequence continues at coordinate 1,005,409 of JAGMUV010000026.1, read as the reverse complement.
CAATAAATGCCAAGCATCCCGGTCGCTGGTATAGGGTAAGGCCTGCCCCGGCTACTGTCAACAGGCAATTTCGCCCCAGGACTGACAACCCAATATAAATAATATATTGCCAATATGGATATCCTCATATTATATTGTCACAATATCAAAATCTTCATATCATATTGTCACAATATGAGAAAGTCTATATCATATGGGTTATATTGCAATATACTACTTTATTGCCATATTATTAGCAACACTGACCACTGGCTTTTCCACGGCCATGGTGATCCAGATTGGAAGGGATCTGGGGTCTGTAATTCCGGATAGCGGCATCATCCTGTTCCAAGTTGGGAAGGTACCACCAACAAAACCCCTGACGTTAGGCCGCTGTGGGCCAGTATCATCACGGTAAGTCAAACTTATCCCATCGAGTGCGGATGGACCCCATTTTCGCCAAGGGCGGGGTAAAGCCAATCAGGGCTTATGGGACCACTAGAATAATCGAATCATATGCTAAGATTCAGGGTACCTCGATTCCTCTATAGATTTTGGGTGTGCCAGAGGTACCAACAATCTCCATCAGTACATAGCGGTACGTTACAGTCTAAGCAGCCTTTTCGAGTCTTTTTTCGCTGTTGCGGCTGTTGAGTGAGGCTATTCCTAGATACCTCACTTAGAGCCTGGCGTTTCTTCCTCCTGCCGCAATAGGTGCAAGGCGAGTTAACCCCCCTTGATCCCTTGCGATGGTGCTGCCAAGGAATAGATGTTTTCCTCTTATCTGAAGCCCGTTGAGGTCGTGAAAGTCTTCGACCTCCTGCTAATGGTCCAAACTGTTGAATAAGCTGGGATGCAAGCAGTCGCCGCCATTGATACTGGGTCTTAACCTTTTGCCACTCGGGCTTACCCCAGAGCTGCAGGAAGAAGCTATTTACAACGATCACTTCTAGTAGGAAATTCCAAGCAAGTGCCTGCCAGCCTCCTCGACGAATAGGGCGGTTATATTGATAATAGGACCTCATCTGGTCACTAATATCAACCCCATTCATCTTATGGTTATATTTATCAATTGCCTCAGGCACCGGGAGGTTCTTCCGGACGTCTGGGCCGAAGGCTTCTTTCCGGGCAGCCCGCTTTCCAGCAGAGCTTCCGGCCGGCCGGCGCCGGAGACGGATAACCTCCCGGCCGTCTCGGAAGACGGTTGTCAAGAAGAGGACAAGGGCGTTATCCTTCCAGGTGAATTGGTTGACCTATGAAGAGACAAATTGATCAGTATGGAGATATCTATAGAAAGCAGTTTGCAATACCATACCTCCCCATCTAAGGTAGGGATGCAATGGATCTGACCCCAAGGAATACCCTGGCCTTCTGCTTCCTTCTCGGCGATGAGGATCTTATCTATCCCACTGTCTTTCCGGCAGGTCCCGGAAGCTCCGACCTGCTGCTTCCGGAGGGCCCGGAGAAGCCGTACGGAAGCAAAGAGATTGTCTAGGAATACGTGGTAGACTGCAGCCGGAAGTAGGGTAATAAGTGTCGTTACAACCCGTTGCGTTGGCGTTAACGGGTCCCACTTTGCGGCAGCTGCTCCAGCCTTGCTGCCTGCCGGCCGGGCCTGAGGGACTAGTCCGTATGGGCCCTTTCCGTGTACGTGCCAGAGCCACCGGAGGCAGTAGCCCGATTGGGCAAGGATCCAGACCTTGAAGCCGGTTGGGATCGGCTTCGTCGGTATTGTCGTCGTCTCTAGGGACCGGCCCGTAAACCGGACCATAGCCTCGTCAACGGTAAGGTCGGAGCCGGCTGTATAGAAGGAATCCCCAGTCTCCTGGATATGGGCTGACCACTCATTAACCTTCCGGTATATATCTGGCATTCCGGCTTGGGCGGGGGCTTGGGCCCGGGCCTGGCGTTGACCTCCTGACTGGCTGGGCTGGAATTCAGAGGTATCAAAGATACGTAGCTGCCGGAGCAGACTTTGGAAGCGGTCCCGGGAGATAAACCGGGTGAATAGATAGATAGGATCCTCCTTTTGCTGTTGAGTTGACCAATATCTTGATATTTGAGGTTCGCTATGTATCCCCATATAAAGCAGGATTCCTAAGAAGAGGTAAATCTCATCTACAGAAGTCTTCCTCCGATCATACACTCTTGACCGTTTAGCCCGGGGACCTTCCTTAGATAACGGCGCTGCATTCGTCCATTGCACCCACCGCTCAATAAGGCCCCGGGGAACGTACCGGAGGAATAGGTCAAGCGGGGCTGCCGGCAGCTCCCGTATCTCTCGGGGCCGGGTCGGTACGTCAAAGGGTACGAAGGAGCCCGGCGGCCCGCGCTCGACAGCCGGAGGTTCGTGGGGCCGGACTGTGCTGTTATCGCACCGCTCCGGCGTACAGTCGGCAGTGCAGGCGACAGCGAGGTCTTCAGGAAGGATCTCAACCACAATACAGCTCCGTACGGAAGCCCTGGAGGCACCGGAGGCATCAGAAGCATCAGAATCACTAGAAGACATCGCAGCATTGAACAAAATGACGGTTTTGGTGGTGACAGCAGGTAAGAAAACATAGGTGCAAATGATGTTTCGTCATGTACTGATTGAAGTGCGGAGTAAAAGTGGGTATAAGAGTGGGTATTTTGGCCTTGGCGAAAATGGGGTCCATCCGCACTCGATGGGATAGTGAGGCCACGCCCTTGCCGTCCCCCCCTTTTCTTGTTGGAACCAAGAAAATTCCCCCAAACTCACCGCCAGCAATGGCACGCCCGCCCAATCCAATCGATCAATACCGTGACTATGTCACCCACCTCTACCTTAACGGTGTCTCTCGAAGCAAGATTCAGCATAAGCTTCGGAAGCATTACCATATCGCCGTCAATCTCAGCACAATCTCTCGCCGAATCGCAAGCTGGGGTCTCCCGCGCCAGCAAGCCCGCACCAAAGAAAGTCCAGAGCTCATAGAGGCCACTCGCGACCTGATATTTCGCGTTGGGCTTACCGAGAAGCAGACGCTGAGCGTTCTACAGAGACAGGGCTGGCCGATCACGAAACGAGGTCTGAAGTGCATCAGGCTACACCCGGACCGCCGCTGGCTACGCAGGCTCAACAGCGATGAGGAGCGACTCGCCTTGCTGGAGAAGACAGAGCAGGCCATCATCGAAATGACGCGACGTTCTAATGCCATTTCGGGTTATGGCAGAAACCTTCTCCAGCCGTATCTTCGTCAGCAAAAGCAGCTCTGGGTACCAAGAGACCCTCTCTTTGAGATGTACAAAATCATGTTCCCAAATGAGGTCGAGCTCCGGAAAAGGATGTTTCGGAGGAAGAAGGGACAGTTCCTTGTGCCAGGACCAAATTACCAGTGGTGCATTGACGGCCATGACAAGCTCAAGGCGTATGGATTCGAGATCTATGCCGCAATCGACGCTTACTCGCGCAACATTATCTGGTTCTATGTTGGCCACTCTTCTACAACTGCTTTGAGCGTCTTGAAGCAGTACTTGGCTGCATGCGACGCATACGGCTTCCGGCCATGGTATCTGCAGGCAGACAGGGGCAGCGAAACGCCCCTAGTGGCAGCAGCCCATTGGAACTTTGCTTTGGCCGCAGATGGGCGGGTGGAGTGGAATGGGCAGGTCTTCCAGCAAGGGAAACGCCTAAAGGATTCCTACAAGGCGGCGCCGAGTACGAAGAATATCAAGATTGAGAAATGGTGGGAGAGCATGCTGCATGTCTCATCCCGGCAGTGGGTGGACTACTTTGGAGAGCTCGCCAGGGACGGGACTTCGACGGCGACATGTTGGAGGATCAGATCGCAATCTACGCCGTGTTTGAAGATTTATTACGCCAAGAACTTTTCGACTTTGTGGAGGCGTGGAATCTTCATCGAATTCGTCTTCAGAAGAACCGCCCCCATGTGGTCCACGGCCAGCCCTGGATGAATTACCACTACCCGGACCCAGACAAGGCATGCAACTGGGGCATCCCCATTGACCGTTCCGTTCTAGCTGAAATGGAGGGGCCATTGGCTGAGATCGACATTAGCACCTGTTTGGAGCCAGAGACAAAGGATTGGTGTCGCCAAGTTCTCAACGAAATGGGCTACGACAACGTAGCCCTTGGGACTCCCCAGGAGCCGGACAAGTTGCGGCCTTTCAAGCGTTTCTACCTTGGTCTTCGAGACAGAATCATTCAACACATCGAAAGCGGCCGGCAGCCTGTACTGGCATATCGTAAAGCGCCAACCGGTGGCGTTGTTGAATATGTAAGGCGTTCCCTTTCGTCCCGAATTGCTCAATCTAAACGCATATAGCAAGCATTATATGAGCGAGCAAATCAAGCCTGCCAGGATGAACTTGGAGATGGGGAACCAGCAGAGCAACCGCTTGTTGAACTAGGATACGAGGACGAAGAAGGAAACGACGTGGAGGGAATAAGTGATGATGGGGAGGATAGCGATATTTCGAATGGGGAGCCCGAGTAGTTAATCCTTCCGTTTCATACGTCGGACAGCAAATGTCGTGGGGATTTCTGTCCCTTTGAAGCGGTTGGAGTGTGCGGGTGGGAGTGTCCCAGCAACATCAGTGTCGGAGAGTCGAGCCTGATCATTCCCAAAGCGCTGAGACATCGACTCCAGGGTTACCCTTATGGACTCACTGACCGTGGCGGAGAGTCCTCAACGTCCACCAACTCATTGTATGAGCCCGGAAGTGCCAGAGTTTTGGACCTGGCTTGATCCTGGGTCCGGAAGGGGTTGGAATCCGGGTTGAAGCGAGATTTTAGTTTAAGAAGAACAAAAACAACATCGTCCTTGGCTATGATGGATGGCTTCACTAGACTCATTTAAGAGGGAGGTTACTGCGCTAGGTCGCTGGTGACCGGGAGCGGGATTACTGCGGTAATCCTCGCTAGGCTCACGACGCTGCTCGTCATCGCGAGTTGCAGATGGGTTGGGCAACTGGGCTTTCATTGCGGTGCAGGTGCGTTGCGATCGTGATAATAGCATAGTGAAGGTGTTTAGTGAATGAATTAGAAAGAATTAATTCATATTATCGGAACAAAGTTCCTAATATCGCGTTGTGCGTACTGTATCTATGTGACACCAAACAGCTCGATCGGAACCCATTTTGCACCTGAAGCTTGAAGCAGGATATTAGACTGGCAAAGGTCACCACGCGGGCCCGCAGCCAGTCCGCGGTACATATTCCATGGCGACTCAAAGTACCCCGATGACTAAGGAGAAGAGCACCTAAACCCAAAACGGGGTTTTGCAACAGTGACCCCTATCGTCCTACCGTGCTTCAGCTGCCGAGGATAGGATGCTGAACACTTGCAGAATTTGGCCTTCAAGCAGGCCTGTCATGGAACAAGGAGCGACGAGGTTGAGCAGCAAGCGATGAGACGACGATCCGTGGGGCTTGGGGTGTCAGGGACCAAATGTATGAAATGTGAACTAGATTGTGTCAAGGCCCTATAGGGACTTCCCTCCGGGCGAAATAAAATCCAATCCAATACGCACAGGCTCGATGCGGGCCAGCGGCCATCGGCAAACTAACCTCTAGCGTGCGACTATACTAACAAAAAGCAGCCTCAATTTTGGCAGACCGTGCTTCAGCTGCCGAGGATAGGATGCTGAACACTTGCAGAATTTGGCCTTCAAGCAGGCCTGTCATGGAACAAGCAGCGACGAGGTTGAGCAGCAAGCGATGAGACGACAATCCGTGGGGCTTGGGGTGTCAGGTACCAAATGTTCTGAAATGTGAACTAGATTGTATCAAGGCCCTATAGGGACTTCCCTCCGGGCGAAATAAAATCCAATCCAATCCAATCCGTATTAGACTGATCTATCTTTTGAGCGGAAAAAGATTTCTTGAAATCTCTATATCTCTATATCTTCTTACTTCAAAGAGTTGTGCTGTGGTGGACCACCCTGCATCATGAGTGCCCTGGCGAGTGCGGGGACCGTGGTGGGGCCGCGGGGTCCCATGTCGACGCCAACAGGGCGCCGTGTCATGAAACGCAAAATTGACGACCAAGGGAAGGAATCGAACAAAAGCAGCCGATATGCAACAAGAACGACGACGAACGCGAAAACAATTGAAGTGGAATGCGCGACCGACATAAGAAATGGAAACGGCAGCGACAGCACCGATGAGGGAGGAGCGACGCTCCAGAGTGCGTTGGAGTTGTTGGGCCAGTACCGCGCTGAGTTCCAAGGGATGAAGGAGGCGATCAAGGAGCAGAGCGAAACCATCCGTAACCAGCAAGAGACCATCCGAGAGTTGAAGGAAGCAGCTGAGGGGCAGCTGAACTGTATACGAGATTTGAGCCAACGATTCGAGGACACCAAGCAGCAGATGGGCCATGACCTGAAGCGAGCACACGAGCTGCTTGAAGCTATCGCGGCGCGCCCCCCGGCTACCCCGCCGGTCTCTTTCGCTGACGTCACGCGTTCGCCACCCTCATCCGAGCCTAGCAATGTGAGGACGAACGTCTCTAACAACACCTTGGCATCGTCTTTGGCAAATGAGCTCTATTGCACGATTGACACGTCGCGGGTCGAAGAAGGGAACAGAGACCGTGCACAGGTGGGACCAATCCGGAAAGCCATCGAAAGTGAGATGAGGGCGAAGGATGGCCAGGCGGCGTGGAGATGCGCGGCAGTCGTAAGGGATGCCCGGAGCGCAGAGCGAGTCAAGGTCATCTGCAGAGATGAAAACGAATTAAAGCAGGTCAAGGAAGCCGCGCAGAAGACGGCGGTCGTGGGAGTGAGGGTGATGAGAGACCAGCTCTACCCGGTGAAGGTGGACAACGCCAACCGAACCGCAGTGCTAGACGCAGAAGGGAACGTCCTACCTGGGGCGGCTGAAGCGCTCGGCGCCGAGAATAATGTCAATATTGCCAAAATCTCATGGCTAAGCAAAAAGGAATCGGGAAAAGCGTACGGATCGATGGTGGTGTACGTCACGAAGGGGAACGACGCGATGCGGCTCGTGGACGGACACTACTTTGACCTAGCCGGGGAATCAGCGTGCACAAACGTCTTTGAACCACGCAAGGGACCAGTACAGTGCTACAACTGCCAAGAGATTGGCCACAAGTCGTTCCGGTGCAAGAACGCTCAGATTTGCGGAAGATGCGCGGGACCGGGGCATCATCACAGGGAGTGCCTGGCGGTGGAACCGAAGTGCGTACTGTGCGGCGGACCACACGAATCGTTCAGCCGGAACTGCCGTGTGCGGAACGCACGCAGCGATGTGTAAGACCTTCCGCATCCTACAGCTCAATGTACGAAAGCGAGAACCGGTACAACAAAGTTTGATGAACGACGCAGACCTCAAGGACTACGGAGTGCTGGCGGTCTCTGAACCTTACGCAAAAAAGATCGACGGCAAGGTGGTAACGAGCCCTGCGGGGCACAGCAACTGGACGAAGATGATACCAACGCACACGCACGATGCGCCCTGGCCGATCCGAAGCATGCTCTGGGTACGAAGCGACATCGAGGCGGAGCAGGTGCCGATACCATCAGCAGATCTCGCGGCCGCGGTGCTTCGACTGCCAGAGAGAGACATCCTGATGGTATCAGTGTATGTGAAAGGGAAGAACACAGAGGCGCTGACATCTACAGTTAGAGTACTGCATGGCCTGATCCAGCGATTCCGCAATGGCACCGGTACGCGTACGGACGTGGTGCTGGCTGGAGACTTCAATCGCCATGACCTACTCTGGACCGGAGATGAGGTATCAGCAAGAAGACAAGGCGAAGCCGAGCCAATCATCGACTTGATGAACGAGCACGGCCTCTGCAGCCTCCTTCCGAGGGGCACGAAGACGTGGCAAGGCCCGGACAAAGAGAGCACCATCGACTTGGTGCTCGCAACGTCGGAATTGGCAGACGAGATGGTGACGTGCGCCCTCCATCCGACCGATCACGGGTCAGACCACAGAGCGATCCAGACGATATTTGACATCGTGATGCCCGAGAGGATCACGGCACAAAGATTGTTGTTCAAGAACGCTCCTTGGACTCTTATAGGAGCCAGAGTGGAAGATAACCTCCGGCCGCTCCCCTGGGCTGTCGACGTGCAGACGCAGACGGACCAGCTGATGCGAGTCGTCATAGAGGCAATCCACGAGCTGACGCCTCGAGCACAACCTCCACCGTATGCGAAACGCTGGTGGACAAAGGACCTAACACGATTGCGGCGGGCATACACGTTCTGGCGGAACCAAGCGAGGGCGCAACGGCGAGCAGGTCAAGCGCGGCCAGACCTGGAACGACGAGCCAAGGAAGCAGCCAAGGAGTACCACGACGCCATACGGAGCCAGAAGAAAGCACATTGGGACGACTTCCTGGCCGAAGATGTCAACATCTGGAAAGCGGCCAAGTATCTCGAACCTAGCAAGGACACCATGGGCGATAAGGTGCCACCCTTGAAGAGAGGAAATGGATCTAGGACAAAGGACAAGGCAGAACAAGCCGAGGAGCTGCTCGGCACGTTCTTTCCTCCCTTGCCAGCGAGAATCGAAGACGAAGGAGTGCGACAACAGCGGAAGGCGGTGCCCATGCCGGACCTGACCCTGGAAGAAATCGAGGAAGAAGTCATGGCAGCAAAACCGTGGAAAGCACCCGGCGAAGATGGCCTCCCGGCGATGGTGTGGAGACGACTCTGGCCGGTGGTAAAGTACCGGGTCTTAGCTCTCTTCGATGCGTCGCTCAGAGACGGCATAGTGCCTCACCAATGGAGAAGTGCGAAAATCATCCCGCTGAAGAAGCCGGACAAGGGAGACTACACGGTGGCGAAGGCGTGGCGACCGATATCGCTTTTGTCAACCCTTGGTAAAATAATGGAAGCGGTCGTCGCTGAGCGCATCTCCTACGCAGTAGAGACTTACGGGCTCCTGCCCGCAAACCACTTCGGAGCGAGGAAGCGACGGTCGGCCGAGCAAGCGCTCCTGCTCCTGCAGGAACAAATTTACAAGGCATGGAGAGCTCGCAAAGTGCTCAGCCTGATCAGTTTCGATGTTAAAGGCGCCTACAACGGAGTGTGCAAAGAGCGACTACTCGAGAGGATGAAGGCGAGAGGGATACCAGACAGACTGGTCAGGTGGATCGATGCCTTCTGCTCCGGGCGAACAGCCTCGATGGTGGTGAACGGGTACACGTCTGAGCAGCGAGAGCTACCCCAAGCAGGTCTCCCTCAGGGATCGCCGCTGTCACCCGTCTTGTTCCTCTTCTTCAACGCAGATTTAGTGCAGAGAAGAATTAAGGCGGAAGGCGGCTCAATTGCATTCGTGGACGATTACTCGGCCTGGGTGACCGGCCCGACCGCGGAGGCGAACCGGGCAGGCATTCAGTCGATCATTAACCAAGCGCTCGAGTGGGAGAGACGCAGCGGTGCAACGTTTGAAGCGGACAAGACGACAGTCATCCACTTCACGCGAGTCGCCGTGCGTAACAGTGACAGGTCGTTTTGGATCAAAGAGAACGAGGTCAAACCTAAAAACAGCGCAAAAATTCTGGGAGTGGTCATGGACGTAGGCCTGCGGTACCAGGAGCACATGGCTAGAGCCGCCGCCAAGGGGCTCACCGCCGCCATGTGTCTGAGAAGGTTGAAAATGCTGTCACCGAGGGTGGCGAGACAGTTATTCGTAGCGACGGTCGCGCCGGTGATGGACTATGCCTCCAACGTCTGGACGCACGCTCGCCGCGCAAGAGAAGCTGCCTGGCTGAACAAAGCGCAGTTGGTGGGAGCGCAGGCAATTACAGGAGCGTTCCGTACTGTCGCAACGGCGGTGGCCGAGGCCGAAGCCAGTATCCAGACGGTAGAGCAACGACGCAGACAAGCCGCGACAAGATTCTGCATCAACTTGCGGACCCTTCCGAAGACACACCCGCTGGCAGCTTTGAAGAACAAGGCAAGCAAGCGATTTATATCACCAATGCAGAAAATTGTCTCGGCGGTGGAAAGGGACCATACGGAGCGGATGGAGGTTATCCATGAGTATGCGTTGCCGCCATGGACCAGTCGCATCCCAGTAGTGGTCGAGGACGACCTAGCGAAGGCAGCCAAGGCACCAAACGACGTCGAGGGCACCATCATAGCAACATCTAGCTCGAAGAAGGGCGGCATAGTGGGAATGGGAGGCGTCGTGTGCGACGCGACTCGCAACAGCGCAGGCGAGGTGGTTGCCAGCTATTCCGTCACTGTCGGGCCCGGAGACGAGCAGAATCCGTACACAGCGGAACTAGCAGCAATAGCGATGGCGTTGGAGTGCACGCCGACCAGGCTTCCTTTTCGGGACGTAACGGTCATGACGAGCAACCGCTCGGCCGTGGAAGTGATCAGGAGGCCCCGGCAGCAATCCGGTCAATGCACTATCCGTCAGATATACGACCGCACCAAGTGCCTTCGGAAAAGAGGCTGTTCTGTTAGAGTCATGTGGGTGCCGGCTAAGGCCGAAGGTTTTGCATTGGGACCGATGGCCAAGGCAGCAGCGCAGAGAGCTACCAAAGCAGAGTGCGTGGTAGAGACACCGTCGTACCAAGCAAGGTCCACAACACTTCGACTGGCGCTCCTCCAACAACGGCAGTGTGGGCGACTTCCGGAAGGGGTTGGACAGTACTCAAAGCGCATCGACAAGGCGCTGCCGGGCAAGCACACCCGTGCACTATACGACTCGTTAAAAAGAAAAGAATCGGACGTGATAGCCCAGCTTCGGACTGGGATGATACGACTGAACAGTTATCTTCACAGGATAGGGGCAGCGGAATCGGACATATGCGATTGTGGACAAGCAGCAGAGACGATTGGGCACTTCCTCTTCCGATGCAAAAAGTGGACAATGCAACGGGAAGCCATGTTTAAATGCTCGCGAACAAAGATTGGGAATTTGTCTTTCTTCTTGGGAGGAAAAGCTGCGTCGGACGACGAAAAGTGGAAGCCAAACATGCAGGCTGTGCGTGCGGCAATCAAATTTGCTATCGCGACGCACAGGCTCGATGCGGGCCAGCGGCCATCGGCAAACTAACCTCTAGCGTGCGACTATACTAACAAAAAGCAGCCTCAATTTTGGCAGACCGTGCTTCAGCTGCCGAGGATAGGATGCTGAACACTTGCAGAATTTGGCCTTCAAGCAGGCCTGTCATAGAACAAGCAGCGACGAGGTTGAGCAGCAAGCGATGAGACGAGGATCCGTGGGGCTTGGGGTGTCAGGGACCAATGTACTGAAATGTGAACTAGATTGTCTCAAGGCCCTATAGGGACTTCCCTCCGGGCGAAATAAAATCCAATCCAATCCGTATTAGACCACTGGAGCTCCAGGAGCTCCAGGACAATCAATCCAATCCAATCCAAATCTTCGAGAAACCCAAATCCAGTCCAGCCATTTTCCGTCCACTCCAGTCCAATCCAAATTGCCCTCCAATCCAATAACATCACTGCGATGGACTTCGCAGCGGCCAAGGCCAAGCGATGGTACGATGCGAAACACCGCCCAATTCAGCTTAAAGCTGGCGATAAGGTGTATCTACGCCTTCACGACGGGTACCACCTGCCAGGAAAGCCCGCAAGGAAGTGGTCGCAGCAACGCACCGGCCCTTTTGAGATTAAGCGAATGGTTGGAGACCTCGCAGCCGAGCTCGAGCTACCACCCGCGTGGAAGATACATCCAGTGATATCATGCCAGCAGCTTCAACCCGCTCACGCTGACGCCTTCCAGCCTGAGGAACCTAGCCCAGTAGAGGAAGATGACGGCCAGTATGTAGTGGAAAGGATCATGCGCAGAGAGGTCCGCCGCCTTGGTCGGAAGGCTACACCGTTTGAGGGCTTTTGGGTTCGATGGAAAGGCTGGGGGCCTGAACACGATGCCTGGGTCCGGACTGCAGACATCGATCCTGAAGTCATCGCCGACTTCAAGACCGCTCACCCAGAGGCATTCGAAGTGGATGAAGGACCGCGACGTAACTCGCAGCGGAAGATGAAATGAACGCCCTGATGGGCCTGGTATAATGACTGTGTGATGGAAAGATCAGGAAGCAAGGATGGATTCGATTCGAACGGACTGACGGCAAGGAAAGCATCTTCCTAAGGCTCACTGAGGGCAGTGATAACTTCCTTTAAAGCCCGGGATATGATACGTGAAGAACCAGTCTTGGGCCTGGTGCTTAAGACTGGCATTATATGTCACATCACGTGAGAAAGGAGACCTTATGCTCACGTCCTCAACTGTAGTCTTAGCTCGTCATCCATCTTTCTAAATCAACATGACAACCTCACTTTATGTGACCTCCGCGGTATATTCGCATCACCATACCAGACCATACCAGACCATTCCGATCACTGATGGCTATTGATATCCTCTCGATCGCGCCTGAGTCAGTTGATCCAGAATCTGCTTTCTCGGGCGGTCGACGTACTCTCTCTTGGGATAGAGAGCGAATGACTTGCGAGAACCTTGAGAAGGTTGAATGTATCGGTAACTGGCTGCGTGAAGGACATATCCAGAAGACTGTAAATGGTGGAATGGGCATAATTACCGATACGGGTTTTGATAGCGGTGGCGATGAAGACTCAGATAGTAATTTTGATTGATCTGCGGATGTCTACGGGTGGTTATAGGTAGATTAATTCGTGATATCATTCGTGCTAAAGTGCTAGAGCGATATTCTAGCACATTTTGTGTGAATATGTGAATATGAATATGCATATCACTTTAACGCGTGATATCACAATACGCAAGTCTGCAATTGAGGTGATAGCTCTAGGCCACGACGTCCCATTGTTGTGGCTGTGTTGATGCAAAAGGGAATGGGGCTAAACGCAGCGTTGAAAATCGGGTCTAATTTCCCTGCTTACGAGTGTCAGGGCCGTCCGTCATAGGGACAATAGACTCGTAGTCGTGCTTGGGCTTGCTGAAGAAAGACTGGCTGCGCTTGAAAAACAGCGGCGACGGGTTGCGGATGTGGGTGATAACCAGGACCAAGACCCAGACGAGGCAGATGGTGGGCAGCAGCCAGGGACTGTTCTTATAGTTGTAGTCCTTGGTCTGGTTGAAGTGGAGGGTGGAAACGAGACTCAGGCCGAGGCCGAGGGCGAAAAAAATGCCAGTGCGGACGATGCTCCACTTGCGCCAGGGCTTGGTGCGAGCGACGATGGTGAGGATGGTCATGATGATGAGGGTGATTCCGGCGGCGATATACGCGTATTGGAACTACATAATGGGTTAGCACGGGTGAAAGACTATTATCGGAGAGAGGGACTTACTACAAGATCAAAACGAGCCCACATCTTCGTGTTAACCTCAGACTCGAGGCCGGTTTCGGTAACATTCTTGTTGGCATCTGTGACCTCCTCCACAAGATCAATACCGAAAGTCTCAATCAGCGAGTTCTGCAGCGAGGTGCTCATGTTATTGAAGCTTGTCCAGAAGTCAGAGAACTCGGTCATGTTTATAATATCACTCTCGTTGAGCGTGGTAAGATACTTGGCGAGATCCGGCCAGAAGTCGTCTGAAAGTTCTGAAATGTTTCCGACGGCCCAATTAACATTGTCGATGGTGGAAATGTACTTGGGCGGATACTCCTCGAAGAACTTGTTGATCGTTGTGGTCAAGCTGTCGACTACAACAGCAGTGGTTGACCTTGCAAGAGAGTTGATGTCGTCGAAGACCGACTTTAAGATTAGCTTACTGAGGGTATCCATGATCTTAGACCAGATAATGAACTGCGTGAAGCCTTGCATGAAGAGGACCATGGAAAGGTGTAAGGGGAAGTGTAGGAGGGTCCAAAACTGCTGGCGGAAGGTTGGGAGGTACGAGGTCTTGATCCAGTGTGTTGGCAGGGGGACAAACAACCACCCGAAGTGACGGCGAGCTGGGCCCGAAAGGAGGGCGAAGGACGGCAAGATAAGGCCTAGGAAATAAATAGCCAAAAATGCAGATAAAATCATCAGCTAAGTAGCTAGCTGGGAAAGGAAGAAGGATATCAGTTAATTAAGTAAAATAGAAGAAGAAAATCAAGGCTAGGAAAATCAGGAAAAATCAAGTAAAAGAAGGAAGAAGCATTGTTTTTCTATCTAAGTTTGGGAAATCTGCTGCCTCTTATAGCTAGCAATAGGTAACGTGACTGTCCGGGTCCCGGGCCCCGGGGCCCTCAGCCCCGACACACCAGTCAAAGTAGACGAGGAAGACACAGTAGATTGTAGTGGCGGCGGCCGTGACAATTGCAATGGTTTGAGGGTCTAGACAAAGAGTCAGGTTTGTTGCAAAGACCAGGGCGGAGAGACTTACCCCAGGCATCCGGGCTCTTCACAATGGTGACCACATTCTGAGCCACGATAACCACGCCATCGCCCAAGAAAAGAACCGTCATTGTGCTTATGCGCTTCATCAAGTGCGTGCCAGTGAAACTGAGCACGGAAAAACCGATGGCGAGACCGAAGGTCACGATGATTTCGGCAGCCGCCATGGCGTACCAAGCGAGGTACACCTGGCTGTTCCCATGCCTAAACCGAAATGTGATACCCAGGTAGACCATGGAAGCGGCAAAATTCGTGCCGGTTTGCAGCAACATAGGCAGTCTCGGCTTCTTGTACTTTCGGATGTGCCACAGGATGCTTGCATATTCAACAGTCAAGCAAAAACGCGAGACGCACAGAATAAGGGCTAACATAGTCAGCTTGTGGTAATCACGCGAAAGTGGTGGTATCACATACACATGGTTCTCATCGTCTGCAAATTCTGGCTTGTCGGCTTGAAGTTGGGGGCAACTACAGCAAAGCCAATCATGACACCCATGTGGACAGCTCTCGCCACACGCTCTATTCCTGGTCAGTAGAGGTCGAGGCATAAGTTGAGCCATAAGTCGAGGTTTTCGTACCGAAAATGCTGTCCGTCACGAAACGGACATCGTACAAACTGACAATGAGCCATGTGATCCACAGGATGCTTTCGGGAAGTATTAGCAAGTATCAGTAGCATCGCCAGAACAACAACTCGCACCTGAAGTATCCAACGTAGGCCCTAAAGCGGTCCGCACTATTCACTCCCTGGGTCTGGGAGAAGACGGTGTAGTTGGCAGCGAAGAGAAGGTCGAAGAAAAGCTCGAGGAGACTGGCATCCTCGTGCTGCGAGGCGTCAGCATTGTAGAACAGCCCCGTCGGAACAATTGTCAAACCTTCTGAAACTGGGGAGTGTCATGGTCGAAACGGTCACCGAAGAGGCTCAGGTCGGGAGCGCCACCTCCTCCTCCGTTTGTCAACGGCAGAGAGTCGGCTCGGTCGATGAGGACAGGGCTTTTGAGAAACCGAAGCTTCTCAGTGGCAGAAATTTGCTCGGGGGTCTGGAGAGTTTCGCTAGACATCTTGATTGAGAAAACAACTGGATGATGGCCACTTCAACGGCACCACAGAACAGCAGGACTGCTGGTCGAAGGAGACTGAGGAGGTCACACTAGGGACGGCTACGGTAGATACTTATACAAGACGGTTCTACCCTCTATGGATAGTGGCATCGACCAAAAAGGCGCGGCTCGCTTATTGCTAGGCTTCGTCCAGCATGGTCGGCCCACTTGCAAGGACAGTTCCGTTGGGGACCGGGGACGATGATGGAGTCGAACTGGGCGTGTCAGCCTCTAGCCCACACGCTTGGCCCTTAATGAAGGCCAACGTGATATGGCGGCTTAGACCAAGGCGACGAGAGCCAGTAGGAGAACAGAATTGAAACCCCGACGCCTTTTGGAGGGGATTTGGCTTCTGACGTGAGCATGGTGGGAGTCTGAGCGGCTCCCACAGGGGGGCCTAAGTACCAAGGTAGTGGTCCATCAGCTGGCAGGGTATAAACCGTCGGAATTGGTCGAAATTGGTCCGCAGAGAGGGGCGTGCAGTCGTGGGATGGCGTGATTCGTAAGGCGAGCGCCGTAGTATGGACGCTTGCACCGCATCGCCAAGAAACCGTTGCCCTACGAGGCAGGTTGAGCTAATCCTGGGCTAAATGAGCTGAAGCTAGGGGATGAGGCCCAAATGCATGAGAGCGCAGGGTCGACACCAATGTCTCAATCCTAATGCTTCCCACCGACTTAGGAGCGCGGCCAGCAGCCCCAAATCGGCTCCATTCTTCGAAATTCACACCACGCTGAACTGCGCGCTTCTCTCGGCGCTTCGGCATGCTACTGCCGAGACATGCACTGCACAGGGCATGGTGGAAGGGTGCTTTGCTTTCCAATGTCTTGAGCGACATTGCGCCACGACGGGAATCCGGCACAGGGGAGGTGGGGGGGGATGCACTTCAGCCGCTTGACACGATTTAAATAGAACCATGGCCGTACTGTTGCATCAAACTTCAGTTCTGCAGTCATAAGTGGCAACGTGAAGGTCCGCAGTGAACTCTCCGACCGAAAAATGGCCCCCAACACGGTATCCCCTTGACTGTCGTAAGACTACACTTGGGCTTGGCGACCCACAGAGGCCCGGGAGATGGACAGTACTCTGGTTGACTTTAAAGAGTTGCGTAGCTGTATGGATTGTTATGTACTGTGATATAGATCCCTCAGAGCTGTGACTTCTAGCATCATATAAAATAGGTGGGAAATTATGGACCTTAACTTTCTCGCTGTGTAGTTGGTCTGGATCCCTGCTACTAGCGTAAGTGTAGCCTTACGACAGTCAAAGGGATAGACTGCTATCCCTTTGACTGTGTTAAGGCTCCAGGCCAGATTGTGCCCCACATGACCCCTGCTCACAGTGAGGTACATCAGAGTAACGCGTCGCGTAGTCAGAATCAACCCCACCAAAATACACATACAAACGATTCTGACTTTCGCGATGGATACCCAAGTGCCCTCAACACAGGCAATCAATGTGTATGACGATAACAGCTTCATTTGCACTGATAACAGCCGCCGGGAGCAGGCAGCTGACAACACCTGCCGGCCGAACCTAGCCCCTGTCAACGAACGCGGCTACAACTTCATGCCTTTCGAGGTTCCAACACGCGACTTTAAGGTCAAGGACCTGCCCCAGGACCCGTTATCTCTTTTCCAGCAATTCCTACCTATTTCCCTAGTAGAAAGCTGGGTCAAATATACCAATGACTGGGTTAGCCACCTGCAGCAAGAGGCTCGCGGTAGTGCACACACATTACCGCCAAGATCACGGTTACGCCTCTGGAGACCAACCTCTATTGCAGAAGTCTACATATGGGTCGCAATCCTTATTTACTTAGGGATTCACACTGAACTTGACCTCGAAGACCATTGGGAGACTTCTCGGCCGGGGCACCAACACTCTACTCACTCTATCATCAAATATATGACCTATGACCGATTTCAGCAGCTACATCGTCACATTCGCATTTTCAGCCCTCACATCACCATAAGCAGCAACAGCGCCCTCACCTATGACCGTGTGACGCCGTGGTCTGACCACATACAGCGCGTGTCTACGGATTTCTATGTTCCAGGCACTTGCATCGCTGTAGATGAGTGTATGGCCCGCTATACCGGGAGGTCAAAAGAGACAACAAGAGTCCCTAACAAGCCGATCCCCGTCGGCTTCAAAGTTTGGGTTGCAGCACAGCAGGGCTATTTCCTACGTTGGATTTGGCATAGGCCCGGACCTAAGTTTGGACCTGTTGGTCTCAAGCCTGCCCGGCAACGGCGGCGTGAGGCCAAGCAGGAGAAGACAGTCTATCTGAACCCGACGCAGGCTGTGGTTGTTGCCCTACTAAACTTGCTGCCAGAAGCCAACTATCACGTCTTTATCGATAACCTCTTTTCCTCTCCCGACCTCCTACGCAGCCTCCGCGAGCACGGCCACGGCGCTACGGGTACAGCCCGAGTCAACTGTGGCATCTACAAGCCCTTAGTCAAGCTCAAAAATGACGATAACACAGCTGCCGCAAATATCAAATTCAACGAAATCAGGACCGTCCCAACTAAGGATAATAAGGTCAGTCAAGCAGACAGCTTTAGCTGTAAATGCCCTACTAATTTGTCCTGGGCCAGGTAAATCAGATCGCGTGGAAAGACAACGCCCTTGTGTTGTTCTTATCTACTGTGTACGCAGGCGACGAGACCGTCCTTCGGTTACGCAAGAGGCCGACAACAGACCAAATTCGAGCACGCCCAATACAGCGATTTTTCGGTGACGAGCCAGTGAAAGAGATTATTATCCCGTCTGTTGCTGCCTTCTACAATGACGAGATGAACGGGGTAGACCGCGGTGACCAACTGAGGTCATATTTGGGCTTCGAACACCGTGTGCGCCGAGGGGGTTGGCAAGCCCTAGCTTGGTCCTACCTAATTGACGTCATTGTAGTCAACAGTTACCTTCTTCAGCTACGCGGCAAGCCTATTTGGAAGTCATATACACGTCAGGCTAAGTGGCGAGGGCGCCTTGTTGATGACCTCGTCCAGGCGTACAGCGGTCAATCTGACTCTAGGCAGAGGTTTCGGGCGGGAGACGAATTTACGCCTCTGTCACAGCATAAATACGTCCAGCGAGGGAAAAAGGGTAACTGCCTCGCATGTCAGGGCGTACGGCGTGGAGAGGTCAGGTCACGAAGCTCGCGGCGGCCGTTGAGTGAGGCCGACGGCAACAGGGTCCGGATCCGGCGGCAGTCTCGCCGTGACTGTGACCAGTGCGATGTAGCTCTTTGTAGCTCGCAGGATTGCTGGGACTTCTATCACCATACAAAATAGGTGGGAATTGGTGTACCTCTGAACGCTCGTTCCCTAATTGGGCCGACCCCCCTGCGACCCCCTGTCTGGAGCCTTAACACAGTCAAAGGGATGGGTACCGCAGATTTGCCTAGTGACACGACGAAATAGTAGCTCGGTTGATGCCGCTGCGGGCGCTGAGGCGTCGTCATAGGGCTGGCTGGGTTGGCTGGGCTGCCCCAGGTGGAGTGACTCCATCCCGTGCTAAAAACAGAATTCAGAGTGTCACGGCTTGGTTCATCGGGACAGCGATTGGCTTAAAAGAGCAGCTAGTGTGCCCAGTAGTCGCCACAATAGCGATTATTGACCAATCTTTTGCCCTATGGTCCAGCGGTCTAGCACAACCGTTACACAGAGCTCTCACGTGTAACGCTCGTTCATTTACGGCACATACGCATGCCTGATATGCGAGGAGGAATCGCATGTGATAGGTACTACCCATAGTACAACGGCCCTCAGACGGGGCGACGTAAATGTACTCTTGGGCTGCGTCGATAGGATCGCAAATGGCTTCCTCCCTATTACATCATTCTTACATCAGCGCCTCGGCAATATTGAATCAGCCATTTGCCACTGCAACTATGAGTGTGACGGGGTAATCCAGCGCGGGACAAATCTACCCCCGATGGCCCCATAAGATTCAAGTGTAGTGTTGTTATCCCTTCGGCTGCTAAAAACCTCCACTGTGGTCACGACAGGGGTCTCGAGCCAATTAAAATAAGCCAAGTGAAAGGTA
Source organism: Dactylonectria macrodidyma (assembly GCA_020744425.1). Taxonomy (NCBI): domain Eukaryota; kingdom Fungi; phylum Ascomycota; class Sordariomycetes; order Hypocreales; family Nectriaceae; genus Dactylonectria; species Dactylonectria macrodidyma. Next base: position 985,984 of record JAGMUV010000026.1, on the reverse strand, counting down.
CTTCTTTTTCCTAGTAAATTGGCCTGTGATAGAAGTCCCAGCAATTTTGGTTGTTACAAATCGCAACATTGCACAACGTACATCCGTACCAAGTCTGCCCGCCGCGCTTCTTCCTCGTATTGCCTGTTACCTCCACTAAGGGGCTTCTTTTCTGGCCCCTTGACCTAGGCTGCCTCTGTTGAAAGCCCTGACAAGCTAGGCAATCCGATTTTACCCCCCGGTTGACATGATTGTTGAAATGAGCATGTTGTGTTGATTAAAGGAGAAAAAGACCAGCGCTAACCAGCGGAAGCTATTGACAAGAAGACATCCACATCCCAGCCACCAATGGATCGGAATAGCCATTGATCCGTTAAACGACGGATCTCAACACTCCCACTCGAGCCATTGGTGCGAGATGTTTCTGCGTAACAGAGTGTGGCCTCATTAAAACCTCAAAAACACCTTCGTGGGTGAAAAACAGGAAAGAGCTTCTATTACCACACCTGCGTTGGATTGTTCGGTCACTGGGGCCTTAGCACCCCGGGTCTCCCGAATTGTTTGATAGATAAGTTTGTGGGGCGAACAGCCTGTTAGATTCTCTGGTCACTAGGGCCTTAGCACCCCAGATCTACCAGGTAGTTTGATGTTTGATTGATGTTTGAAGTTTGCATGAAGCCTTGGATTCTTCGATCACTGGAGCCTTAGCACTCCAGATCACCCACTTCATCCCAAGTTGATGTTTGATGTTTGTTTGATGTTTGAATGTTTAAATGAAGCCTTGGATTCTTCGATCACTGGAGCATTTGCACTCCAGATCTCCCACCTCATCCCAGGTTGATGTTTGATGTTTGTTTTGATGTTTGAATGTTTAAATGAAGCCTTGGATTCTTTGATCACTGGAGCATTTACACTCCAGATCTCCCACTTCATCTCGAGTTGATGTTTAATATTTAAAGTTTGAATGAAGCCTTGGATTCTTCGATCACTGGAGCCTTAGCACTCCAGATCTCCCACTTCATCCCAAGTTGATGTTTGAAGTAAATATAGAGGACATTGATAGTCCTTTGTTGGTATTGCTGACTGATTACGATAGTCGAAGTGTTTGTTTTCTTTGGCCGGATCCGATTGAGCAGGTTCCGTTGCATGTCTCCTAGGACTGTGATTATTAAGGCTGAAGAGGCCAATCCAGCAGTGTTTGCTGTGTTTCGTAGTTTTGTAGTTTTGTAGTTTTGTAGTTTTGTTTGCAGGAAGCCGAGGACCTGTGAGTCGCTTGGAGGCTCCATGAGTGTGATAGACTGTTGGGCTCCCCTTTTTCTCCCACTTGGAGTATGATGGAAAGGATAAGAGATCGTGTAAATTTGATGTAATGGACTTTCGATGCCGCTGCTTCCAAATCCCAACTCAATTTGTTGGTAGCTTGCTTGGTTGTCGAGACAGCGCGGAGTGTCAGTTGACTAGGTTTTCCCGGTCACCTCCTTTTCTCATGATCCATACTTGCGTGACCGACAGTGAATCACGGGTTGGAGAGGCCCAGCGCGTTGCGAAACACGATAAAACGCTCTTTTGGAAGGGCTTTTGTAAGTCCGTCTGCGATTTGTTGCTCGGTTGGGACATATTGGAGTTCAACGTCTCCATCCGAGACCCTTTCTCGGACGTAATGCCATTGAATGTCAATGTGTTTAGTCCTGGCATGGAACTGTGGATTTTTGGCCATTGCAATTGCCCCTTGATTGTCTCCATAGAGGATAGTTGTCGGAAGGTCCCCATATTTGTATTGGGCCAGAAGTTCGCGCAGCAACCCTCGTAGCCAGATCGCTTCTTTGGTGCATTGTGTTTGTCCCATGTATTCCGCTTCGCAGGATGATAGTGCGACCGTTGGTTGTCGTTTGGAGCTCCAACTGATGGCGCCTGTGCCGACGTTGAAGACATAGCCAGCCGTTGATCGTCTGGTGTCGTGGTCGCCAGCCCAGTCTGAGTCGGTGTACCCAACTAACGGTCTGAGTGGTCCGCTGAAAACGAGTTCCAAGTCGGTCGTTCCTCGCAAGTACCTCATGATGCGCTTGACGGCTTGGACGTGTTCGTTGGTTGGGTTTCCCAGATATCGGCTGCAGAGAGAGACGGCAAATGCGATGTCTGGGCGAGTGCCAAGCATGGCGTACATAAGTGAACCAATTGCCTTTGCGTACCATAGTTTCGTCGTTTCAGACGCTTTATATTCGTCTGGGACAGGTTGGAATTTTGACGTGCTCAGGGGAGTTGTGACTGGCTTGCTCTCCCGCATGTCAAATTCCCGTAGGACCTTCTCGACATATGCTCGTTGGGAGAGGAAGATGGCCTTGTTGCGTCTGTCTCTCCGGACGGACATTCCCAGATAGTACTGACACGGACCAAGGTCAGTCATTTCGAATTTCTTGCTCAAGGCGGCTTTGATTTGGCGGATTTCTTCCTTATCGGGACCAGCGATTAGGAGATCATCTACATAGACGGCGATGTAGGCAGTGCTGCATAGCCACGCGTGTTGTTTCATATTGTTTCATATGAAACTGAAACAGTCCCTGGACCCGGTTTCATACGAAACTGTAACTCTCCCAGTTTCATATGTTTCAGTCGGTTTCATATGTTTCATATACGCCCGATGAGTCCCAAATATCTTAGTACTTAACCAAGAAAATTTCGCAAACCAAATGCCTTCAACGCAGTTAGAAACTTGCTAACAGTAAATATGTCATCAGCTTCGCCCGCTCCCTTGTTATCGGAGCCTTCTGACGAGGTCTTGGGACCTGCTTCGCCTGACTCTCCCGTTCCCGCCAAGCGCGCATTGCATCGTTCTCCCTCTGATCGGGCTGGCAAGCGCGCCAAAGGCCGTACAAACAAAAGCACTTGGAACGAGGCGCGTGACCCTTATGAAGAGAGAGGAGAGAAAGCTCGCGATACCTCATACCACGAAATTTGGTACTGCAAGCACTGCGACTCCACGAAAAAGCCTAATTCGGTAACGACGAACCTGAGCCGAGCCCGCAAGCACCTGCGGGACTTTCATGGCATCCGGGTTATCGAGCATGTAGAAAGGTCGGATCTGAAGAAGCGGCAACATGGCACCATTACGGATTTGTTTGGAAGCCAGGAGGAACGTCAAGCCAATCGAGACCTTAATGAGGAAAAATATTTGGCAAACGCTATTAATATTCCTGCATTCGAGGAAGCACTCGCCAGGCTTCTTGCGGTTCGCAATATCGCCCACACATTCATCGAATACCCCGAGTTTCATGCTGTTATACTCTCCTGTAACTATATGGCCCGGGACGTCCTCCTACGCAGCCGCAGTGCGGTACCGAAGCTTCTCGAAAAGACTTTCGCTCAACACAAACAAGGCCTCGTCAAGAAGCTTCATAATTCTCTCTCATCCATGGTCCACTTCACCATTGACATGTGGACCTCATCGGAACAGAAGGCGGCATACCAGGCAATCGTGGTCCATTTTGTAGATGCGGAGACGAGAGAAGTCGCTCAAGCGTTATTGTCACTGCGCGAGTTCAAAGGAAGCCACAACGGGAAATTACAAGCCAAGGCTTTCCTGGATGTTGTCGAAGAGTACGACCTCAGCGGAAAGGTTGGCTACTTTACGATGGATAATCACGATGCCAACGATACTATGCTTGACGATATCGCAAAAGAGATTGATGGTTTAGATCCGGTTGCCAGGCGACTACGCTGCAGTGGCCACATCATGAACCTCATCGTTCAAGCCTTCCTCTTTCGGAGTAAGGCAAAGAAGATTCAGGAGGATGAGCAAGAGGGGATTGATGAGGCGTATGAGCGACTGTGCAGGCTATCCGAAAAAGAAGAAGGAGGAGTCATTACGAAGGCACAAGCCACCGAGGAATGGCGGGAGTTTAATGTTCTGGGGAAGCTCCACAACTTGTGCATGTATTCAAGGAGCTCTACCTGCATCTGCAACGACTTCAAGGCCAAGATTGGCAGGGCCTTGCCGAGGGACAATGATACACGCTGGAATTCATGGTTTCGTCTTATTGACGTGGCAATTGAGAGGCGGGCAAAGTTTATGGATTGGATTCAAGAAAATCATGCCAAGATCGAGAAAGATGCGCTGGACCACAACGACTGGAACGAGCTCCGAGACATCCATGCGTTTCTACAACCATTTCACCAGATCTCGGTACGCCAAGGCCGGGAGAACACACTCGATGAAGCTCTATCTCATATGGATTTCCTCCATCATCACTTCACGCAGGCTAAAGACAAGGCTTTCAGTAACCCACGCTTCTACGCTCGCTTTCACGTGGCTTGGCTAAAGTTCGAGAAGTATTATCAGCTTACCGAACAGGCCCCCGTGTACGTGGCCGGTATTCTCCTCCACCCAGCACTCCGGAAGAGCTATCTGAGTGAGCAGTGGAAGAGAAACCCAGCGTGGGTTAGCAATGCCGTGAAGTCTGTCAGAAAGATTTGGTCCACAGAGTACAAGAGCTACCAGCTCCCAGATCAACAACAGGAGAAAGGGCAAGAACTGGACGAGTTCGATCGCTGGAGGCAGAAGGTGTACAGCACAGCGAGCGAGGTGAAGGATGAATTCGACCGCTTTATTTATGTAAGTAATTTGAAGCCTTCTACCTAATGGCCAGGTTTTGACGATACTTGGCAGGGCTCACAAGTTGGGATTGGACAACAAACGGCCTTGCAGTGGTGGCTTGAACCGACCCAGCGAGAGAATTTCCCCCTCCTCTGCCGTATGGCCATTGACATATTCTGCATCCCTCCGATGTCTACGGAAGCAGAGCGAATTTTCTCAGGCGCAAGACGGCAGGTTACATGGGATAGAAGTAGCATGTCTGCCAAAATGGTAGAGGCATGTGAGTGCATTAAAAGCTGGATAAGTGTTCCAAAGGGGAAAAGCAGGCCGCTTCTTGCAGGGGTGTTTAGGGGAGCGGATGATATCGACGCGGCTGTAAGGATACTCCAAGAAGATATAGAGATGGGGAAGGGGGAAGAAAGCGATGGCGAGTCTAGCGAATTGGTAGCATAGGTAGGTAGGCAATGCTAGACATCTTTGAGGTGCCTAGTGGTAAGGTGTATATCGGGTCCGAGCTTGCTAAAGAGAGGGGGAAGAAAACAAAGGAATTAGATATTGATTGATATGAAACTGAAACCGGTTTCATATGAAACTGAAACTATACTGGCGTCCGGTTTCATGAAACTGAAACTCACCCCAGTTTCAGTTTCATAGCGTGTCTATGCAGCACTGGATGTAGGTTGTGCCACGGATGAAGACGCCAACATCGGCGTTGAGTGATTTGAAGCCGAGGGTTTCCAGAAAATCGGATAATGTCTGGTACCAGATTCGGGGAGATTGTTTAAGACCGTAGAGAGCTTTCCGCAGTCGGAAGACTTTGCCTGACTTGTCGTCGAAACCCTGTGGCTGAGTGACGTAGATTTCTTCTTTGACACCACCGTAAAGGAAGGCAGTTTTGACATCCATTTGTTCCAGTTCAAGGTCCAGGGCCGCAGCGATAGCGAAGATCATTTTATAGCTCATCGGCTTGACCACGGAGGCAAACGTCTCGTGGTAGTCGATTCCCTCTTCTTGTTCGAAGCCTCTAACAACGAAGCGAGCTTTGAATCTGGTAATCTCGCCATCCTTTCCTCGCTTGAGCTTATATACCCATTTGCCTTGGAGAGTATGTTTTCCTGGAGGTAGGTTGACTGGTATGAAGGTGCCGTTTCTCGTTAAGGAGTCGATTTCGTCAATCATGGCTTGCATCCATTGTTCGCCATGAGGCGAGTTCATTGCTTCGGCAAAGGTTTTGGGTTCGGTCGGTTCAAGGTTGTTGGCGATCATGGCCAGATGAATTGCAATCATGGTGAAACGCCATTGGTTTTGTTGAGCTTCTGGGTCTTGTTGAGCTAGGACTGTGTATCTTGATGGCATTTGTCCTCGGGTTTCCCGTACTGGAAAGCGTAGTTCGGGATGACGGTCGGCTGCTGCCGGAGCGACTTGGTGTTCATCGACTGCACCGTCGGGGCTCTGTGTTCTTTCTGGAGTCCCCAATTCCACATGGATGCTCGGCTCGTCTTGATTGGGTGGATGGGATTGGTTGGGAGCTGTCTGTATCTCTTCGTCTATTCTGGTGTTTTCGGTTATCGGTATAGTTGGAAGAGATGGTGTGAGATCCATCCGTTTTGCGTTGGGTTCATCAGTTGGTTGATCGGATGCAATTCGTTTTCTCAGCAGGGATTTCTCATCGAACACCACGTTATTCGCAAAGAATATTCTTCCATCGTCGTCGACTAAGGCGTAGTTTGTGCTCCCTTGATAGCCGAGGAGTCGGCAGGGGATTGTCTTGTCGTCCATCTTCTTCCGTTTGGCTGAAGGCATTTTTGCAAAGCCTCGGCTGCCGATAACTCGGAGATGGGAGAGATCCGGCACTTCCTTGTGCCATGCTTCATAAGGTGTAATTTGACAACCCGAGGCTGGTGAGAGGTTTCGTACATATGCCATGGCTTTGAGGACGTATGGCCAGAATTTCTTTTCTAGTCCTGAATGAATGAGAGTTGCCGTGAGTTTCTCGAGTAAGATACGGTTTGCAACTTCGGCCACTCCGTTTTGTTCGTGCTGTTCAGTGGCAGAGAAGATCATCTCAATCATCTTGTTTTCGCAGTAGAGAGTGATTGTATCAGCTTGATTTTCTCCCCCTCGATCGAGGCGAAGGTAACGGCAGCGACGGGTTGGAGTCTCAGCTTGTTCCAGAAGTTTTCGAAAGCAGTTGCCAAGTTCAGACTTTTGCCTGATTGGGAAGACCCAGGTCATTTTGGTGAAATCATCTATGAAGCAGGCCCAGTATCTATGGCCGTCGATGCCTTTGTCTGGAAAGGGGCCAGCGATATCGCCATGGAGGCTCTCCAGTGGTCTTGTTCCTTTTCGAATACATCCGCGATGAGGCCGTTCCTTCATGCGCCCTTTTACGCACGCTTCACAGACGTTGGAGTCAGATACAGGAGTGGTGCCCGTGGACATCTTCATGAGTCAATGTAAGTCCTGTTCTCCCAAATGGCCGAATCGGTCATGCCAGATCTGCAGTTTAGGGTCGCTGATGGAGTAGGCGGCCATAGCGGTGTGCAGTTGTTCGTCATCTTCGTCGATGACGTATAGACCGAATTTCCTAGTGGCGCTGAGGATGGCTTTACCGTGGTTTGTAACGACAGCTCGTCCTTTTCGAAATAGAATAGTTGCTCCATCTTCCTCAAGGACTGAGACTGAGATGAGGTTGCAGTGAGCGCCTGGCACGTAAAGTGCATTGTGAAAGGTTGTCGTTCCCTTGGCATTGTTCCGTATGGTTTTGAGGGTGTATGTGCCTTGCCCCTCAGGCATAATGGCCGAGCCAGCTATGCCGTTGATGGCAGAGCCGGTGAATTTCTCGAGCGACGTAAAGTTTTGTCGATGGCAGAACGTGTGGGAGGAGGCGCCACTATCCAATACGTGAATTCGCTCGAGCAGTTTGGACGGTTCTGATATGGCCAGGCCAAACTGGGGTTGAAAGGATAGAAAGGCCGTGTTTAAGAAGGCGATAGCGGCAGTGTGATCCTCGTCAGGTTGCAGTGACGAGGTGTTCTCCTTTCTCTTCTCAAGCTTGGTTTCACGTCGTTCACTCCAAAGTGCTCGTTTTCTCCTGAACTCCTCAAGAAGGTCGGGGTGTAAGCCAAAACATCCGGCCTTGGTGTGACCTGGTTTGTTGCAGTGGTCGCATGTCTGAGTCACTCGGTCTTTGCCAGGACCACGCGTTCTGGCCAGCAGAGCTGTTTGTGTTTTAGCCTTTTCTCGTTGTTGAATGTTCATCTCCTCTTGCTCTGCGGCGGCAAGGGCGATTTCGAATGTGACGGCAGGTTTGGTCACTTCTCCGTTGGAGCCTCGTTCGGGTAGCAAGTTGTGGTTTTGGTAGAAAGCAGTGAGGAACACTTCGTATTCGGGGCCAAGTCCGGTTAGGAACTTATTAATGAATTGAGGCGTGCCGATTTTGCATGTCTCGTCTAGTTGCAAGAGTTCCGATTGAGCTTCTCGCAGCCGTTCCGCGAAGGTCATGACTCCCGAGCATTGCTCTAGGGTGAGGCTGTTGTATCGTCGGTCGAGTTCCTGGAAGACCGCACTTCCCTTTGGTTTGAAGCGCTTCTCAAGCTCACCGAACATCTCCGTGACGGTCTCCTTGTCCTTTACCTGCTCCCTGGCGTTGTATCCAAGTCGATTGAGGACGGCTCCGCACGCGCGTTCCTGCTTGGAGAGCCAGTTGTCGATCTTTTCGACGGTCGCGGCGCTGGTGCCGGTGGGTTTGTCCTTGTTTCGTTTGAACAAGTCTCCGTATCCCGACATTGTGAGATGGTCCTTCATTTCTCGGCTCCAGTTGATCCATCCAGCTGTTGATTCTAGCTTCGGGATGTTGACTAGGTTGCCAAGTGTTCCAGTCGATTCCTTCGAGGCCGACATGCTCGAAGATGGATTCCTTGATGGCTGGACGAGCGAAGGCGTGGGACGAGTGTAGGGTAGGTCGGTGTAGGGTAGGTTCAGGTGGATCTTCCCTCTTCAGCGTAGCGATGTCTCTTGCGGGCGCGAGGCTTCTCGTCCTCGTCGTTGTCGATGGTACCGGCAACGGATGCGTCAGAACTCCCACTGGATATAACGTGGGTTTCGTCTGGTCTGATGAGGCAAATGAGGCAATTGAGGCAATTGAGGCAATTGAGGCAACTTCAAGGCCCCAGATGTTGGTTGAACTTGCGTCTGAAAGCGAGTCGTCGGTGTCGAAGTGGATTGCCCTAGAACCTGTTGGAAGGACTAAGGGTTCACTTAGATCGCAGGATGTCGCATATCACCACCAGGTTCGTGCGATCCATCAACAGAATTCAACAACGGAGCGTTCGTCAAGGTCAGCGACACGATGAGAAAAATGTTGCTTGAGGAGGAAACAAAACAAGGTCGGTTTATAGAGCGGTGGAGCTCTCAAATTATAGTCGTGTGAGGCCATCGTGAGGCCGAGTCTAGGCTGAAAACTTTGCGCAAAGATTTGGTCGAGAGGCTGGTGACGGATGAGGCCGGGAGGTGTGCAAAATCAAGCGCTTGATTCCTAAATAAGGCGGCTAGCAGTATTCGGTGAAACTGTGATGAGCATCTTTGACGCAGTGGAAGGAGGCGATTAGACCTCGAGTTATATTGGAAATCATGATTAGGAGGATACTCAGCTGTAAGGTGCCTTTCCGGGCTCATAACCTGTTGAAATGTGCAGGTTGTATTGATTGATGAAGAAGAAAACTAGCGCTAACCAGCGGAAGCTATTGACAAGAAGACATCCACATCCCAGCCACCAATGGATCGGAATAGCCAATGATCCGTCAAACAACGGATCTCAACATACACAGGGCACGAGATCGAACAACGCATCCGCCAGCGGCCGACGTCAACACAAGCCCGGGCACGGCAAATCAAGCACTTTTTTAGTGCGCACCCTGTGCTAAAGGTTTGGCAGCCGTCTATCGCGACTGACTACAACGATCACATGGGCGCGGTCGATATTGGCGATCAACTACGAGCAAAGCTGGGAATGGATCATCGTGTTTATAAGGGCGCTTGGCGGGTTATTGCATGGTGCTTCCTCCTCGAGACTGCACTCATCAACAGCTACCTTCTTCAATTCCACGGAGACCCTAGTTAGCCGCGAATTGAGTCACAGACAGCGTGGAGGCAACGCATCTGTAATGACCTCATCCGCACTTACACAGCTACTGCAGCCTCGAGGCAGAGATATCGGTCCGGCGACACATTTACGCCTACAATACAGCATAAAAGAGTCTCAAGAGGGAAAAAATCTAGCTGCCTCGGCTGTAAAGGGATCAGATTCAATGAGCCCCGGCAGGGTCGGGTGCCTCTAAGGGCGGCACAGCCAAGTCAGCTCAATCGAAGGCGGCCGACGATGACAAGTTCGGGCTGCTTGCAGTGTGATGTAGCAATTTGTACCCGGCAGGCTTGCTGGTACTTCTATCACAACCAAATTTAGGTGCTAATCAATGTATCTATCATCCTAGGCCGTCTAGTGGTCCAAAACCGGGAAAACTGTGGGCCGACTCATGCGGGCTGCCTTAGCAGATGCAAAGGGATAGGGCCATGGAACACGCTATGCTATTTACATTTCTGCTACTTCAATCCTGACCACAAAGTAAAGCCCCACTTTCTCTCCCTGAATCGCTTTTTCTTTTGGCCTCGCTTGACTCTCTCTAACAGGTTTCCTTGAAGGCCAATTTCTCCAAGTGTTCAGCATCCTATCCTCAGCAGCTGAAGCATGGTCTGTCAAAATGAGGCTGCATTGTGTTAGTATTGTGTTAGTATTGTGTTAGTATTGTGTTAGTATTTTCTAGTTCTGGTTGTTAGTATGTTCAATTTTCCTCCCTTGGCCCTAGTCTTCCTGTCTCCATCGCGAATTTGATTGTTGCTCGCACCGCCTGTAGGTTAGGTGACCATCTCGGTCCGTCCAACGCCGACTTTCCTCCTAGAAAGAATGAGAGGTTTCCCATCTCGCTTTGTCCGATTCGCCGCATGCCTTCGCGTTGTGCATCCCACTTGCTGCAGCGAAAGAGAAAATGTTCCATCGTCTCGGTTGCCCGTCCGCAGTCACACAAGTCTGATTCCACCGCGCCGATCCTCGATAGGTAGCTGTTGATCCTCGCCATTCCCGTGCGTAACTGTGAAAGCGTGTCTGCTTCGCGCCTCTTCAGTCCGTCGTATAGCACCTTTGTGTGTTTTCCTGGTAGCGCTTTGTCCACCCTCTTGGAGAAGCCGCCCACTCTGTCCGGTAGCGCCTGGTGCTGTTGTAGCTGTGCTCTCGCCAGTCTTGTCCGCGTCGACCGAGCTTGGTATGGCGGCGTCTCTGCCGTACGTCCTGCTTCGGTTGCTCTCTGCGCCTGTCTCTTCGCCTTGGGTCCCAAGGGGAACGCCTCGTCCCGGGACGGTACCCAGATCATTTTAACACTGTTGTTGCCTTTTCCCAGTCGTCGGATGTGGTTGTAGATTTCCCGTATGGCGCACTGTCCCGATTGTTGTCGCGGTCGCGCGATCGCCTTCAGAGCTGACTGGCCGCTTGACAGTATGGTGAGTCTTCGGTCCCGTAGTCCGTCAGGCATGCATCGCAATGCCATCGCTATCGCCCCCAACTCGGCCGTATAGGGGTTCTGGTCGTCTCGCGAGCCGAGGGTGACCGAGTACCTGGCCACGACCCTATTTTCTTGCCCTGCTGCTTTGTGCAAGTATTGATTTGTATTTTCAGAGAAAATAACTAGTAGAGGCGCAGCGCGTCTACCTACATAGACCCTCTACCTTGCATCGCCTTGGATCCTATTCCGCTCCTCGCGCGGGGCACTGCCGGTTCGCAAGTCAATACCAGTTTGCTCCTTAAGCCCACCTCCACAGCCAACCCAAAGTCCCATCCTCGATGGCCATCTTCAGGATCCTGTCCTCTCGGTAGACCGACACGCGCGTCCGTCCTCTCGGGCCATATAGAAAGTGTCGTAACTGCGGCCCGCCCACCCAGTCTTCCGTCGCTTCCATTATATGCCGCGCCCCGCAGATTGTCAATTCTGTTTCGCGCTACCTCGCAAGATCTCTCTTGCGAGGCCGACCGTGTCTCGCAGGAGTTTGTCCACTTGCATCCTCTCTGTACCCAGAACAGCCGAGCAACGCAGTGTTGGCCCTCCTACTAACCAAGGTGCCTTGTCGTTCTCCGTGCGGGTTCAAGAGTGCCTTTCCTTCTCGTTCGTTTTCGCCGTGACTATTCACGCTTCCTGTCGCTTACCCGGCGCGTCTTGGTGTCCTTACAATAGAGCAGCCCAGAAGCACCCCAAGGGTGTCCTCTTCCACGACCCATATGTCCATCGTTTGTAGGCTCGATTTCGCGGTCGCGTTTCGGGTGGTTTTTAAAGTGTTCCCTTGTTGCTTGTGGGGGCTAGGGCTCTTGAGCCCTACCGCGCAACCACCGCCCAAACCAGCGGACAAGTGCTGGTTGGTGATGACTCTTCTAGCTCTGCGAATGCCCCGGAGGCAAAAGGCATTCCCAGGTTCCCAGCCGGCACCACGAGGAGGTGAGAGTCGTCGCCGGCCTTCTGTATGTATGTATCTCCCTAGTACTACTAATTACTCACTCGTCTAAGTCCCTGGATCGTGGGTGGTCTGTGCTGTGATAAGGTGGGGCCAGACCTATTGCGCGCCCGTGTGTCGCGTGGCGAGTCGCGACGTGGAATCCATGCCATTCTCGCCATTACAAAATTCCAAGCCGTGCTTCACAATTCCAGAACGTCCCTGGGTCCTTTCAATACTGGCGCTGGAGTTCAGCTTGCCTGAGGGGTCCTTTCTGCTGATTGGACGTCATATCGGGCACGGACCACCTTCTCATGCAGACTTTGTCCCCAGCTTTCTTGCGTGTTTGGATCACTGCCCAACTCCAGCTGGCGTCATGGCGGCCGATATCCAGGGAAAGTGGCACGTCGCCAATGGCTTGGTGGGATCGCCATCCCAAGAGAAAAATGGTCACCGCCAGCGCAAGCGCAAGCGCTCTCCTGCTGGGACACTGAAGGCGAAGGCTCAGCAAAGCCCTTTTTCACTTTCAGAAACTCTAGCGCGAGACGAGTTGATCGACTACTACACGGTTGAACCCCGCCAACAATGGGACAAAATGAGCCGATACAATAGCTTTATCCGTACGACCACGCAGACCACTCCCTTTATCAAGGCACTAACAATTTGTTGTAGTTAAGGACAGGAAATTCGAGCGCGGAGACTTCGTTCTGGTTGCCAACGAAACAACTCTCAAGAAAGCGCATAATGCACGAGACTCGGAACAGACGACCGGCGAATCGAGTCACTTCTGGATCGCCTACATCCTAGAAATTAGAGCAGCTGATGAGAATAGGGTGTTTGCTCGGGTTTACTGGATGTACTGGCCAGATGAACTGCCGCCAGGTACGTTCAACGGCAAGAAATCCATCCGAGGACGCCAGCCATACCATGGTCGCAATGAGCTTATAGCATCCAACCACAGTGAGTGATGCAAAATAAATGCTCCAACATGAGTTACTAACACAATCTAGTGGATGTCATCAATGTACTGTGCGTCGAGGGGCCTGCATCCGTGAAGCAATGGATGGAATCGTCAGATGACGAGTTCAATTCTGATTTCTTTTGGCGACAGAGATTTGACTGTCATCAGAAACGACTCACGGTGTGTCTCTCTAAGCAAACTATATCAGCTCACCACTAATCCACATAGTCTGCCCAGCCAATTTGTAGATGCGAGCTCCCTGCTAACCCACATCGACGCACAATCGGCTGTTCAATATGCGGCATGTGGTTTCATGCATGGTGCCTCATACGGGACACTCTTGAACGGCTTCAAAATACACTACATGACAGTGAGGGCACCCTCCCTGGGAAATGGACGCGAGTCGACGGAAGTAATTGCAAGGGTGATCTCACTTCCTCCGATGCGGAGACGGATGGCCAGGAGGCACTTGCCATGATGTCAAAGGGTATGGATATCTTAGAAGCCATCGTATCCCGATCATTGGCACAGTTACTAGAGCCCGGGCGTGAGGACAAGCAGATCGAAACGGCAGCGCGGGAACCTAATCCTTACAGGACGCTACCGAGTCCGTTCGAGGCGACGCTGAAGTTAGATGAGGGAACGGTCGTGGTAGAGATTAAGAACTCGGGGAAGGAAGGAGCTTGGTCTACATTCTTGGCAGAGGTTCACTGCTCAGGTTGCAGCGGCCCCATGAGATGACTTTTCCAACATCAGATTGATGGTGTGGTAGTGAAGACATGGGTGCAGCTCCTGGTACACCAGGGGCTGTATACGCGGCATGGGAACGATGTTGAATGGCGAAAGCCTTAGGTAATGGTACATTTTGTTGAGTATTTTTCTTCTCTATTATGGTCTCAACAGTCTTCTGGGGTGTAACCCATTTTTATATTGACAAAAGCAACCCGTTTTTTCTGGAGCCACTTCCTCTTACCCATCTCTCGTAAAAGGTATCGTAAAGAGCACAATTTAACGGCGTTATCGACTGAATCGAGGAGGTCTCGCATCGTCACGTGTAGGTCGCTTTGAATCGTATCGAAGATCTAATCGCGTTGCTCTTCCGTAAGCTTTCGTGGCTGGCCGGGTCGCGATAGGCTTGCGTGCTCTTTGGGCTTGGCTTCGGCGTTGATTGTGTAACGAATTGTACTAAGAGGGGTCTCTGGATAAATACGATGAATCTGACGGAAAGAATAGCCTTGCTTTCGTAGCTCACAAGGGCGGGCCCGAAATTGAGGCGAAAGCTCCTTGCCTCGCGGCATTGTGATGTGTGTTGTGTTGAGAGGGGGAAAATCGCATTGTAAAAGCGGCCACATAACAAAGGCTCGATCAGGCTAGACCAGCTGGTCCGGTACCTGAAGGTGGGCAGATATTAAATGCCCCCCCACTGTATGGGGTTCCTCCCCCTCCCCGGGCGGAATAAATTTCATTCATTCATTCATACGTCAGAGTGTCTCACGAGTCTAGGGGATGCAACATAGGATGTGGCCAGAAAACATTGAATTGAGCTACTTCTTCTATCTAAGAGAGTGACGAAGGTCGGTCTCTTATACCTATGTCCAATCTGCCAATATCATAGGCAGCAGGCTGCTGCCTGATACTAGTTGTGGTCGTTCACTCTCATCGTGATCCTTGCCTCATTTCCATCCTCATTCCAACAGAGTGAAGCCTCGAGATGGCGTTGCTCACACCCTCGTCCTCCACGTCACATCTAGGTGATGCCCGCAACATGCCGATGCCACCGCGTAGTACTCGCACCGGAGGAGATCGGGTTCCTTCGAACGCTGCTCAGCAGAGTTATGCCTCCGAAAGTTTTGGCTTGGTAGGTAGCGCTTTGAGTCCCAATAATAGGTAATGAGGGGCGGAAGCTAGTGAGGGCTAACGCCGACTAGAAGAATGGAAAGGCTACTACCGAGTACATAGTAAGAGCGTCAAGGTGGCAAACGGGGGGGGGGGGGGGGGGGGGGGTGCTGATAGCCGTCCTCGAGAAACTTGGGGAACGTGGGCGCTATTGAGTGTCGTCGCCACCTCAGTGACAGTTGGATCACAATAAAAGCATACTGTGTAGACGAACGCCAACAGCCACAGATAAGAAAGGTAGATACCATTGGTCCAGCCTTGGCATCGGTCAGGCTGTGACGAACAACCAAGCGGGCGGTGCCCGATAACCAGAGCCTTCAGATAATCAAACTCTAACCCCCCGCAATACGAGTCGTGTTTGGGCGTGTCTGAATGTACACCTGAAATAGATGCCAATGGCGATGAGGATATCTACCTTTTCTGTCCCCGATAGCTAAAGGCGATGCTCTCTAAATGCTGACACTGGAGAACCGGCAAATGGCCCACAAAAGATCAGCTGGGAGCGAGGCTAGCAGCGCTACGCTTTTGTCAAGCCGCTCGCTTCCCCAGAGCCAAGAACTTGGCGCGATTCAATGGTCAGCGACAATGCATCATGATGTATGTGTACCGCTTGCCGCATCCGAGAACGGCGAGAGCCCTCTCTGAACAATGCACAGCAGGAATCACTCCATTCCGCCATCAGCAACACAAAGCAATCAAGCACATGCTAGCAGCATTCCAGCTGTCAACCTAGCACCGATACACAAATGCAGACATTGAACAAAAGATCAGTGTAGATTGAGGACTAAAAGCCTGGGCTCCCCCCCTATCTAAATGGAGCGACGAAAGTCGGTCTCTTATACCTGTGTTCAGTCTGCCGATCTCATAGGCACCAGGCTGTTGCCTGTCGTTAGTGATGGTGTAGCATTCACGCTGACCGTGAAGCTATTCACGATGGTTGTGATCCTTGCCCTTGATATCTTCCAACAGTAAGCGAAGGTCTCCGGAGCTTGACACCAGCTTGTCGCAGCAATCTGCCGCGTGGCGCAACTGAGTCTTGAGCTCTCTCAAATGCATTCAGCGTGTCATGATGACCGACCAGAGCTGATTTTCTTCGGTTAAAGAGAGGCTTCAGAAGATAAGGCAAACGGCTCGATGACAAGCTGGAATTACCTGATCGATTATGAGGTATCGCTCGCGGTAGCGCCGACCGCCACACCATCCTAATCTTCTTGATAGCATCCTCTGATATGGACGCTTGTATTACACGTGAGAGACTTGGCAGCTCGATGTACGTCTCTTCTTACCCCGGCCGACCTGTACCAATCCACGCTCACTTAGGAACCACCATTCTTGCTTGAGTTGGCGCCTCGATATCATCTCGAGCTGCCTCTAGTTATTGTAATTAGCGTCGCTTGCATGCGTTCTCTAGGTCTCCTAAGCTACCCCTGCTTCTTCTTGCATGCACCCTGACCCATTTAAAGGGTAGCCAGGTCCCTATTTATTGTTGACCTCCCCCCCCACATTCTGCCCCAGCTTAAGCTGTCTTTCTCTTTACGCCCTAGCCCAAGCTTCGACGCCCTTATCGTGAAGGCTTCTAGTTGTAAGAGTCAAGAGTCGACGCCGTGGTTTCCTTTCTCCTTTTAATCCTTCCACTGCATAATACTCGAGACGACCGAGCATGTCCGATAATTCGACCATGTGGTGGACGCCAGACACATCGTCTGGTATCGGAAGCGGTAAGCGAATACTGTTCAAGCTCTTGTCGCGCCCCAATGCAACTGAGGATGGCGTGCTGTGTTTGACGCTGCTTCTACACCTCCCACTTTGGTGCACGTGAAATGGCGATCCATTACATATACAACGGGTACCATTCGCCTTTCGTGCTCACTCTGGCTGACTCCTTGATCGACAGGTGACAATGCGTGGCAGCTCACCGCGGCGTCTCTCGTCGCTCTGCAGTCTGTTCCTGGCCTCATGGTACTATACGCTGGCATCATGAAGAAGAAATGGGCCATCAATAGCGCTTTCATGGCCCTCTATGCTTTCGCCGCCGTCCTCATATGTTGGGTACTGTGGGCGTACAAGGCCGCGTTCGGCAAGAAAATGCTCCCCTTCGTCGGCACGCCGAACAATGTCCTGGGTATCGACACGATGCTCATGCAGTCGTACCTCCCCGCCATCGGCGTTGGCCAGCAGTTCCCCCTGGCGACCATGGTCTATTTCCAGTTCGTCTTCGCGGCAATTACCCTGGTCATCATGGCCGGCGCCTTCCTCGGACGCATGAACTTTTATGCTTGGATGCTCTTCGTCCCGCTGTGGCTGACGCTCTCCTACACCGTCGGTGCGTTTTCCCTCTGGGGTGGAGGCTTCCTCTTCGACCTTGGCGTCATCGACTACTCCGGTGGCTATGTGATTCACCTCTCGAGCGGAACGGCTGGTTTCATTGGGAGTTACTGGATCGGCCCGCGATTAGACAAGGACCGCGAGGACGCCCGACCAAATAACATCTTGACCACACTCATTGGTGCTGGCATCCTCTGGATCGGCTGGAACGGCTTCAACGGTGGTGCTCCGTATACCGCCAGCGCTGACGCCGGTGTTGCCGTCCTGAACACGAACTTGTGCACTGCTGTCTCTCTCCTGACCTGGACCGTCTGCGATATGCTCTACTTCAAAAAACCATCCGTCATTGGTGCGGTCCAGGGCATGATCGCCGGCCTAGTTGCCATCACGCCCGCTGCTGGTGTTGTTGCCGGCTGGGGCGCCATCCTGCTCGGCGTGGGTTCTGGCTCTATTCCATGGTTCACCATGAACATTGCTGCCAAGAAGTTCCCGGCCTTTGAGCGTCATTTCGACGATACCCTCGGAGTCATGCACACGCACATGGCCGCCGGTTTCATTGGTGGCTTCGGCACCGGCCTCTGGGCGACCAAAGACGGCTGCGCCGCCTTCGGTCTAACCAACCCCGGGGGAGCCGTTGCTGGCAACGGCATCCAGCTCGGTTACCAGATGGCTGGCGCTTGCTTCGTTATCGGCTGGAACCTGGTGTGGACGTCGCTCATTTTGCTGTTCATCAAGTACGTGCTGCGCATCCCGCTGCGCATGAGTGAGGAGCAACTAGTCCTCGGCGACGACGCCATCCATGGCGAGGCGGCGTACGTTTTCGGACCGTGCGAGGGCCACGATCCCGAGCAAGGACACATCCAGGGCGAGTTGGTCCACACGACTGAGACAAATAAGGACGAGCTGGGCCTGGGCGGCATCAAGAAGGCCCAGGTCACAGCGGAGAAGGAGCCGCCGAAGAATGGGGAGTCGAGCCACGCTACCTAGCTGGAGTTTTGGGGTCTACTCATTAGGTCTAGGCCAGGCCAAATAAGGTGTTGACCGTCCCCGCTGTGCCGCTAAGCATCTCCTTCGTCCTCGCAGCAGTGCCGGCTGCATGCCGCCGCTCACTTCTGCCTCACTCTGCTCTTAGCCCAGCTGCTCTGCCCATCTTCCCCTATTATTCCTATTAAACAGTAGGTGAATAGGGCCTTCTGATCGCAGCCGGGCTTAGTATTAAAGGGACGGTCTGGGCATCAAGTTACGATAGATAGGTGGCCAGCTGGATGTGGCTAACGCCACAGAAACCCTGAGACATGCGATGGCGGATACATAGGAAATTACACTGAATCAACAATGGTATGTTGTCTCAGACAACGCCTAGGCAGAAAGACAATAACATAACAAGAACACAGAGCCGTATATATAATAAACAGCGATGCCTGTGACGGGAGCGTCCGGAGTGCTGGACCCAGGGTGGGGTCGATACGTAACTAGGACGCACGGGGCAGGCCACAGGGACTATCAACGCGTCTACGCGTCTACGCGCCTGCCCGCTTTCCCTCTTTCCTCTTCATCGTAGTATTCTCGCAATACAGTGGCATTACCTCTTGAGTTGATCTCATCTGGCCCGTGACAATGCCCATCCACTCATACCCTTCTGATCACTTCATCTACCCATTTTCTATCAACTATCACTATGGATGCCCTGTTCACCCGCAAAATTAAGCCCTACGAAGGAATCGGATGTCTCTGAGGTCGAGGAAGATCATGAGAAAGGATCAGGAATAGTAGGTTTTAACTGTCAATGTCAGATAACAGCAATACAGCTACTGGGAAGCAGAGGGACAACTGATCTAAGTGACAATGAGCTAGCATAGTGACCTTAAATAGGATAATAGATATATGTATTAATTATTCAGCCCGAAGGGCGTTTTACTCAGTCAGAAAGAAGAGCATAAAACCTCCTCTGATTGGCTAATTGGCCTGGCCTGTGCTCAACTCGTGCTGGAATTGGTCGGCTGCTGAAATGACGCCACTAAATGGAGGCCTTGACACAAACCCCTGAGTGTTGACTAGGTAACTAGCTAGCTTGGCAAGCTCTCCAAGAGCTTTCAGGCTCTTTTCTTCAATGCAATCGATTTGTTGGGTTTCTAAGCAAGATTCTGGCCGAACAAGCCCTGTGCCCTGGACACCGCCGGCGGCTGCTTCCCTTTCCCGTCCAATCTACCAAATCCATCAAGTTGCTAACGGTATCTAGGCTCACATATCACCTCCGTAGCCGACCCACCCCTCGACATTCCCCGGTCATCCTGCCTCCGGGCAAACAGTGCAGTATCCTCCTTTCCTGATCAATCAGACCTAATCTAACCACCTTAAAGACAACCTCCCTATCGAGAACTATCACGGCATTGAACTTCTGGGCTGTCAGACAACTCACTTGCACAGGGCAAAGTCTCCCTGCCCGAGCGATATTCAGCAGTCTAGGTGGATAAGAGGTGGATAGATATACGGCCAGATGGAGGACGATATACCCCAGGCAGTTCGGAACTGCCGTACCTGCAAGCAAGACCTGCCCGAAGTCGAATTTCGCAGCGTCAAGGACCCTACGAAGTTTACAGGACAGTGTAGTAGCTGTAGGGCACGCCAAAAGGAACGGGTAACCGAATCCCGAGCCGCCGTTGCCGCCATGCGGAATATCGCCTCAAGGCTATCGCCACGCAGAGCCACGAAGAGGACCGATTCGCTGGCTAAATTGACGCCTCCAAGGCGGACTGCGCCAACGCCCGCGTCTGTAAACGGCTCACAGCCTCCTGCCATGCCTGCTTTATTCGGTGGCCTGGCGCCGGTACTCCAGGGACTGCCTAGACCTCTCCTAGGTCCATCTACCCCAAGCGCGGTAGAGGGACCTTCCCCTATCCCTCCTACCCTTAGCCTGCCAACAGTAGTTCTGGGCACGCCGATTCCTCAAACGCCAATTCCTCAAGGCACTCTTCCAACGGCTCCTGTTGTGCTAGGCACGCCTATACCACGGGAATCGTTCCCTACCACTCCTTCATTACTGCCACAGGGTCATCGTCGCGGCCGCTATACACGTCAAGGCGCACATGCTCAAGAGCGACAGTTTGATCAGATAGTCGATCCACCTTTTACAGCGGACCTGAACTTGCCTGCCCTTAGTGAGGAGGATCAGGCCCTTGTGCGGGAGTTCTATACTGCCCTGACTGACGACAAGATGCATAGTTGCATTCGCTGCCAGGAGCGTTGGTTCGATATGAAGAGAAATATCTCGAAAAGCTGCAGCCGCTGCATTGGTCGGGGCGGGGAAAGAGCCCCTAACGAGCCCTGCTTCTTTAGCGCTGCGAATAACCTTGACTTTGGGGAAGTCCCCGACAATCTACCTGATCTAACGATGGTTGAGGAGATGCTGATTGCTAGGGTTCACGTACACGTGAAGGTTCTACAGGTACGTGGCGCTCAGTATAAATACCGCGCCCATGTTGATTGGGCCTGTCAGGAAGCGGTAGGGGGATCCCTATGACTATGAGTCAACTCCCTTACTACAGGTTTGAAGTGGTTTTACCGCCGCAGTCGAAAGGGGGATCTAGGGGGTTCCCCCAGGAGAGTTTAATAGCAGGTATACGGTATTACCCTTCGGGCTGGATATTCAGCCGTTAAGTCCCTTGCCTTGGCAACTTGACGGGTGTTCGAAGTATTTTACTATAATACCTCTGATATAAGGGTGCATTATGACTGTATGTATTACGGCGTTGTGATAGCTTCAAATTCGGGTTGTTGTATGCTACTCCTTGTTGCAGTTACGAGGTCTGAGACCCTGACTCAGCGCTCTTAATAGTCCAGACCGTTTGGACTATTAGTCCAGACTGCAATCCAAGATCAATAATCAATCCACGACGGGCGTTCGTGGATTGACAACTAGGATGATGCGTCCCTTTGAACGAGCCGTGTTGATCTGGATCGCACCAGTAAATTGATCAGAAATATCCAAAACAAAATGGTTGACACAGCAACAATCATGGGTACCCTGGTTTTGTAACACCATGCTAACAACCTAGGGTTCTTAGCGTCCACGCCGGGCGTCCGTATTCCCTGCCCTGATCTGCAGTCTGGACTAATAGTCCAAATGGTCTGGACTATTAAGAGCGCTGCCCTGACTCAATTCGAGACCCTTGGTCATACGCTATTCCATTTCTATCACCTAAAAATCTATGGCCGGCCTGGAATCCGACCTCGGAAGGCGTCAGCCACATCCTGCTGGCCACCTATCTATCGTAGCTTGATGCCCAGACCGTCCCTTATCATTCAGCCCGAAGGGCGTTTGCCTTTCGGTACGAAAGGTCTTCTTAAGCTCTGGGATTTTTCACCCCCGAAATTTGGCCCCCCCCCTGGCAAAATTACCCGATTCGGAAGCGCAACTGCACCTCCTGTTGGTCCGGAATGCCCCCCTCGCACAACAGTTCCAGCCTAGCCTCGCCATCAAAGATTTCCTGTGGTATTTTATTCCCGACTATGTCCTGCACCCGTGCCTTTGACAGCAACATAATGCCATCAAGCGATTTGCACCGCGATAGCTGCACATACAGACTATATGGATCGCACTTTCCTGGCTCGAGTTGTCCAGTCTTGGTATTCAGCTTTGTCCCGGTTCCTCGCAGCTCCAGCGCAATCTGGAGGAGGGTTTCGCCTTGGATTTTGTAATCGGTGCATGCGAATGCCGCAGTGCAGGGAAGTCCTCGGCGGCTCACATTATGCCTCTGCCAAGGCCTCTTCTTGACCCTCTTCTTCTTTTCGATTGGTATTTGCGCACTCGTTGGAGTAAGCAGGATTGTGCCTGGTGGCATTTCATCAAATTCGAACTTCTTGGTTGACTCGGACGACAGGATGATGCCGGCAGGTGGTCCAAAGTGGAGGATGATGTTCGGGGCGAGTTGATACCCTGGGAATCTTTTGGTGTCTGGTATAACTTCTAGCGCTGTGTACTTGGCGCCATTCACGAGCTTGAGGCCTGGGTTTATATTCATGGTCACCACAACCGGTATACCAGGCACGAACATGAATGTGGCTGGTACACAGATCTTGCTGTCATCCCCGACGCTGGCCATGAGCGTAGCTTCTTCCTCCGTTACCGGTAATGTACTAGGTTTACTCCAACGGTACTGGGGTAGAAATATCCGGACTGGCTTCTGGTAGTGCCTCTGGAAGGCCAAGACGGCATCCATGTTCAGGCACCATCTGGTGCTGTTGAGGGGTGTAACTACTGTGATGCCCTTGCCCCATGGTATGGCTCGAATAATCCTCACGACCAGTTTCTTGTCAGCAAGCTGCGTGGAAGATTCAGCAGCAAAGGCCTCCGAATACTCCTCCTCGACTGGATTACCTACCATAATCTGCCGTTCAACATTGTCAATACCGAGCGGTTCCAACGGATCCTTCTCTACGGCAATCCCCTCCTTGATGTGACCCACATTCCCTCTGCGAAGACGCTGCTTCGCATGATCGAATCCGAGTATCGGGGTGCCGTTGGGCCGGTAACCGAAGTATTGCGCAGCGCTCGATCCCAGATCCATTTCTCCTTCGACGGTTGGACATCCAAGTCGTACACTTCGTTTCTTGGGATCAACGCTCAATTCATTGATAACCACTTTGTCCAACACCGAATCCTCCTTGGGCTTCGACCTCTCTCGGGCAGACACAACGGTCCTTCACTTGCTGATGAGGTCGCTGATACGCTCGCATTCTGGCAAATCAACGACCCTGACAAGATTGGCTACTTCACGCTGGACAATGCTGCCAACAATGACACCTGCATGGACGATCTTGCCTTTGAACACGGCTTCTTACCTGAAGAGCGACGGAACCGCTGCGTTGCGCATATCTTCAACCTCTGCGTGCGGGCAATGCTATACGGTTCGAAGCGAGAGAACTTCGCGGCAATCATTGCTGCCGATGGTGACGATCAAGATGACGATGAGGAGCTAGTTGATCAAGCTATCGACGAGGCCCTGGATGTAGAGATGGAAGACGGCACGGATGAAGACTTTGAAGCGAGCACTGCCGTTGGTATCCCAGAAGAGGACCTCCTATCATCCCACCCAGCTCCGGAGGAGATCAATGGAGCCACTTTCAGGGAGTACAGCCAGAACGGCGCCCCAGGAATGCTTCACAACATCGGGATTCAGCTGCGAGCGAGTCCACAGCTGTACGAGCAGTTTCTTCAGTCTCAGCGCAAGGAATCCGGCCATGAATCAACACTTCACTGGATCTTTAACAATGCCACTAGATGGAACTCGGATATGCGGATGATGGAGAGGGCCCTTCGTCTCCGCCCGGCTCTCAATGCCTTCTTCAATGACGTTCAGAACCGTTGGGAAACTGAGGGCTTTTGTGACAAACCAAAGCCGGCAGTTCTGTAATGCCGCCTAACTGCGTACGACTGGAAGGTTATCGAGGTACTTGTCAAGCTTCTGAAGCCTTTTGAAATCGCCACCAAGCAACTTCAGGGCGACGGCACTCCCGGCGCGAGGTCGACATGTGGTAGTTTCGATGAATACTTCCCTGTCTTCGAGATCCTACTTGACCACCTCGAAGGTGCTATCGAAGGTACAATCTTTGAAGAAGTTGAGGATCCAGTGACCAAGGAGAAGAAGGACGTCGAAGTCACCATCTACGACGGGCTCGATAGCCGAACCCGTAAATTGCTCAAGGTCTTTATCAAGCTCGGATGGAAGAAGCTGCACAAGTACTACAACCGTCTGACTAGCGCAGCTTATGTCGGCGCTGTTGTCTTCAACCCGGCGAAGAAGTGGCGCCTTCTCGATCAACTGTGGTCTCGAGTGCCTTCTCGTAAGGCCAAAAGTTGGCGATTAGAATACGAAGCCAAGCTCTTGGAGATCTGGGAGAGTTACAGGGAACGTGACGTTGACTGCGAAGTCTTCGCTACGTCTGACGAGGCCTCAATGGATTACATTGAGCGGAGGCTTGCTAGGAGTGTAGCTGGGTCGCCATGCGCCCAGGGTTCGTCCTTGGCAGCGCCCAGTGCCCGCAAGAGCACCCGGAAGACGAAACACACGACAGCGGGAGCGACTGCTGATGACGAATATGCTCGGTACTGTGCTGAGGATGTTGTCAACAGTCACCACTACAGGAGCAGACCGATTGACTGGTGGAAAATCAACAGGAATCGGTACCCGCGACTGTCTCTGATGGCGGTTGATATGCTCACCATCCCATCGTCGTCTGCGGAGAGCGAGAGGACGTTTAGCAGTGCAGGACGTATGACGGCACCATTGAGAAGCCGGCTGAGGAGGGAGATACCGGTAGTAGCGATGGCTCAGTGCATTCGATCGTGGAGTAAAGCTGGAATCTACACGCCTTCACTGCCGCTGGTTAGCCTCAGTGATGATCAATGGGTTGATGCACTTGCGTCGCTGAAGGGGACGAGTGACATTTAATCTGCCTAGTACCTGCCTTTGCACAATTGACAATGTTCTGCGACGTCTCATCTGAAGCCGTGATGTCCTCTAACCCCCCCCTGCACCTCTTCCCCCCTCGTACGTCGGGGTATGAACTATGAAGGCATGGCAGCCCGGTGATCATGACAACGATCCGTTTGGTTCTAGGTCCCAGCGGTGTTTCGGTCTCCGCCGGGATTAGTTCTACGTTCGATCGAGTTCGAATCGATCGAATCTTGGCATTCGATAGATATCGAATCTACGGAAGACACATTCGATTCGATGCGAATCCACTGGAGGCACGTTCGATTCGAGTCGAATCTACAGGACAAGAATTTCATGGCGTTCGATTCGATGCGAATCTACGGGAGGCACATTCGATTCGATACGAATCTGCGGGAGATGCGTTCGATTCGATTCGAATCTACGGGGGTCATATTCGATTCGAACGCCAAGCCTTGGCGTTCGATTCGATAGATTCGTAAGATGTCTCTGCCTGGTACGAAGGATAGGAGGCTTAGAAGGCTTCGCGCGGCTTTTTGAGAAGTCCAGAGTTGCCTGCATCTTGGTACGAAGGATAGGAGGCTTAGAAGGCTTCGCGCGGCTTTTTGAGAAGTCCAGAGTTGCCTGCATCTTTGCCGGGGAGGGAGATTCCTCAGAGTCCTCCCCATCTGGAAATATACGGTGGTGACTCTTCAGATGTCTCCCCGCAGCGCTTGTGGCATCTCCTTCGAAGAGGTGGGTTATTCCAGCTGAATCGCAGTGCCCACAGATGAAGATATCAATTTGTTAGCTATCTGGAAGCACTCTGATGAGCTGGGTGCCATGCCCTTGGATCTAAGAGCTTCTGCCTCGCTTCTTGTGTAGCCATTCCTCCAGAACATAGTCATGAGCCTTTTGCCGGAAGGTCAATCGTAGCTTAGGGAGGTCTTCGATCGATTTGGCTGCCGTGATATCGTCTGAGTTGAGGCGCGCCCTCTGGTCTTCTAGGGAGCCTGCAATGGAACCAGCACGTCTCAGGATCGAAAAGGCATCGTGGCTCGAACCGGATTCGTTCGAAATTTCGGGGGTAGGTGAGGATAGGGCTGAAGAAGGTGCAGACATGGTTTTTTTAGAAAAGCTGAGCAATTGGTGGCGTTGTTATTAAGTGACGAAGTAGGCAGGTCGTTCAGTTTGGCGGGTTGGAAGGCAGATGAGGGCAAATTGGAAGAATTGCAGGAATTTGTGGCTAACTAAGCAGCAAGGTCAGTAGGAACGCCAGAAAACCACTAGAATAGGGGTATTACGAGACTTTAACCCCTGCAAAGGACCCTATATGTGGGGAAAACCAGGCCTCAGTAAAAGCTCATGAGCCTCGCAAGCCGGGGACAGGAAGGCTTGCTTGGCTTGGCCACTAATTTGTTAGGCTTGGCTTGGCTCATTGCGAACCTTGTTGTTGACCCCATCGCCTTGCAGAAAGATGTCTGAATGTCGAGCAAGTCTATTTCCCCTCCCGGCGTCCTACAGCACGTAGCATGTGGGTGTGCCCGTCCTGGGCTTGCTGGGGGTGGCAAAGCTCTAATAACTTGAGAGCCAAGGACCTTGGCAGTTGGTGGCTTGCGAGATGCCATGCATATTTGATTGTCCTGTCGCCCTCAATACTCTCGCGATCCCCTCATTCTCTTGGATTCCCCTCCTTCAAAACCCTGCCCGTAAATTTCTGCTTGTCAATTACCAAGCCGGCCCACTCCTTAACCCGTCAAATCCACTTTCAGACCTGCTCCTCTCCCCAACCGCCTCTCAGCCCTGCTTGGTCCAGACACAACTGGCTCACTCAGCTGCCGTCCAGCAAACGAATAAGCAATACCGGGAAGCGTTACAGCTCTGCGTGTTGTCTTCGTTGGCAAAACACGGCCCCCAACCAAGCGGTCTCGTAATCACCTGCCCACCCAACGCCGGGATAGCATAAGTGGAAACCGAAGAACGATCACCATCTGTGCAGAAAGATCCTCGATGGCAACCTTCGTCCATTCTTACCCTCAGATGGCGGGAGATTTTGCGTTTGGCCAATACTTCGACGGGATCGCCTTGACACCAGCGGCGGGATGCCTGACGACCTGTCGCACGACACGATTGTTTGGATGACTGAACAACGATCGGGAAGAAGATCCCCTGTGAATCGGGCAACGAAAGACTCTCGATTTTCTATCTAAAGGAGCGACGAAGGTCGGTCTCTTATACCTATGTTCAATCTGCCGATATCATAGGCAGCAGGCTGCTGCCTGATGCTAGTTGTGGTCGTTCACTCTCATCGTGAACAAGTTCACGATGATCGTGATTCTTGCCTCATTTTGTGAGCGAGCGACTTGATATTGACACCGTCCGTCATACGTACGTATTCAAGACGCGCCCACCGTCCAAACCTGAGGCCGTCACGGCGCCCGGATATATCGTCAACATAACATTAGAAACTAGTAGTAATTACAATCGCCCCCTCTCTCTCGTCTGACTCCTCTCTCCTGTGTTCTTGCCCGTCTTTCATCTCCTTCTGCCAATGATATAACAATGCATATTGCCTTCTGCGTGCCGATAACTTGGGGGTCCTCGAATCTCAAACAGAAAGCGATCGCTTCGAAACGTAGATATCAGGACATGCGTGTCCTGTCCTGGGAAAAATAAAAAGACAACTGACTCCCCAAACGCCGAATGCGAAGGGTATCGATAGGTCGGTCCAGCACTCCGCCTAGGCCCGTCCGGGATACACCCCCCAAATAAACAAGTTCCCGCTAGATGATGTTGGGGAGGAGACTGCAAAAAGGAGTCACCCTCCCGTCAAAACGATCGACTGGAATGATATACACCGCCGTTACCTTCCCCCGTCCTAGCCAGTCGGAATCCCCTCCGCCGCCAGCTGTGACGGGACATGAGCACGAACGAGGTCGAGTGCAACTTGGGCAAAATGATTGTTTACGAGGAGAGAAAGAGATTCCTAAGGAAAACTCTGACTTAAAGCTATTTACACAATATTCATAAAGTGAGACTATTCATAAAGTATGAAAGTCACATGATCGTTCCCTCGCACCAGCCCCTTGTGGTCCGTTTCTCTATACCGCGCTTGCCGTGACGTAGTAATATTTCCAGGTGATAAAACAAAAAACACTTTGATTAAATCCAGTAGGGTGTCCGAAGAACCCGGTGCTAAACCGCGATTCGTCGTGACACCAACGTTTGTGACGATGAGCGAGTGCTGTACTTGGACGTGTGTTCGTAAAGTATAATAAATTTGATGACTCCGGAGCAGCATCGAAAAGTTGGGCCGTTCATCTACTTTGAATATAATCGTGTCGCGTGAGCAATTAGTCAGAGTGGTGGTCCTCAGACCCAGCTTCCGAACGGGCGTCGCCACGGTGAACCTTCTTGTGCCGTCGAAGGTTGGAGACGATCGAAAAATGTCGGCCACAGCCCTCAACCTCACAAGCAAAGGCTAGTAGAACTTTAGCAGGAATTCTCGGCCACGCCACACAAAACATTGCGTCAGAGATACGGGTACGTACGCTTCTCGCCAGTATGGCTGTACATGTGAGTCTGCAGGGAACTCGGTCGAGCAAATCGCTTGTCGCACAGCTTGCACTTGTGCTTCTTCTGGGTGCTGGAGGAGACTTTGGAACTGAACTGTCCCATCATTGACTGGGGGGCTGGGCGGATCTGGGAAGCCATCAACCCCTGGGGTCGAGGGAGGACCCGCGAGTTGACGGATTCGATGTCTGAACCAGCAGTTGAGTAATCAGAGACCGAGTCGCCATAGTGGGAGCTGAAGTTACCAGTGGAGGAGGTGGAGGAACTGGTGGAGTGCGTGGAAGGAAAACCGTATGAATCCACAGAAGACCTGTCGATCCGGGCACCATAGATGTTCCTTGGCGTTTCTTGGCTCATGGCTAGCATGCCGTGGCTTGCATCGAGAGCATCCGCGAAGCTCTTTCGGTCATCATGTGGGAGACTACTAAGTTGAGTGTCAGCTATCTGGCTCATGAGACGAAATCTGGTCTGTAGGGTTCTCGAGCAACTCTCAATGGACACTGGGTGGTACGGACTGCTGAGAGAACCGCCTGGCATGGTCTGCATCAGGGGTGAGTGTGAAGTGAGGTGGCCGAACGGGGGCGGGGGCGTAACCCATGGCCTCGTAAGGGGCAACAGAAGTAGGTGCAAAATGGGCGTTGACTGGGGAAGCCGACGTTGTGTACGTCGCGTCCCCGTATGCGGCTGATGTAGTTTGCATGCGGCTGATGCTGAGGAGATCTTGGGGCACATTGAGTAAGTCCTGATGCTCGTAGATACTGGCCATTGAAGGAGAAGGGCTGAGGCTACCAGCGGAGGTGTTGGCGACAGGCATTGAGCCGTACGATGCAATAGACGAGGCACTGCTGGTGCTAGCGCGGCCGCTATGCGGCGGCTTGCCAGCCATCATATTGGGGTTGAGAGCCTGATGGTTGCCAACGAAGAGACCGCCACCCGACGGGGCGGGTTGAGGCGGTGACGATGTCGAGGACCATGGGTTTGAGAAAGCGGGAGGTTGTGCAGGTGCCGAATAGTCATAGTTCAACGAAGGCCCAAACCGCTGCTGTGCCGTGTCGAGAGTCATGGTCATATTGGCGTGTGAACAAGACTATGTAAGGTTGAGGATGAGATGAGTGACCGAGTGAGCATAGATCGTTTGATGATTGTATTGGGAAAACAAGGTTTGTTGATCAGATGCGGGATCCCGATTAGAGAAAAAGCCAAGTCGGTCACACAGATCAAAGACAAGATGATCGATTTGGTTTGGAGAAATATGGAGAGTTTTGTCGGGGCAAAGGTGTGATCAGCGAAGTCTTAAGTGTCTGGGTGTGAATTGACGTGCGTCAATCCGCCTTCTGAAGCGGGCTGGGCAGCGGGAGAGCAGTGGAGTTCCCTGTCCCTCTGAGGAGAAAAGGTGTGACGACTCTGGGTTAAGTGTTTGCAGGCCGATGTCCTGTGATAAAGTGGGGTCCTAGGACCAAGTAGTGGACCAGGGGGTTCTGGGCTGCATAAGATGATGGCCGCTCAAATCAATTTTGACAGCCCACGGCACCCAGATAGCGTCCGCGATACCAAGATGGTGCAAAGGTCATCAAGGTCTCCAGAGGCTTCGGTCACAATGTCCTGTATGGATGCGCCAGGATGTGTTGACCTCTCTGATCGGTTTGAGATGGTGTGGGTGAACAAGGATAGTCCCTTCTAACCTTATGGCTGGGATTGGAAATGTGTGCAAAATTCAAGTTGACAGTTTGGAACGGACGACGAGGCCAACGGCTTATACATGTCTCCCTCGAGAGGACGAACGCCAAATGATGTCGACACCGAGTGAACTCTGTGGATTCTGTGGATCGAAAAGGGGGGTGGAAGATGGTGACGGGGTTACGCGACTAGGGAGGGGGTGAGCGATCCGCGACGGAGGATGCAGCAGGGTGGTGGGTAAGGAGTCGCAGGTCATTGGGGGGAGTCGGGGGAGGATCCACGTCAACAAGCAAAGCCTGAGCTAAGACGTACCGGATACCTTCTGGACGACCCAAAACATCATCAAGCCGCCAGCGCCTCTGTCACGGGAGGGTGTCAACCCATCAGAGCCCTGACGTCAGGAAAAGCACGTCAAGAGGCGGCGCTGGGGTGTATCGTTTGGGTGTGGGACTGTGGGACCCCCGGACGAGACAAGAAACACAGGGATCGCCAGATGGTGGAGGAATTGAAACAACGCTGCCCGCGAGGTACCGGTAAGGCGTGAGCTGGGGGTCGGGAGGTGGTTCGATGAGCCGCCGGGGCGCACGAAACTTTCCATATGAACGATTTGGGGAGCAAGCTATCACTCATCTCCTGAGTGCGCAAACACCTCCAACCAGGTCACGACGAGGGGTTCGATCCAATCAGAAGGCGCCAAAAAAAGGGTACATAATTCCTCTGCTAAATTAGGTGGTGATAGAAGTCCCAACAATGCTTCGTATTACAAATCGCAACATCACAAATACGGCATCCGTGAGAGGTCTGACTCCGCACATCCGGCCTCTTCATCTTCTTCTTTTCCTCATTGCCGCTGACCTCCGTAAGAGGGCTCCATTCCGGGGCTCTTACTCTTAGCTGCCCCTGCCGACAGCCCTGACAGGCTAGGCAATCTGACTTTACCTTGCGGTTGACATGATTGATCTTGCGATCGATGTGTTCCCTCTGTAATTCGGGTTGTTGTAGATCACGCTCGTCTCCGGCTCGGTAATGCCTCCTTGCTTGACTGTTATGGCCGTAGGTATTAAATAATTCGTTATAAATGCACTCTCGCCACTCCCTTTGATTCGTATATCTCTTCCAATTTGGCTGCGGTCCGTGAAGTTGAGCAATATAGCTGTTAACGAGGGCCACGTCAAGGAGGAAAGTCCATGCAAGTGCCTGCCACGCACCACGGCGTAGGGGATGATCGTACTTATAATATGACCTCAATTGGTCACCACGGTCAACGTGATTCTTTTGGTCGTTATAAGTAGCAGCCACTGTCGGTATGTTGATCTCTTTGGTAGCTTCGTTACCAAAAAAACGCTGTATTGGCTTGGCTTCTGACTTCCGTGATGACGGCTTCTTCCTCTGCCGGACGACACGCTCATCGTCGGCGCCGGTAAACACGGTAGTTAAAAAATAACACAAGCTTGTTGTCTTTCCAGGCGGCTTGCTTTTGATAACCGTTATGTCGTCGCTTTTGCCGGTATAACGGATCATACACTCATCGACGGCACGGTGAGACCCGGGCCGGAATATCTGCATGGATACGGCTTGCATATGGTCAGACCACTCTTCAACGCATTGGAATACCTTTGGAATAGGTACAGTTTCGTCATATTTGGTGTGGTCAAAGGGACGAAGGTGCCTGTGGATAAGCTGAAACTTGTTGTATGAGATGAACTTGATAAATGAGTGCGCAGGACGTTGATCACCGGGCTTGGGGGGTTTCCAATAGCCTCGTATCGTCTTTTCTTTATGCACACCCATATAAATTAGCGCACCAATCGTCGTTAACACCTCTGAGACCGTTGTTCCTTCCCATTTGTGTAGTTTTGAAGTCCGCTCCATCGGGGTATTCCAGCTGTCAATAACGCCGTTTTCTTTGAGCCACGTGATCCAGGAATTTGTGTAAGATACCCATTTCTCAAAGAGTGATATGGGTAGAAAAGGCTGGAATAGTTGTAGAGGCGTTGGAGGCAGTGTGTTAATGTGAAAAGGGCGTGTTTCTACGTGGAAAGGCTCGAAGTTGGTGCCTCGATCATTTTCAGCCGGAAAATCAACGGCGCGCGTAGGGTCATTTGGCCACAGGCGGCGACTGTGCTCCTCCCTGATAAAGCTCCTGTCATCATAGGGGTTGATGACCCGTATCTCGTCTAGAATCGGAGGGGAAGTCATTGATGAAATCAAAATAATTTGATGGTGTTTAAGGTGGGAAATAGCATTAATTTCTTATCGGATTAAACTTTTCGTACCCCTCACGTACTTCTGAGGTGCCCGTGATGATGTGGGGCGAGGTACGCCTTGGAGGTGTTTGAGCACTCAGGAGATAGGGCTTTGCAACGGCACTTTCCGAATCAAGCGCCTACCACGGAAATTAGCCGAACATTGAGGATTGGTTCAGCATCTTGGCTCAGGTGTTAACAACTCGTTCCCAACCACCGGGTTGCCTGGGACCAGGATTGTTACTGCAACCGGCTCCATGCAGCAAAAATACACTCATCTGGGTTCTCCGGAAAGCCCCACTTGCCCAATATTTGAGTCGCTCAATTCTAAAAGGCAAACCTCTGCTGTCACAAACGTCATTGTTTTGAATAACAGCATACATGTATATCCCGATTGAGGGCAGATTGTGTCAATATAATGCTAAGGCACACTTTCCTATAAAAATCGTGCTGTTCCATGTCTGGATCCCCAGAGAAAAGGCCTGCTGCTGGTGGATGGGACTAGGTTATGCTCGTGGATACGGCTGTCTCCGTGAGCAGCCTTTTCATCACATGCAAATTGCAGTGAAGCGACAATCATTGGCGCGTAGCCCACCAATCATCAGCGCCATCTTACTGCGGATTACGTCCAGGAGGGTTCAGCGAAAGATAACTTGGGCAATTCGAAGGCGTGCTTGAGGCTTCGTGGGGGAAGAGGCCGCCGTCGTGTCGGGAAGGGTTAATTAAACACAAAGCAAGCAATGCAGGGTGATATATACGATGCCAGAGTGCGTCGTGTGGTCGCGTCTTCGTCTTTGAAGAGGAGCTAACCGCGACCATTAGATGTACCTGAAGCACGATACTATGAAGCGCAACGCGGCGTAAAGAGTTATGCATATCTAAGATTCTCGCTGGAAAGCCTTGTTGATCTCCGACCATCGCTCGTCCGTCCCCCCGACGAGCACGTCCTCCTGCCGTGTGACCAGACTCCCGTCAACACCACCAGCTGCCCTGGCCGTCCCCTAAGATGACAATTGAGCAAAGCCCAGTCCTGCTCGAGGCTATCTCAAACCGAAGTGCATCGTACCGGCGTGATACTGATGCTTGAACAGGCCTTATCTAAATACCAATGTGAAATCTCCGCATGAGAGATGCGGGTGCCGGGGCCCAGAAGCTGGTCACCCTTGAAGAGTGTTGCATCTAGGAGATGGAAGTGATCATGTGTGTGAGAAGCTCTTGCTATTCTTCCTATCTAATGAGGGTCTTTGGGTCAGTCTTATAGATGAAGAGACTGATGATGACCTCGGACAGCCAAGAGGGTCCGGATGCTACGGACTATTTGACTTTATCTAGCTATCCTCCTGATCATAGCTTGTGACGAAGCTGATGACGAGGCCAGTGACGAGGAAAGTGGCTGTGGAACCTTATGATGAAGAGCAGAAAGCTTGACTGTTGTCATAGCTGCAAAATCCGATATCCCGAAATGTGACAAAGAGCGATTGGCTGTACAGTCTTTAGACCGAAAGCAATTTCCTGAGAGTAGGAAAACACCGGGTGGTCTCCCGATGTGATGAAGTGGACCGAGTCATACAAGCAGGAATCCTTGTTTCTACGACCAGGGAGCCTGTCAGAGCTAAAAGGTTGACTGCCGGTAGGGTCAAACGGATATTTTAGGACTCAACTGATCGCTGTCAAATCACACCCTGTAGCCCCTCTTACATGGCGGCAGATCAGTGGTCACCGAAGATTCTCGAAACTGATGGACTGCGACTAGCAATACGTCTCGTTTCAAATGCTCTCGCTTCAAACGATGCCGCTGAATGTGCACGCTACTGTAGCATTGACTAGTCACTTCTGAATGTTTACAAAAGCCATTGTTCAATTTACGTGCCATTTCGTGATCTTGTCGCTCTCCTCTCTACTGGCCCCGTGATCACTACCTGTCGCATATCAAGCCCTGGCCCCACTGGAGCAGCTGCCTGCAAGGCAGCTGCTACTGCCTAAACAGGCAACGCTTTCGTTTGTGTATAAAGAGCTACACAACTCAGTGCATCTTGTCACTGAGTTCTTGCTCCTCAGATAATTCTCATCAATTGACTGGTGCCATCAAATGTTCCCTGTGGAGCCAATTGTCTGACACTACCACTACCGAAGGTTCAATACATTTCAAAAGTCATGTCCCATGCTAGCGACGCCACACCCTCGTATCCCTGCCAGCTACTTAGCAGTACAGGCCCTTTAGGGCGCTTATTCCTTAGCTCCACTGTAGCTCCCTGTGACGGGAGCGTCTGGAGTGCTGGACCCAGGGTGGGGTCGATACGTAACTAGGACGCACGGGGCAGGCCACAGGGACTATCAACGCGTCTACGCGTCTACGCGCCTGCCCGCTTTCTCTCTTTCCTCTTCATCGTAGTATTCTCGCAATACAGTGGCATTACCTCTTGAGTTGATCTCATCTGGCCCGTGACACTCCCTGTATCTCCGCAGGTCTTCAGAAGCTAAGAGCGCCAGCTGCCATCTGCTAGCAGTGTTTAATGCGCTATAGATCTCGAGCTTATCCCATCGAGTGCGGATGGACCCCATTTTCGCCAAGGCCAAAATACCCACTTTTATACCCACTTTTACTCCGCACTTCAATCAGTACATGACGAAACATCATTTGCACCTATGTTTTCTTACCTGCTGTCACCACCAAAACCGTCATTTTGTTCAATGCTGCGATGTCTTCTAGTGATTCTGATTCTTCTGATGCCTCCGGTGCCTCCGGGGCTTCCGATGCTTCTGGGGCTTCCGGGGCTTCCGTACGGAGCTGTATTGTGGTTGAGATCCTTCCTGAAGACCTCGCTGTCGCCTGCACTGCCGACTGTACGCCAGAGCAGTGCAATAACAGCACAGTCCGGCCCCACGAACCTCCGGCTGTCGAGCGCGGGCCGCCGGGCTCCTTCGTACCCTTTGACGTACCGACCCGGCCCCGAGAGATACGGGAGCTGCCGGCAGCCCCGCTTGACCTATTCCTCCGGTACGTTCCCCGGGGCCTTATTGAGCGGTGGGTGCAATGGACGAATGCAGCGCCGTTATCTAAGGAAGGTCCCCGGGCTAAACGGTCAAGAGTGTATGAGTGGAGGAAGACTTCTGTAGATGAGATTTACCTCTTCTTAGGAATCCTGCTTTATATGGGGATACATAGCGAACCTCAAATATCAAGATATTGGTCAACTCAACAGCAAAAGGAGGATCCTATCTATCTATTCACCCGGTTTATCTCCCGGGACCGCTTCCAAAGTCTGCTCCGGCAGCTACGTATCTTTGATACCTCTGAATTCCAGCCCAGCCAGTCAGGAGGTCAACGCCAGGCCCGGGCCCAAGCCCCCGCCCAAGCCGGGATGCCAGATATATACCGGAAGGTAAACGAGTGGTCAGCCCATATCCAAGAGACTGGGGATTCCTTCTATACAGCCGGCTCCGACCTTACCGTTGACGAGGCTATGGTCCGGTTTACGGGCCGGTCCCTAGAGACGACGACAATACCGACGAAGCCGATCCCAACCGGCTTCAAGGTCTGGATCCTTGCCCAATCGGGCTACTGCCTCCGGTGGCTCTGGCACGTACACGGAAAGGGCCCGTACGGACTAGTCCCTCAAGCCCGGCCGGAAGACAGCAAGGCTGGAGCTGCTGCTGCAAAGTGGGTCCCGTTAACGCCAACGCAGCGGGTTGTAACGACACTTATTACCTTACTTCCGGCTGCAGTCTACCACGTATTCCTAGATAATCTCTTTGCTTCCGTACGGCTTCTCCGGGCCCTCCGGAAGCAGCAGGTCGGAGCTTCCGGGACCTGCCGGAAAGACAGTGGGATAGATAAGATCCTCGTCGCCGAGAAGGAAGCAGAAGGCCAGGGTATTCCTTGGGGTCAGATCCATTGCATCCCTACCTTAGATGGGGAGGTATGGTATTGCAAACTGCTTTCTATAGATATCTCCATACTGATCAGTTTGTCTCTTCATAGGTCAACCAATTCACCTGGAAGGATAACGCCGTTGTCCTCTTCTTGACAACCGTCTTCCGAGACGGCCGGGAGGTTATCCGTCTCCGGCGCCGACCGGCCGGAAGCTCTGCTGGAAAGCGGGCTGCCCGGAAAGAAGCCTTCGGCCCAGACGTCCGGAAGAACCTCCCGGTGCCTGAGGCAATTGACGAGTATAACCATAAGATGAATGGGGTTGATATAAGTGACCAGATGAGGTCTTATTATCAATACAGCCGCCCTATTCGTCGAGGAGGCTGGCAAGCCCTTGCTTGGAATTTCCTGCTGGAAGTGATCGTTGTGAATAGCTTCTTCCTGCAGCTCTGGGGCAAGCCCGAGTGGCAAAAGGTCAAGAACCAGTACCAATGGCGGCGACTGCTTGCATCCCAGCTTATTCAACAGTTTGGACCATTAGCAGGAGGTCGAAGACTTTCACGACCTCAACGGGCTTCAGATAAGAGGAAAACATCTATTCCTTGGCAGCACCATCGCAAGGGATCAAGGGGGTTAACTCGCCTTGCACCTATTGCGGCAGGAGGAAGAAACGCGAGGCTCTAAGTGAGGTATCTAGGAATAGCCTCACTCAACAGCCGCAACAGCGAAAAAAGACTCGAAAAGGCTGCTTAGACTGTAACGTACCGCTATGTACTGATGGAGATTGTTGGTACCTCTGGCACACCCAAAATCTATAGAGGAATCGAGGTACCCTGAATTTTAGCATATGATTCGATTATTCTAGTGGTCCCATAAGCCCTGATTGGCTTTACCCCGCCCTTGGCGAAAATGGGGTCCATCCGCACTCGATGGGATAGGGAAGTCAGATGATATAAAGTACCACATGTATCACGCCCACTCTGATTGGTTGTTTAAAAAGTGTGGCTTAAGCCGCGGACATGACTTTTGAAATGGACGTCCCGTACGGAGTACTTTCTCCAGGACTGAAACAGGTACCTGCCCCATTTTTGGGGCGGGACAAGCGAGAAGAGTATGAAGCAATGCGGTGCGGGCGAGTGATTGGGCGGAGATTTGTAGAGAGGGAGTCGAAGGTATCTCTCGAGCTGGCCGCCACCGCGATCTAGCAAGACCTCTCGCGACTTTGCCTGCGTCTTAGGGACGATTCTATTTTGATGCTGCATCCATTTAATGACAGACTCTATCCCTTTGAGTGGCATAAGCCTCCACCCCCTTGGCTAGCCCTACATCACCCTTGCGATAGCTGAGGTACAAGGAGTGACCTAGAGCGGGGTCAGAATCAACACCACACATTTCGTCATACAACGCGTTCTTTACATTCCCATGGATTCCCAACAGGCCTGCAGCGAGGCAGTCAACGCCTATGATGACAACAGCTTTATACGTATTGATAATAGCCGCCGCGAGCAAGCTGCTGATAACACCTGCCGGCCAATAGAAAAGCCGGTTCCGGACCGCGGCTACAACTTTGAGCCGATGGACCTAGGTCCAAGCCGGGCCCCTATGATCACAGCTTTGCCCCAAGAGCCGCTATTGCTATTCCAGGAATTCCTACCTATTTTCCTAGTAGAAAGCTGGGTCGGCTATACTAATAGCTGGGTTAGTTACCTACTGCAGCAGCACGAGGCCGGAAGCCGCAAGTTAAAGCCGCAGTCACGGCTACTTGAATGGACGCCAATCTCTTCCCCAGAAATCTACATATGGATTGAATCTTAATATATATGCGAATTCATAAGGAACCGAAGATCAAGGACTATTGGGAGGCTTCTGGGCCAGGGAAGATATGTACTACGCATCCAATCATCAAATGGATGCCTTTACGGCGTTTTCAGCTAATATCACGGCATCTCCGTCTCTTTGACCACGCAACTATTGATACGAACCCTGATGTGACCTTCTACGGCAGGATCTTCAGCCGGGTTAACGCCTGGTCTGACCACATACAGCATATGTCTACCGTTTTCTACATCCCGGGCACATCAATCGCTGTGGATGAGTGTATGGTCCGCTTCCTCGGCCGGTCTCATGAGACAACACATGTCCCTAATAAACCGATACCAACGGGCTTCAAAGTGTGGGCTGTGGCCCAAAGGGGCTATTTTTTGCGGTGGATTTGGCATAGGCCGGGCCGGAAGTTCGGGCCCGTAGGGGTCCGGCCGGCTCGACGGCTGCGGCAAGGAACACAGCTACGGCGAAGCCGGCGGCAGATACGAGAGAGGAAGACAGCCTATCTGAAACCGACCCAAGCCGTGGTTGTTGCCCTAGTAAATCTGCTGCCGGAATCCACATATCACGTCTTTCTCGATAACCTATTCTCTTCTAATGACCTCTTTCGCCAGCTCCGTCAGCTAGGTCACGGAGCCACAGGCACAGCCCGCCGTAACTGTGGCTTACACACATCCCTAGTCAAGCTGAAAGAGAAGGACAACACAGCTGACGGCAGCCTCGAATTCAACGTCCTTAAGGCTATCCCTACGGTAGATAATAAGGTCAGTCACTAGGACACAGTTAGCTGTATTTCTCTTACTAATTTGTCTTCCGCTAGGTCAATCAGATCGCGTGGAAAGACAACGCCCTCGTGCTATTCCTATCAACTGTGTTTTCCGGCGATGAAAGAAGCGTCCGCCTACGGAAGAAGCCGACAACAGATAAAATTCGAGCACGGCCAATACAGCGTTTTTTCGCTGGTAGCCAGGTGAAAGAGATTTCTATCCCATCTATCGCTGCTACCTACAATGACGAGATGAACGCTGTAGACCGCGGTGACCAGCTACGGTCTTATTGGAGCCCTAACCGCCGTATCCGTAGGGGCGGTTGGAAAGCCCTAGCTTGGGACTTTTTGCTAGAAATAGCCCTTGTGAATAGCTTCCTTTTACAGAAAAGAGGCCAGCCACAATGGAAGCGAATGGACAGTCAGGCTGAATGGCGGCAGCAGCTTGTCTACAGCCTTATCAAGACCTATGCCTCAGAGACGGAGTCTCGGAAGAGGTTTCGAACGGGAGACGAATTTACGCCTATCTCACAGCATAATCTAGTCCGCAAAGGGAAATCAGAATGCCTTGCTTGTAAGGGCTGTCAAATGGGTCGGACACGTAAGCGCAAAAGGAAGGCTCCGTTGTCTCCTGTAAGTGGAAACAGCCGAAGGGCGCCGCAGTCACGATGGCGTTGTCAGGAGTGTAATGTAGCTTTATGTAGAGAGGGGAATTGCTGGTACCTCTGGCACCACCCAGAATAGGAAGGAATCGATGTACCTTTGATTTGACGCTCTTTGGTTGGCTAGAACCCCCCTGTCTGAGGGGGAGGTGGAGGCTTATGCCACTCAAAGGGATTGATACGCACCCAACTCTCAATTGGTACGCACCTCCCCCCCCCCCCCCCCAGCCCCCCGCCCCCACATTCAGCCACATACTAGCCACAATGCCTCCCGATGTCGCCAACCTTGCAATTCGCCGACAATGATATCTCGTGTGCAGTATTTTCGCGACTGTTAACAACAACGAATTAAGCAATGTTGAGAAGGTAATCAATTGCCAGCTGGCTGCAGGTGCTCCAGTAGTCCTTATAGGGCCGAGTCCTAGATGGTAGGACTTCGTAGGACTCAAAAGTCCTAGATCTCTGACCTCTACACTTTGTTCAAAGAGACTAACTATATAGAGCATTAGAATCCTGTTCAAAGGAGAATAGCAAAAAGAACAAGAAGTAGATGGGGTACAACAGCTTCACCCAGCATCATTGTGTGACCTAACAATAAGCTATCTGTGACGGTTCAAGAGCACGAACGAGGTCGGGTGCGACTTGGGTAAAATGATTGTTTACAAGGAGAGAAAGAGGTTCCTAAGGAAAGCTCTAACTTAAGCTATTTACACAATATTCATAAAGTGGGACTATTCATAAAGTATGAAAGTCACATGATCGTTCCCTCACAATATCAAGGAAATGCCTGTGAGTTCGGCGCTGAGATGCTTGCATGAAGAGGCGAGGACAATCGATATGGTAGAGGATGACAACACGACCGCCCAGCGGGGCCGACAGTTTTACACGATGCTACAAGACATTCAAGATGCACCTTCCCGCGGCATGGGCCTCCTCAGCCGGGAGGAAATCGATGCAGTATTGAAGCTCCAGAAGAAAGAAGACATCAGCGTCACGGCAAATATCCAAGGCAGGGAGAGTAATGTGTTCGCGCACTCCGATGGACCCCATGGAAGGCCGGATGTCCCACGGCGGCCCGCTCAGACGGAAGAAACACCAGCGAACGGAGTTGGTCGGAGGGTCCGGATGCGTCCCGAAGTCGGCCTTATACGTCACATGTCGACGTCGCTCTAGGTCTGGCGAGGCGGTGGACCTTGAACAAGCTGCAGTCGATGGCGGTGCTGCTACCGGCGGTGTTCCTCGACGAGCGCGGCACTCGGCTCCGGGAAGAGGAGGGTAAGCGGCACCTCCGATACGTCGGCGGTGAAGGAGGTACGGGAAGTCTCGCGTTATACACGCTATCAAGGACGTGTTCCGGCTGAAAGGCGGCCTTCACACGCTGCTCCTGACGGGCGCCGGCGGAAACGCGGCTGCACTCGTTGGCGGCGTGACCCTCCATTCGGCGTCCAACATTGGATTTGAAGACAAGGTGCTAGCAGGATAGATGTGACTATCCGTGTGGAGTGCCTCACGAAATTGCTGGCGTTGCTGAGGTTTCGGTATCTCGTTTTCCTGCCGGGTTGCTAGGCATTTGATGTATATATATATATAGATGATTTCTTGGCAATCTATCCACTTGAATCTACGTTGACGAGGCCGTGATAGAGAGGATAGAAGCTTGGCGGCAGGCAGGGTAGAATGGGTGGAAAGCACGGCTTTCTATCAATAGTAGATGGTGCGTCTACTTTTGGTGGATAGATGCGGACCCCTGTGTGGTAGTCTCCTTCTCTTTCCACAAAGCCGTCAGGGAGCGGCAACTGCCGTCCGTTTAGGAAGGATGATTGATTCCACTGTCGACGTGCTGCCGCGAGAGAAGGATAGGCCCCCGCCTCTTGTACTCAAGACTGCCTAGGTGAGAATGCTCCGGTCGCCATCTCTTCCGTAAATGGGAGGCTGCTGAGGGCTTTCGACGGATGCCGGATACCCATCGGCGCACGTAGAGAAGCTGACGGAGTTTTCTTTGGCAGATTCCAAGTAAAAGGCATCATACCTGGTTTTCAACACGTCACACAAATTCTGCACGTCCCCCTTCGGGTGCAGAACCTTCCATGGGTTGGTGCATGTCTTTCCTTTTCACGACTTCATGACAGCGATGATCGCATCCAGGCGGCTGACGGCGGTGAGGAGAGGCCGTCCTTCGACTTTAACCTGGGATTTAGCATATGTCTCAATGGGCATTCCAGTGCCGTTGGGACCCGAGGGCATACGGCAAACGTCCTGAAGAATCGGATCTAGACGAAGGCTGCTCGGACTCGAACAACGGCTCCTCGGACTGGGACGACGGCTTTGCCGAGCCCTTTCACCTGCGCTCGACATGCCATTTGTCAACTTGGCTGCAGCACGATTACGACAGTATCGGCTGCGGGCCTGGAAGAAGACGATCCGCGCTTGTCCACATCATCATTTAATTACTTCTTATCTTCCATCTGCTAGCATCTCAGCGGTCTTTCGTCATCGTTGTCCTTCCTTGCCGATCCGTTCTCGTCGAAGCTATCTGTAACAC
The DNA here is from genome assembly GCA_020744425.1 of Dactylonectria macrodidyma. Classification (NCBI taxonomy): domain Eukaryota; kingdom Fungi; phylum Ascomycota; class Sordariomycetes; order Hypocreales; family Nectriaceae; genus Dactylonectria; species Dactylonectria macrodidyma. The sequence continues at coordinate 944,105 of JAGMUV010000026.1, read as the reverse complement.
TACATGTGCTTTCCCCGTGATTGCTTGTCGCAGCGTCGGCGTCGATGCGATTGTTTTCCGTGGTATAAATAGCCACGCCCACTTGCAAACTTGAAGATGAAGATTGGCCAAGAAACCCCGTGTCCCTGTTCGCCTTTGACCAGCCATTGAAGGCAGCTGACCCATCTGGTCCTTCCTGCAGCTCGATAGATACTGCATCAACTCTGTTGACAGTACGAATTCCATCCGTGGAGACTCTTGTCCTAATATACGTGGATGTGAGGCCTTTACTTGGAACGGTGCTCTGTCGCGCTGTCTCGAGGTCGCCAAAAGTGCCGTCGGAGATGACACCACAATCTCGTTGTCTGGCAATTTTCCCTATCAAGTCTGCCATTGACATCTCGATTTTGAGCTTGACCATGTAGGCGAAGGGATGAAACTGCATGTAACTGAATTTATAGTTAGCAATGCCTTCCATTGTCTATTCCGCTTTTCCTCGTCGCGAAAATTTGTCGGTTCATGCGAGGCAGGGTAATATAATGGAGTTGACTTACACGAACGTGTTATGCAAGCTCATCATAGAGATAATAAGGACATCCATGCTGAGAGAGAATCCGACGATACACATATTGAACTTAACCAGACCCTTATACTTGGTTAAGCCATGTGCCACCAGGTTCTGTTGAACAATGCGAATGAAATAGAAATTGAGTGCTCCGTCGACGAGAAGGTAGATGACCTTCTCGACACGGTCCCACCACTCGTTGATCCAGATATATCTTTCTGAGATCTGGAGACGGGCGGGGATCCAAATATTATAGACTGAGATATTAACGGCTGTGATTAAGACTGCAACACCAACTTTTAGACGGTATCCCGTTATCGGATCTGTGAGAAGGATGGAGCAACGATTAATGATAATTTGGAGAAGAAATTGAACCTAAAATGGTTAGAATCATTGATAAACTTCAGAGGGGTAGGTGGAGCACACTTACTTGAAGTGCCCATGTCGTAACTATGAAGGTTAAAATATGCTGACACCCTCACCGACGGTGGGGAGGGTGTAATACAGTCCGAAGGATGTATCTCTATGACATGATATTTCGTACTAATAACTCTGGCTGTGTGCTGGTGTCCTTTTCTCGCCCTCTCTGTGTACTATAGCGACCTCTCAAGAAAAAAGAGGTTGGAATAGTGGCTGGTCAAGTTGCTGTTGCTTGCGCCGGTCCTGGTCGCGGACTTTCATCAAAACACCTGCTAATCTGTTAGGACTTATAGAGCCTCAAGCGTGAATAACATGATGGAACTCTACTTGCCATCAGGTAGCTTCTCATAGTGGAGAGATGCCCGTTCAAATGGGGCATCGATCATTAACCCGTCTAATATCTTGACCCTGGAGACTGCAACATAGCTAAGCCCTGTCTGGAAGTCCCGTTCAGACAGATCCGTCACCATCTTGTCCACTGTGATGCTCTGTGACTTATGAACCGTAATGGCATATGATGCCATAAGGGGGAACTGCTTTCGTGTACACGCGGATGTCCCAAGAAAGAAGTCTCGCTTCACTGGGAGTATGGGTACTACCTCGCGCCTATCATCCGTGGTTAGATATGATGGCCCGGTATACTTATCCATCACCATCATAATAACAGATGGTGGGTCACGATGCGTATCAGCGCCAGGGGCCCAACCGATGTCATATACTGTCCCTTGGGCCCCATTAACTAGGCCTGTTGGCTGCCAGATGTTCTGGGTTAGCATGAGACGAGCACCAATACATACCGGAAACTGGCCAGCCAGGTTGCCAGCTTGTTCAGATGTTGCCTTCTCAGCACCGTTACCAATGTTCTTGGCCATCACTTGGATTGCTGGGTGCTTCAGGCGGACGAGGTGCTCGTAGTTGTACTCGTTAACACGAGCTTTCTTGCTATAGATACGAAGAGCAGCATCAAACGTATCTACCTCGCGCAGGCTTAGCTTAGCCTGCACACGCTGGCTCAGAAGTTTCCATGATTCGATGGATAACTTTAGACCACGTAATTCTTCAAGCGCAAGACGAAAGCCAGCCTGGTCGTCGCCCTGTTGCCGCTGGACCTTCTTCAAGAAGACAGTGTGGTTGAACGCCCTGTATGCTGTTTGGCCAGAGACCTCATGCAGGTCTTTGAGTGGCCCATCAAAGTAGAGGGGCTTGTTGGCAATCGGCGGGAGCTGGAAGAAGTCACCAACGAGGATGATGCTTATGCCGCCAAAGAATTCGGCTGCTCTGGCAGGAAAGATTTGGCGGAGGCGTTTGTCGATCCACGAAAGCTGACGCAGACCCAGCATACTTTTCTCATCAATCACAAGATACCTAACGTCCCGTAGCTTCTTCTGAATAGCATTAGCATCTGTTGGGGATAGTTCTGTAAAAGCCCTCTCCACAGGTAGCCGGAGGAGAGAGTGTAATGTTGTCCCCATGATCTGGTTGCTTGCAACACCCGTGGGTGCAGCCCTCCAGATTGGACTGGGCCGGTTACCAGCGAGCCTCTGAAGATGCGAAGACAGGACTTTGACCATGTAGGACTTGCCTGTCCCGCCACCACCGTCAACATGGAGTAGAATCTGCTCCTCGCTGCCGCATTGGAAGTGTCCAATAAACGTATCGTATACTATCCGCTGCTCTGGGTTGAGCGTATCGCGGACCTCTAAAGGCAGGTCTTCAACATCCATATCGAGACGATTCTGCTCAATCCGCTGGCGCCAATAATCGCCTTGAACGATTCCTGGGTCAGTGTAGCGGCCGACGTGGGGTGTCCAATCGTATTGGATATCGATATCCCGTCGACCCAGGACATCTATTACCTCTTGGCTTGGTGGGCAGTCGGGAAGCTGGCGGGCAAGCTCAAACCAGTCCTCCTCCAGAAGGTCGGGTTCGTGAAATTCTTCCTCGAACTCATCCGGATCTGGTCGACGTTCTTCGGCGTTAGGTGTGCCATAGTAATCATCAGGGTGCCGGTGGTTCCCATAACAGAATTCGGCGGCAGATGCATACGAGTCATACTCGGCACCGTTGATCTTGCGTAGTTCGTTGGGATCGCGATGTGGATGAGCCAGCATTAGCTTCACACGACAAAAATCATCGTATTGGTGGTGCTGGGGGTTGGACTTATATCGCGGGAAGTAGTATAGAACACGAGGCTTAGCTTGACGACCCCATCGTGTCCACTTTCTCCCATCCCTCTTGCTAGTATTCCAGTTGGCTAGGAAGTCAAGGTAAGTAAGTTCTTCATGAAGGGGAGGGCGAGAAAGATACTTGTCATATATCCCAACGACCTCAGCGTCGTCATGATCACCTTGGAGGTGAAGAGACCGTCCCTGTTGCTCGTAGGGACGGCAATCAACGGCTCTTATAACACGAGTACCCTCCTGCAGCTCGCACTTGAGCAAGACATGGCAGATCTCTTGCCCCGAAAAGTCTCTCTCAGTAAGCAACTTGTTCATTAGACGGGAGGCAAAAGATAGAAGTGGGTTCTGGTGGGAGACATAGGGTAAGATTTGCTGCCCCAGGCTGGCATAGCTGTCAGTCCGCTTCTCCATCTTACTGCAATACTTGGCTGCATAATTAATCACAGCTTGAAGGCTGGTACAGGGGGAGATATCAATGTTGGCTAACCAGCCAAGACTGAGACACCGGTTATAGTGGTTCATAAGGCTGTCATTCCTGTCCGCCTCGAAGGAGAAGTAGGATTGTCCTTGTCGTCGAACAACATCAGCCGTATCTCTCGTATCCCGCGGGAAGAAAAAGCGGCAAGAAATCTCTTCTGAACCCTTCTTCTTTCGTAGGCAGTATGCCTCACTGCAATGGTGGCGTTGGCAGCGGTTTAGAACCTGTGAGAGCCATTGGAACGTTAAGGGATGCTGCAAGGGATTTACAGCCAAGGGATTGCCTTCTCCTTGCTGTTGGACTCGAGCTGGCTCAGGATTGACAGCTGTGACGTGGAATCCCCAGATACGGGCGAACTCCTTACGTACATGCTCATGTTCGAAGTCAACACTAGGCGCACCATCCATCCAGTATAGGCCGTGGCAATGGCTACTTCCACGACCCTGCCATTCATACCTGTTCCAAAAATCAGTGACATTGAATTTCTGCTTCAGAACGATATCTCTGAATAAGCCAAACCGCTTGTAGAAGTGCCAGGCTGCAATATGTGGGTTGTCCCTGAGAAGTTTGCTAGACATGCCCATACGTTGTTGCTCGGGCAACTCTTGCCAGTCTTGAAACCGGGGCATATGTTGATAGAGGCTCCTCCAGTGCAAGTCTGCCGGGCTGAATGTAATAAAAGCACCAGGACAGTCAAGGTTGTAGGCATAAGATTCAAGCTCTCGACGCTTTCGGTACCAATATGGGCGTGTCCCGCGAAGCTGTGCTGTCTGGCGGTTGATCGAGTTGAGCAACTGCTGGGCTTCTGCAGATTCAGGGTTCTGGAAAGCCCCCAGTAGATCATCTCGCGTTATTAGACCCTGCCTTTGTTGGTATTGCTTGACGAAATAGCTGCTTTTCGCCCGTGCCTGTGCTCGCATCAGCGTGTTGAAAACCACAAACCGGAAAGTGGGATGACGGGCAAATCTGCTATCATGCCATCGAAGGGCATGCTGTATGTAGTCCGCATACTTGATAGGCCGTAACCTTGGCTCAACGAAATCAGCTTGGCCACGAGGGAATAGAGTTGGAAACGCTAGGGACAGGAGTGCTTGTGACTGGTTGAACTCATTTATTGGTGTTCTCCGAATGTCTGGCATTTCAAGCTGATGTTGTGTCGATGGTCGTACAGGAAGCTGTTCATCGCGCTCTTCGCCAAGAACGTGCGAATGTAATGCTTCCATCTCTGTTTCCTCTGGTAGTAGATCTGGTACTGCAGACTGGTCGACCTCATCTGGCTCAACGTCGTCATTCTCGATGTTACCCAAATTAGCTGAAAGGGGATCGGTGATTTCCGCAGTAGCAACCTGATCAAGTACATCGCCATCTTCAGGCAGCACTGACATCCGCTTCTGGCAGACAGTAATATCTCGGTAGCCCGGGTGGTTGTTAGACAGGAAATCCAGCCACTCCTGGAGACAACGACGGCGTACGCGGAACTGGCGTCTGAATTGGCGGTTAAGGTGGGCATGTTCGCTTGCATTAGGAGGGCGTAGCAGGATAACATCTAATTCAGGCGGTAAAAGGGGAAGTTGGCTATACACTTTGCCAACATCGCGGAGAAAGTGCACAATATGGCCACGATACTTATATTGCTGCCCTCGAACCTGCATGACGTTCACGAACACATGAACACGAGCAATTAGCATCTCTTCTACTATTGTCAATTGGGGGAGGAACGCAGGGATACAGCCAAAATCTAACTGATTTTCAGCCGAAAAAAACCAAGGCTCATCCTCCTTTTTGTTCTCGTCCTTGGCAATGCAGCGCTTGCAAATGCCATCTTTCAGGCCCATATCAAACCATGTCTCCTGACAGCGACAGCAGTGTTCCATTCGGTCGTTCTCTAACTCTGTCCAGAACTTCTCCAGGAGCTCCTTATCTCTATCAGACAGCGGGCAATGCGACAGATCATGCATCCAGTCAGGATCCGGAAGCTCGAAATCTCGACGTTCCATGGGCCGGACCATGGCCGGGCGTTCGATAGCCGACTGCTGCAGCTGCACAGGTGGGCGGGAATGTTTTTCTCGGGCTGGTCCCAGCCAAATAGAAGGACTCGATACCGGAGATTCGATCGGCGTTCCAAGTCGTACACCTTCTTGAGAAGCAATCGAGGGACCTGGTCGGGAAGTAATCGGCGTGCCTGCTCGTGTTGACGTGGCAATTGGTGTTCCCAGCAGAATAGGTCCTTGTGAGTTAATTGGTGTACGTAGTTGCGAGTCTATCAATGGAAATCCTTCTCGACGTATTGGGGATAACTCAGCTTGTTCTGCAGTACGCTTAGAGGCGCGTGAAGCTTGCCGATTCCTACACTCGAGACAGTTAGCCGTCAGTCTTCCACGTGTTATGGAAGACTTTGTCTTCGAAATAAATTGAGCTGCCGGCTTCTCCTGCTTGCAATTCCTGCAAACCTTCGTTGAAGGGATAGAATCGGCCATGAGTATGTTGGATTGGAGGGACGGTTTGATGAGGAAGAATGAGAATGAAGAAGGACCGTGCGCTAGCGACGCACGTCGTTGGCATGACACCAGGCAGGACTGTAAATCCAATCCATGTTGAGTGGAGACGCACCTGACCAATCCACGTCGAGTGGAGACGCATCTGACCAATCCACGTCGAGTGGAGCTTTTCAATTCAAGTTATCGTGGTAAGAAGTTATCGTCGTAATAAAAGTCCTTCGGACTGAAAAAGTCCTTCGGACTGAATTATCTTATTCTTGGCGACTTGGGGTGATTATGGACTGCTTACGAATGCAAAAGAAGAACGCGAAACTAAAAGATTCAGTAATCAGTACTTTCTTCAAACGTTACATCACCAAGAGATCCCACCTCACACTTTCAACTGCCCTACCAACAGGTGTCGATTGCCACGCCGCCATGTTCGATTACCAGCACGGTCAGCATTCCCAGCGTTACCTTGACTATCCAGATATGTTCGATGTGTTTGCACCGATACGAAACGTGGGCTGTGCGAGGAGGAATCGTCTCACACACAGGGGATCAACGCTTACCTTGGGGGAATTTTGCCTTTCAAGTGCAACCAACAGATAATACTGAAGATGAGGCATACAAGAATCTCGAGCCAAATCATCCAGACATAGGCATTGCGGAATACGAGAAGGCCGCGTCTCTCGTAAATACGTTTTGTTTGCTTCACGGCCGTCCAGGTGGTGAGCCATCCAAAGCCGATCGTGAAGCCCCAGGCCAGCGAGGCAAGAGCAAGGTCATCTTCGGTCACCTCTTGGAGGATAAAATTGGGAGAGAGGAGTGTGATCATGGTGAACCAAATATTGGGTTGCCAACTTAGAATGATGATAATTTTAGTCAGACTCTGGTTGCATTCAGAAGAGGCATCACCATTTAAATGAAGGACGATATTGATCAAGATAGGTATCCTTGCCCACCGTGTTGGTGTATCATCAGCCGCCAGTCCATGGCTTAAGCCACAAGAGCTGAAGTCTAGCCCTCTTACAGATCTAGTGAGACATCACTAACTTAAGTACGCCGTAACGCCCGCAAGCATCCCCAGCTTTTGCACAGATTGGCTGGAATTCAAGCCTTCCTCCCCCCTGCCTGAAAATCTCCCACCATTAACAGTACAGGAGGCTTCAGTACCTGAAGACGACGCTGGCAAGAAAGCTTCGCGAGTTTCTGGCAAGCTCACACAGAGCACGGCCTTGCCGAAGACTAGTCTGGACTTGGCACGGACGTTGCCTGTGGAGTCGCGTAGCGTTTGGCGCCACGCTAGACCCAACTTGTATTTCTAGTAAATTCTGGGGAGGGCAGATGCGGCATTCATTACCTGGGCAAAGTGATCAACATAGAACGCTGAACGACTTTCAGGTTGAACATCATTATCCTTTTGAGTGCGGTAAGACTACATTTCACAATCAATACCCACAGTACTCCGGGAGATCAACGGTACGCGGGTCGACTTAAATGCCTTACATAATAAATAGAATTACTAAGTACTATAATGTAGATCCTTAGGTAGCCGCGACCTCTGGCATCATAGAAAATAGGTGGGTATTTAAGTATCTCATTTTTTCTGTCTTCTGCTTGGTCTGAATCCCTGCTACTAGCGTAAGTGTAGTCTTATCGCACTCAAAGGGATAGGACTAGCGCTCTAGGGTTGGATGCTGGAGCGGTTGAGTGTCGCGAGATTGGATACGATTCCTAGTAGATCCGACTATACCTTCAAGTTTGCATAACATCTCGTCGGGTCCTCTTCCGTACAATTCAGCACCTATTCAGCACCTAATGTGCACTCTCCAGCCTGGTAGCCCCTGTCGTCAAGAACAAATCAAGAATAATTAATTAAGTAAAACGCTGACCATGGCCATGGAGAGAGCAATGAGCGCTAGGGTTCTAGTGTATTTCCAGATTTCTGTGGCGCGAAAGCATTAATGTTTTGGGCAGCGCCTATCACATTAAACACAAGATGCTACTGGCACAACAGGTAGACAGGCGAGTTATTTGCTAGAATAGCTACTGATACGAATTGGTATCACACGCGGTGGTGATCTTTCCTGTCGCTAAAGTGACCTGTCCACTCCTGGCCCGTGCAAATGTTGACGGCGGACGCGACATGCGAAGGTGACAGATGCCAATCCTAACGCCACGGGCCGGCTGATATCCAGGCGTCACGCAAGCGTGACATCTCTGTCAGCAATCGAGAGACGGAAACCTTCTAGGCGCGTCCCTGAATCGTAATATCGTGGGCCACGGTCGCTTTCATAGGTGAAGCATTCAGAAGACACAAGTTGAAAGCGGCGTGGATTGATATTGAGTCAGGTGGCACTGTTCCGTTGGCATTCCTGGAGAGCCCGATGCGGGGAAGCAGCCACTGGAGCTGCCACAACTGTCATCAACGCCCTCCCTACACACATGAGTACGTAGTGGTCCGTACATTATACGTTTAGGATGCCGTTTTGTGGCTTGCGGAAGGCCGGCACATCACCCTGGCGGAGCTTTCCGTGCAAGGGGGGTTGAAGTCTGTTTTTTCGCTACTGTCTTCTTCCCCGGCATTCTGCAGTTAGGCCGCTGAGTGCCGGCATGGTCCTGGGACAGTGACCAACTGTGGCGCGAAGACAGTGTTTCTAGCACTGACGATAATCCTCGGCCATCAACTTTGGTTATGTGCCGTTGCCGTCGTCTCTATGCCATCGTGCCGGCCCGACCTTAGCATCAGGTGACAGGGCTGAGATGGTATGCTACTTGGCAATTTAGCAGCAAAGGAACCCGAATCCCAAAGCTGACACGCAGCTCGAATTTCTGCACAGAAAGGCTGAAGCTATTTCTACCACCGAATTCTTCCGCTGATTGGAAGCCCGTTTGGAAGAATGTACCTTTCTATCATGTTCATCTGAGCCATAAATGGGCATGTTTCTCCGTTATCCCATATCATTTTTTGCGTTGTGTGGCCTGCGCGGGGCTGGCACTCGGTGGCGTCAGCTAGCTTTCGGAGTTGGCAACTCAATATTCAGCAACTGACAGAAGTTTGGGTTGGAGCCACCCACAGGCAATGTGCGAGCCCAAGGTGTTGATACGGCCCTTTACATTGCCCTGGGCAAGGTTTTCCCAAACCTGCTGGCATACCCAGACCTGATTAAGGTAAGTGCGGCAAATCAAAAGCGCTCCCGCACTTGGTCTCAGTCGGCAACTTCCTTCCTCCACTGAGTCAGTGGCTGTAGCGCAGGGGTTGCTGGAGTTGCTGGACCCTCATCTCAATGTGGCGTATCCTCGTATCTCATGACACTCACTTTTATCAAGGGTCCTGGGTGCACGGATTAGGCGGACGAGTTCTCCGACGAAACGACCATGAGGCCAATAGGGAGATACGGCAACTGACACACATCATGATCGACAAGCATCTATCCAGGGTAGGACTAAAAATTGCTTTTGTTATGGAGATCAACTTGAAATCGATAATGCTCCGGCGCAAAGACACGTCACGCGCTGCCGCCTCGGAAAACATGAATCAACTGGCTCCCAATACTTCAGCAGACTGAAGATTCGGCAGCGGGGTGATGTTGACGACTTCAGCAAGTACCTAGACACTTGGTCGAACAATGGCGCACCGCGGAGACCATGATCGGTTCCGCCATCCCGCCATAGTTCGGCGTCTGCCAGCTGACATGTGAGTGATGAGACATTCGGCGCTTTGCCAATGGATGACCACAGGCAGGGGCTCGTGGTTGGTCAGATCGGGGCAGCGCCGCTGATCTTGCTGTGCTCGAGAGCCTCCGGGAAGTGCATCGGTGTTGATGTGCTTGCCCCTGGCGATGTTGGACAGAAATGCCTTCTTCCTGGCCAGCATGTCGAACTGCTCTCGTCGAGCATGCGCTTCGTCGATCCGCTGATCAATCTTGTTCGATAGGAATTATGGAACTTGTGCCGGCACCACGGGTTGTTTCGCGTGGTTGTTGAGATTGTCTGCGCTGGCTTACGTACTCTCGTTCGAGTAGAGCGGGACTGCGGTTCACTCACCAAAGCAGACTTGACCGGGTTGAAGCGGTAGTCAGCAATCTTCAGACACTTTTGCGTGATATTGAAGTAGACTGCTGAAGCAATCTCCGCGGCTTTTGCCAGAGAAGCCTGGGTTCATGCTGCCTGCCGCCAGCGGACCGAAAAGTGGCACTGCTTGTGGCCGGTTAGTGCCTGCAACCCCTACAGCATTATCAGCACGGTTGGGCTGGACTGATGCACACCCCTCGGCGCTGCCACATGGATGGCTATCTCTATTCTTTAAAAAACCTTGATATGATCGAGTAGTTTAGCAACTGACTGATGCCATCTCCACGCTGCATGTGAAGGGTAGCCCATCAATCATTATCAGCAACTCTTGACGCCAAAGGACCCTTGTTGCCTAAACGAAGAAGAAGCAGAGAGGGAAATGCACAGCAACGAAGACAACATACTTTTCTATCCTTCCCACGACGATTACCTGGGCCGAGAAACTAGACACCAGTCCGCGGTGGACACTGCTGATCATAGCATGACTGCCGACAGCGGTAGCTCGACCGTCTCTCGTCTTAACACTGAGCCCATGGCATTCTCAACTATACCCCTGACAACTGAGTGTAGCTACGGCGTTTCTTCCGCCACTGGTTCACGACGTGGACGAAAAGCTAGCAGGTTGAAGAAAATAGGCACCATGCTTGGTTGGAAGCGAATGCAATTTGACCGAGGTTCACACACTTCCGCGTCCGTTGCTAACAAATACGCCAGATATCATATCTTACAAGGGTTACCGATCGCCCCACCGCAACGTTCCTTCTGCCACCACTGCCGAGCTGATGCCTTACGAGACGAGGAGTGCTACATCGGCAAAACATCACTTGATGAACCGCACCCAGGCCGTCGGCTTTCGCTTCCCACAGATACGGGGAAGGCGCCTGCACCAATTGTGATGGAAAGCGGCCTAGGGGACCGACAATGCAAAGGAATGGATGGTGCGGCCACATATCCATTACGTCTCGTGCGTGAATGGGTTCAGTCATTGACAAAACCCACGAGTATCCCGCAATCAGAGGCTGTGACGCTGCGAAGCACGCCTCCCGGCATTCTTATCCCTGACTCGCTTTCCATGTCACCAATCGTCGACACAGAACCCGTCACCTACGGCTGGGATCGAGAGTTCGAACACCAGACCAACGGCAATGCTGATATGAGCTCACGCGCTGGTTGTCTGGGCATGGAAGAGTATTTCTGCTGGAGAGCTGACCGGGGTTCAAGTTCGGGAGCTATGAGCTCCTCAAGACCCGTGCCATCGATGCACTTGGGTACGAGTCCGCGTCCAAGAACCGTTATGCGGTGTCCCTAGGATCATCTGCCATTGCCGAAATAGCTAGCGGCATCACTCTCTGCCCGTTCGAGGCTGTTCGCAATCCGCTTGGTCTCGTAGCCGGGATTCGGGCGTGGTCTCTGGGATGGATTCGCAAGGATTGTCAGGGAAGAGGGGGTTTGAGGTCTGCACTCCGGGTTGGGTCCGATATTGCTCAAGTGGTATGCAATTCTCTAAGTAATACCCCCACTGGCAATACACTGATCGTTCTAGGGTATTATCCACATTGGCGACCTTCGTCGTATACGAGAATACTCTCGAGCAAGCCTACAAATGGTCCGACAAGTCGACCATATCCAGCGCCACGAACATGGGAATCAATCTGGCCTCTGTGCGTGGGAACTAATGTTTTTGATCGTTTCTTGACTGGTGGCTTCGATTGCTGACACCTCACTTGGGAAGCTCAATACGAAGATGTCACTCTGGGGAGATGCATCTTCACAATGACACGCCGAAATCGGGCTGTGGGGGTCAAGGTATTATTCCCGAGTCCCATACATGGGCACTTTCGTTCGTTCGTTCGTTCGTTCGTTCCATTTAAAACGTTTATGCATGTTAAATCGTTTAACCGTTTAAGGGCATCCTAAAACCGTTTGAACGGTTAAACGATTTTCCAGCCCTGGCACTCGAAAAATCTTTCAAAATGTCAAGCTCCGGGGACCTTCGCTTAGGTCAAGGGCAAGGATCACGACCATCGTGAATAGCTTCACGGTCAGCGTGAACGCTACACCATACCTAGCGTCAGGTAACAGCCTGCTGCTATGAGATCGGCAGACTGAACACAGGTATAAGAGACCGACTCTCGTCGCTCCTTAGATAGAAGAGATGGTCCTCAATCTACACTGATCTTTTGTTCAATGTCTGCATTCGTGTATCGGTGCTAGGTTGACACAAAACCCATTGATATTGGGTCTCAATCCATGATACCAAGTTCAAAATCTCGCCTTTTAACTACCAATATGTCATCTGACACATCGTCTATTATTGGTGCTACAGAAAACCCCCAAGATGTCAATGGATTGCCCTCAAACTTCCTCTCAATTATGGACATTACGAAGGACCGTTCAAATACACGCGGACGCAAGACTGGAGGTAAAACCATCTATACTTGCACTGTGTGTCGAGATAAACGATACGACCATAAGGCAAATGCTGCCAATCACGTCAGAAACAACCATCCCGTCGCATCCAGATCCACCAGGTCTGTATCGGGCACCCAGCGCTCAATCTCCGCACATTTTTGCCCTGTAGCAAGCGAGGACGCACTTCGAAATGCCTTCAACCCGCAAGCATATCAGGAAGCATTGATCAGCATACTCACGCGTCGGAGAGTGCCCTTTTCGGCTATTGAATGGGACGAGTTTAAACAACTAGCTCTCGCGTGTAGCCCATACATCAAAGACTCCCGCATTACCTCACGGCGTACGATGGTCCGATATATTGCAGCAAACTATGATTTTTACAGCAGCGAGATCAAGGACAGTCTCACCACCGCGTCAAGTCCGATTCATATCTCAACAGACCTCTGGACATCACCCGCATAGACATTCTCTACTTGCTGTGTGTGCACAATGGGTAGATAAAGACTACAAGCTTCGTAAGGCAGTACCGGTACTATCTCTACCAGAATGTGCAGAGAGTCATTCTGGAGAAGCTCAAGCGCAGGCTGTTATCGATACTTTAGAGAAGTACGGGATACAGTCAAAAGTTGGTTGGCACACGGGTGACAACGCGACATCAAACAACACATGTCTTGAGTCTATACAACGCAAGCTAATGAGTAGACATAAGGTTAGTTAACTACGCAGTTTAGGCTATAGGCTGACATTGAGTAGATTAAATTCAACGCAACAGGACGTCGTATACGCTGTATCGCGCATATCATTAATCTTTCCCTTCAAGCCTTCCTTCTCGCATCTTCTAAAGAGGCTCTAGTCGCAGCACTCGAGTCAGCATCCGGTGTCACTGGAGAGGAGCTTCTCTCCCAGTTTTCCGAGGTCCTAGCCTCTCATCGAAAGAAGGCTGCCGCCGAACGAAATACAGCAAAGAGAAAGAACGGAGAGCCGGCCAGAAAGCACAAGCGCAAGGGCAGCACGGCTAGCAATACGTCCGTGATATCGGCTGACGACTTTGGCGGCGTTGAGAATGTCCCTGCATTACGCAAGCTTCATGGCTTAGCTGTGTGGCTAAGTTCATCAAGCCTCCACCAGAATGCGTGGGATAAGGCAGTGGGACTGCGTTTAGGGATGGATAATCGTACCCGCTGGTCGTCCTGGTATCAGGTCATTGATCGTGCGATTAGAAAGAAGGACAAAATCCAGTCCTTCATGTCTGATCACGAAGAGGCCATCGGAGACAATCGGCTATTAGTTGGAGATTGGGAGTTGCTAGGCAAAGTACATACGTTTCATCAGCCATTTGCTTCAGCAACATTGTATGCAGAGGGAGATGACTCGTCTATCTCACAATCGTTGATGCTGATGGATATGTTGTTACTCCATTACGAAGAACAACAGGTACCCTTCAATCTATCCACATCAAGTTGATGCGAAAAGACTGAATCCTAGCCGACTGAGTCAAAAGGTCTTGCTATAACCGTGGTTGAACGATTACAGCTTGCTAGCTTTATAGGCTTAAGGTGCAATTGCCCACATTGCATGCGTTTCCGCATCACAAGTCGATTACTAACATTGTATCAGAAGATATATCAGTCGGATGAACACTCCGACGAACGGATGGTTCGAGCCATCGATATGGGATGGTTTATCCTCTCTAAATACTACCGCTTAACTGACGAGGTTCCCGCATACGCCGCCGCTCTCCTCCTTGATCCCCGTAAACGCATCGCGTATATCAAGCAGAACTGGCCAAAGGAATGGCATGAAGATACTATTGCCTCGGCCACAGCATTCTGGCAAAAGGAATTTAATTACGAGCAACCCAGCGACCATCCCTCCACCCCCACGTCGATGCCACCACCGCTGGCAAAGAAGCCAAATCAACTCGCGATACTATCAAAGAAGCTGGAGGTTAGGACTATTAACGCGAGTGTTAGGGATGATTTCACTAGCTTCATCAACATTGATGCAACAGATATCCCTCCGGATTGTACGCCTCTGGAGTGGTGGTGTCAACCACAGCAGAGAAAGCAGTATCCGAAACTTAGCCGCATGGCTATTTGCATTCTTTCTATCCCAGCAGAGTCATCGGAGCCGGAGAGGACGTTTTCTGGGGCAAGAAGAACTTGTTCATGGGATAGATTACGAATCACATGCAAAACTATCGAGATGATTGAATGTACGGGCAATTGGTTGCGTCAAGGACTCATACGGCCTCTGCATGAGAATGGGATGGGTCTAATCGGAATCCCACGGCCGGAGGGTGACTCTCAGGACATTGACGATGATAGTGGGCATTATTTCGACTGGTATTAGAGCAGGCGCGGTGGATATTTCTCACCGTCATAAATCGTTCATTCGTTCGTTTAAATCGTTTATTCGTTCGTTTAACCGTTTGCAATATTTTTGAACCGTTCAAACGTTTGAGGAAATATTCGACCGTTTAAACGGTTTGCCCATGTATGCGAGGACCTAGACTGGGGGTTGGGATGTAATCGGCGTCGCTTATTTGCACATGAAGTTGCTGTTACCGGTATAGGTAACAGGCTGTCGTGAGGTCGTTTTCCTAAACGAAGGTTGGCTGACATCGTAGTGATTAAGAGTAATAACGCTAGAATAAGGAACTTGTCAGACAATTGGCTCCACAGGGATCATTAATGGCACCAGTCAATTGATGAGAATTATCTAAAGAACAAAAGAAATTGAACAGCCATGTGTTCGGGTACAGCTATTTAAGCTCATGTCGTTAGAATCGGAGTCCTTGATGCGACAATTCGGATGTGAAACCGGATATACGACTCCAAGGTATGGGCCGCGTTTCACATTGCACAATGGAACCTGGTGGTGATATGCGACAGAATTATATTCCAAAAGGATGACCAGAGTCTTCGTGTCCCCTCAACCTCAACGTGACGAATATCCCTTTCTTCATTCCTTTGTACATAGGATTGGCCAACGAGAGGGGTACATTGGCAGAACTCGCAAAACACGGACCGCACTAACAGAAATTTTTCAAGCCAATGAGAGTACGCAAAACATGATGCCCACGTAAACCTGAGGCCCGCGTAGCAAAGTGTGATGCCCACGTAGTAATTGCCTTCACAAATGTGTCGTGGAGTGTCGTGGATTTGAACCCTGGGGGGAGGTGGCGGATCCATATTCTTAAGAATATAAGAATTATGTATTCATTGGCAGCCTCTATATTCTTATCCTTATGCATAAGCTAAAGAATGAATATGCTCTTAAGAATGGATATATATTCATTACTGGGATGTCCGTCAGTCCCGCCATGTACCTGGAGTTTGCACCCGAGTTGGGTCCTGACGTCCTTGGCGCCGAGACTATCGCACGCCAGAAAGATGACCTAGCCGGAAAAATGTGCCCTGAATCCAGAAGAGAGGCCTTTCGTGGTCTTGACTCTAGAGTTGATACCCCACATTTGCTTCGATGGAGATGAGAGGGTTTCGAACGATGTCGGGGTTACCTTCGATCTGGATAGCATCATAGCCTTCCAAGTATTACTTTCAGGAACGCGCCCCGTTCCAGCTCCCAATCACATATCACAGATCCCGGTCACTATCCTGGTCTCGAGTAGATAACCCCTGTTTCGTATCTTTCCTTTCTATGTACCACTGTACCAAGGCGCTCCAGACGGAGTGTTGCGGCTCATGGAACTGCTAAGAATGGCTAGGGTGCCGCAGCTCATCTCCGCCAAGCGGGAACTCGGTGTTACTGAAGATTAAGACCAGCTAATATAAGAGTAGAACCTATGTTTCCTGCAAGATTACGTTTAAAATCCACATTATTAAATCCAAGGAAGCAGTTCAACATTTAATACAAGCCAATTGATTTAGTGTGCTGATGGGCAGTCCTGTATATGCTTGTCCCTCCAAACTAGCGTAACATAACGCTTTGAGCAATGAGGGCAAGAATACATCCATCGGGGATCCGGTTCCGAGGGATGTCGTGGGTGGAGTTGGCTTGATTGTCCATTCGTTAGTGATGATGCCGAGCTCGCTGAAGGCGGGTTTGAGGTTGGCCATGGCAATAAGCGTGGCGATGCGTTAGGAGCCTGGTTACCAACGGAATGTGGTTGTAGACTAGGTCTTGTCGATATGCTCGGTATTGAGAGGGGGGGAAGCGTGACTGGTCGAGAGTCGGGACTTAACATAGGTTCTTGGCAGCTAATTGAGGGTGTATTGTCGGTTAACTGAGACTGGGAAAAAGGCTGTGGGGTAGTCTGATTCGGCGGCGTGGGATTGAGGGGCCGTAGTTGATACATGGCTGGTACTGTGAGGCCTAAGTTGAAATCTCGCGGAACGGGGAGGACGAAGCTTGATTGGCGAAGGGGGGAGGACCCGGGTCCTTGTGGTGGTCCTGCTTGAATATCGCGTTCATCGTTCGATACCACATTTGATGTATGGGGGGGTTCTTTGTGAAAAGATGTCGGACCCTCGGCACTATGCTGCTGTCTCAATAGATCGAGGCGCTGGTCATCAATCCTAGGCCGCTCCATAGCCTGCAATGCAATTGGGGGCGGCTCCATGTCTCTCCCTTGGTCATTCGCCTGAAATCGAAGAGGGCCTGGTGCAATATGGGCTTGGCTTGGACGGATTGGACCTTCCGCTATTGGTGAAATGCGACTCTGTCGACTTGCGGCTGTACGGGTTCCATCCACTTCCCCCACTGCTGAACGGCCGTCTTGGTCCAACCACCGATTCAGTCTGCAGCCATCAGCTGCTATTTGGAGCAATTTTCCATTCCTGAGCGAGTTGTCACGTTCGCCTTGGTTGTCTGTGGTTGGAGTGGTGGCTGGTTGTGTACCGGTAGATAAAGACATCGAAGGTGAGATGACAGGTTCGGGCCGGTCGCCAGCTGGAGGAGTTCCTGTGGTCGCTGCGGAAGCTGCATTGCTGGAGAAATCGCTGATTGTGGTCACACCGTTCGGATTCTGATTTCCATGGTGAGTCTTTGGGTCGGCACTAGGGTTGCGATGAAAGTCAGCTCTGCTCGATGGTAAGCCCCCCACGCTGGTGGTGGGGCCTTCTTCGGATGACAGTGGCGCCTCTTGGCCATCTGCTTGATAATAATTTTGGATGAGGCCAGGCTGGGGACTTGACTGTTCCTCTTGGCTTTGTTCTGTCGGTAAAGAAGCTGGTGCGGTGACGACCGTGGAATCTAGAGTGTTGATGTCTGCCGGGTGCAGTCTCAATTCCGTTTGCTCCATGTTCTCGAGGTTTGAATTTTCGGCCTGTTTGCTTCTTTTGGTCTCCAAAAATTCCAGGACTGATTTGAAGTGAGGAGTTAGCTCGAAACTGGAATCTTGAGTGTCAACAGATTGGAGATCGTTGGCTGCCACCCAGCCAACTGAGCTTTTGCTCGGAAAATCCAAGCCATCAAAGTACATGACAGGAAATTGTCGTTCTGTAACCAGAGGACCTCCATCTTTGTAGTCATCTTGCCAATCAAGAATACCCGTCTGGGGATCATAAGTGCAACACGGCGGCAGTTGTTCTGTGAGACCTAGGTCCTGGATTGTGCCTGAGAAGCCAATATCAATAGGTTGCTCGGTGGTAACTCCAGAGAGAACGAGTACAGCTTGCCACTCCCTAGACTTTGACCAGTATGCGAGATAAATGCCGCCAGGAGTTGGATCAACTATTCCATCAAATCTTTTTCGCGGTCTCCGGCCACTCTTGCCCCTACCACTCACACATGCGCTTCCCCTGTTGCCCAACAGCGCGTCTACATGTTGATCTGTTCGTTCGAGAAGCGGCGAGACGTGAATGGATTCAGAAGTTTTCTTCTTGGTTCGCGTGCGCAACTTTGACGGGTCATATCCCGTTCCATATGCCACCAGACATACCCTATTGTTCTCCTCTGCGAGTTTTGCGCTGCAGTTTAGGACACGAACACCAAGGTGTTTGATGGCCGTTTCGTGGTCTTTAGGCAGTTTACCGTGAGCCCCCCCGTTGAGATGCTTGGCGGCCGACGTGATAGGATGATGTTTGAAACTGAGTCCGTGCTCATCGCACAGAAGAATGTACCACTTGTCACGGAACTGGACTATTGTGTGCTTTATGGCGGCATTCCCATCTTGGAAGACCTCATCGAACTCGATGGTTTTTTCGGCCTCTGCAGGCTCAGTTTGCCCCATTCGGGCACGTTTTTGTTTACCTGAGACGATAGATCCCTTTCTTTTTTTCTAAACATATTAGCGAGGAAGCAGGACTTGAGGTTAGGATCGGAGCCTTGGACTAACGGGATTGATGGACATGGACGGATTGGTGGGTATGGACAAGTTGGTGGACCTGGTCTGGTCTTCAGTGCTGTCGGGTTCTGGCATGTTGGCGTCTTGAAACTCAACATTGGGCGGTGTATCTGTAGCGTTGTGTTGAGGTGCTGACTGTGTGTTCTCTTGCGATGTGGCGTTTGTTGGAGCAAGGGGCCCGTCAGCAGGACTGCGCGATCCGGGCACAGGCTCCGTTGGGTATTCCTGTAGGGTTTTTGTCACCAAGGATCTCCCAAATATGTCGACCATATCCCTGCAGAGCTTTCTAACTCGTGCTTCCAGTGAGGCTCTGTACGCCTTGTCGTCTTCCTCGATGGTAGCGGCGTGCTTGAGCTCCAGTTCCCTCAGCTGACCACCGAGCGTCAGTGTGCTCCGTCGCAAGGTTGTCAAGTCATGCTGAGTGGGATTAGACGGGACACGTGCCCATTCCTGCTCAACACTATCTTTCAGGGCTGCCACCTGCTCCTGATACAAAAGATACGGAGACTTGGTGTCCTCGAGGTGTTGGCGGGCTTGTGACACGCACTCTTCCATGGCTCTGATCCGGAGCAAGGAGGGTGGGGGATCGGGTTCCGCCATGGTCTTTGTGGCCGCAGGAAAAACAAAGATTGAGAGGATGGTACCCCGATGAAGTACCAAGACCGTTCCGGGTTGGCTCCTTAAAACTCACGCTCGCTGGTCGTTGAGACCAGGCGAGATGCGGTTTCAGCTGGTAAGATGATAGAAGTGCCGGAGTCGCGAAAGTTTTGGAGGGCTCTGGGACTAATTGGAGAATGCTCTGAGACTGATTGGAGAATCGCGGATGTGCCGGCATTGTTTTTATGTTGGTTGGTCATATCCACATAGGTAGGTAGGTAGGTTTTCATTCGCCCGGGGGGACACACCCCAGAGGGCCTTTGCACTAAGCTATATCCACATCGTCTGGTTGCCTAGTTCACTAATTTTAACCCTGTCGGTTTCACCGCAACACGCGATGCTGGATGGCAGGCGATTCCTGAAGTGGGACTCCCCGCTCCTCCCGCGTCCCGTCTCAAAGGTCTCCTCCTTTCCTGGCCGCCTTTAACGAGCGTAATGGTTCGTTTGACCGGATGGTATCCCTGTTCGCTTTTGTGGGCAATAAGAATCGGATCGTAATAAGAATTAATCCGGAAATGCCCCTAAGTACACGTCTGCAAGCATCTTCATACTCCCGGTTTCGCCTCATGTCGCGTCGCGTTTGGGCCTCTCCAATCAGTCCCGACCCGACTCCCCTGGCCGCGTGTGTTGGGCTATCGGCCTAATCACACAAGGATTAGTGTGCGGTATCGCCTCTCGGAGAACTAGGTACATGCTTACACGTGTTCGACTCTGTTTTGCGCTAGTGAAGTACTTTTTCAGCATATGAAGTCTGTTTACTAACCGTTCACAAAGTGCAGGAGGTGGGTGGGTAATGGTAGTAGAAACACGGCCACACGACGTAGTAGCCTCTCATACTCCATCGGGAATAAAAGAACGCAACAGTTATGCCTACGAATCTGCTGAGACCGACTCCATAAACATGGGTTGTGCTTGTTCGTGCGCAAGTTGTGGGGCTTCTAACTGACGAAGGCTGTCACACGCAGCCCGATTTCTGCAGCAAGAGTTGGCCAGACATTCCTAGTGCGGAACCGTAACTCCCTACACCAATCAATGTTTTGGATAAAGCCGTCAGGCGTGATACCCAGGAATCGACCCACCGGTGATATGAGACCCACTATGTATCAAAATCTGGCCAATCTCCATTGGTCCAGTATGCTTGGCAGATTTCTACAAGCCACACCTATCCCCTTCAGTGTGTCCATCAACCAAGTAAACCAAAATTTGACCCCCTTACTCGGCTTGCTTGACTACAGCCCTTTACTTTACTTGGTTGGTTACAAGAAGTCTTACTTGGTTGATATTGCTTGATTACTATCCCAATCGGGCAATTTCTATGGTAACATACCTGTCCGAAGCAGGTGCTTTTGGCACTCAATTGCCGCTACTGTATCTGACTTGAGGCGATTCCGTTCACCGGTAATGACCTTCTTTGTCTGTGAGAATACCCGCTCACACTCAGCGCTCATTGCTGGGCAACTGAACAAGTCAAAGGCCATCTTGGAGAGGATACGATAGTCAGACGCATGGCAAACCCACCAAGGCTCGGACCCACTACACTGCAAATCCACGTGGACCACATATACATGGCCCATCTCTACCGTAGAAACTCAGTTATCTCGCCCAACTAGCGTGCCCCGCTGGGATGCAGATCCTGCCGCCCGCGAAATTTAGCCGAGAGCCAGTTCCAACTTCCCGAACCCAACCTTCGGCTGCGTCACAACGCCGCCAACGCGTCACGGCGCCGCCCTTGACGATAAAAATGACTGCTGCCGGCTTCTTGGATGTAATATGTGTGTTTTTGGTGTTGCAAATCATCTATTGAGGCTCTGCACTAACCAATCAGATGTCACAGACGATTTCGAGACCGCTGCCTGCTTCGAGCTCGGACAGACCTACCGCCTTGTGTACCGGCAGCCCTCGACGCCAGATCAGAATACCGGTATTTCCCTTACAAAAGATGGCTCTCATTATGCTTGGGTCAGGGAGGCCAGTCGGCCCTTAGTCGAGGATGTCCTGCAGGCCGGGAAGTTGGTGTTTTGCCGGCCTGAGCGCTACGGAAAGAGGTGGAAGAAGATGGACTGGCGTCTAGGGATTGAGAGGGAATGGCAGGAGGGAAATGCATTCTTTTGGCAAGATAATGATAACACTATATCTCCTGAGGATGCTGATCATCCTAGCCGCAATAGATAGTCTCCCTGACCTCTGATGCTCGAGATCTCTGCGAGTCATGCTCCTGGAGCCGTCTCACGAGTTCTGCCTTCTTCCCTGACACCTTGAGACCTCGAGTCTTTAGCTTCGTCTGCAGATCCTTGACACGCTGCTGATGGTATCTTCTCATCGTTAACAGGTCATCGTCATCCATCGCAATCATCTCCTCATCGTCAAGGAAAGGATCTACCTCATCCTCTAGCTGGACTATAATTTCCTCCGCCACCTCCCACCCGGTGAAGTCAATCTCTTCCGCCGGGATATCCTTAATCCTAATAAAGGTATCCTCGAGACCGTCTGGCCGTACACTTATTCCGGTGTTCAGGAACGCCTTTTTCACCATCTCTGCCTTGGCGATGAGCCGTTGAGTAGCTGCTGCCACGATGTGCGTTGTCATAATCCGTTTATCGCTGACAGACCACGTAAAATCCGGCCCTTCCTCGCTCTCTTTGCGTTCCACATACTCATCAGTTGCCTCCTCAAGCCACTGCTTATACGGCTTATTAATTGCGGTATCGAGAGGTTGCACAAGACTTGTACAACCTCCTGGGATAAGCGCTAACGTGATATTCTGTTCCCTAAGTTTTCTCTTGATCTCCTCGGTGTTATGGAACGTGGCTGCATCCATAACCAAGAGCGTATCTTCATTATCTTCCGATGCCAAGGGCGTAAGCTCCTCTTCAATCCATTGTAAGAGAAGCTCCTCGTTATTATACGCGGTTTTGTTGAACTCCACAGTGACGTCAGGATGGTAGTGATGCGATTCCTTTTCGTAAATTTGACCGCCTTCCTCGGTAGGTACGCCATGGAAAATGAGTTTGGGTTTAAGTCTGTGAATTCCGTCTGCAAAAATGTACAACACTAAGGTTGCTTGTCTTTTGTTCCATCCACTGCGGTCAGTGTGGCCAGAAACAGTCTTCGAACCCTGTATCTCCCACGTTGATCCGTCAAGAAATTCGAAAGGAATTGGGGTCTCGTCGAGGTTAAGTATAAGGCGTTTACGGAATCGTCTTTTTGGTGAGTGTAACATCACTGTAAAGGCGCGATGTTGGGATCCAACTGATGAGACGCGTCTGATGAATCGTAAGAACTTATTCACTATATTGATATAGTCTTCTGGGCGCTTGGTTGACTGCTTCGTAATCCGACGCTTTACGATATTGTGACGCCGGAGAAAGCCGCGATACCAACCAACGGAGAATGTAAATTGGTTGGGAAAACTCGGGTATAATTCCTTAAAAATTGACCGCGACTTCATACGGAACCACGAGGTCGTCACAACCTTAGATTTTAACCTGCGCTCTCGGAATAGCTTATACAGCTCTCCCTCAAGCCCTGGCCATTGGGGGGCATAACCACGGGTTCTATCTTCAACGTGAGACTCACTGTAAGCCACCTTCCATCCATGGATCGTACGATGCGGGATTTTAAAGTAAGCTTCAGCATCCCTTGCCGTGGGCGTAACCAACGTGCCTCGGACCAAGAGACGATGATGAATTAGCCACATGACGACCTCCTCTTTTTTCCTCTTCGTGTACGAGCGTTGCTGACGCAGAGCCGGCTTCGTGACCTTATACTGACGATCCTTGAGCGGCGTTGGCTTGGGACCACGCTTCTTGGGCCTGGCCAAAATATCCCAAGTTGGGATATTAGGATCAATCTCCTGAAGGGGCGGCATCATGCGAAAAAACGGCTTAATTTGAGCTTCAATTGAGGAAGAATGTCAGGAAACACAAAGTGTGGGAATTATCCCAATGGAGACCGCACAACTTTTTGATATCCTACCCCTCAGTTCTAGCCCTCACACTAATTGTATGAGGAATAGATCTGCATTACAGTGGGGCGCCAAGTCTTTTAGTCTCACGCTACTTGGGCGAGATAACTGAGTTTCTACGGTACTACTACCTCTGTAACCCTTCCATCTCAACTATCATCACTTGCAATCAACAAAATGGATTCCAATCCAGCTTCTTTCCCTCATGATAGTCTTTCTCCTCAGCGGTAGTACGTATCGCAAGAAGATTTATTTATAGATATTAGTATATGGGCGGCAACTAGAGGTTTATATTTATCACACGAAGGTCGACTATTGGCAAGTCTGGTCTACCTACAGTTACATACTCATACAATCAGTTCCGTTCTGGCTGCCAATTTTCAATACTAGCAAAGGAAGAATGGAGCGAAGATTGGCTTCTGAAACACCGGACTGAAGCCCGACTTTCTCAACACAATCACGAGCTATATCAACATAAATCCAGTCAAGGCGAGCCTCAAGACACGCTTCAAGACGAGCCTTTAGGGGCAAAGAGACCACCTACATGTAGCAAGTGTCATATAAAAGGCCACAGAAGAGGTGCAAAATGTTGCCCGTTTAAATACAAAAGCAGCCGTTGATAGTTGTGATGGAGGGGTTACAGGTAGGTAGGTAGGTGTTTTTTTTAGGTAGGTAGGAAGGGGTTACAGGCGGTCAGTGGTGAAGCAGAAATATTACAGTGGGTGTTGCTGACTAAATGTACGGGCCCCCGGTCTGTGACTGTACGGACCTGTGCGCCTAGATGGCGCCCCAATCTCACACCCCTATGACTAAGACAGGATGTTGATGTATCAGGGGTTCGTTCTTATCTGGGCCCCGGGTGGTGGACTAAGGCCCGGATAGACACAATCCTCTGATATATCAATATCCTGATCTTAGGTGTGAGATTGACCTAAAAACCCCTCACAGGAAAAGAGGGAACCGGAGGCATCCAAGATCAATACAATCATGATCGTTGGGCTCCACCCTCTATTGATCCCTATCAGCCTGATCGAATTGACCGTATCGGATCGGACCCATCAGGATCCAACAGGATGTACAGGGACTCAGAGCGGGGATCTGACGCAATCAAGAACACACACACACCCAATCAGATGCCTCACAGAATCAGAGCTCGTGACACGGATTGGTAAATCTCCCGACCAAGCCGTGCCTGACTGACTTCCAAAACCCCGCTATGGCTCGCTGAGAAACTGATTCTTCCCTTGGGAATAAATACGCAGCATACGCCCAGCCGCCACTTACAACCTAACCAGAAGCGCGATTTACATCCAGAGACAACAGAGATGGTTCTTCAGCTGCCAGATGAGCTAATTTATCGCGTCGCGGAGTTCCTGGAGTGTGAAAAGTCGATTAACGCTTTCCTGCAATCGAATTGCAGGCTTTTTGCCATACTCGACTCGTTCCTCTATTGGTACAATGATCGACGATCAGAAGGGTCTGCCCTCGTCTGGGCTGCCTCGTGTGGTGAAATTCGGACAGCCAGGAAGGCAATAGCTGCGGGAGGCGCCGCGCTTAGCAAGTCATTGGCGGTAGCCGCGGAACGCGGGCATGAAGCGATCGTCTCGCTGCTCCTGGAGATAGTCGAAGTTGAAATCGACTGCAAGGATGATGACGGGCTGACCCCATTGTCGCGGGCTGCGAAGGGCGGACACGAATGCGTGGTCAGAGTGCTCTTGGAGACAGGCAAAGCTGACATCGACTCGAAGGATGATTCAGGGGAGACGCCGCTGTCACATGCTGCGTCTTTCGGGCACAGATCTGTGGCTAGACTGCTCTTGGAGACTGGCAGGGCCGATATCAACTCAAAGGATAATTCCGGGGCGACGCCGCTATCATTCGCTGCGGGGAATGGCCACGAATCCATTGTCAGGCTGCTCTTGGAGACAAGCAAAGCGGACCTCGACACGAGAGACAACGACGGGCGGACGCCGCTATCGTTTGCTGCATCCTCCGGGCATGAATCCGTGGTCAGATTGCTCTTGGAGACAGGCAAAGCCGACGCCGACGCGAGAGACAACGACGGGCGGACACCACTGCTATTCGCCGCGGCCAAAGGGCGTGGATCTGCAGTCAGGCTGCTCTTGGAGACAGGTGGGGTTGACATCGACTCGCGGGACAATGATGGGGGAACGCCGCTATTTTTTGCTGCAGGCAATGGACACCAATCCGTGGCCAGACTGCTCTTGGAGACAGGTCAAGTGGATGTTAACTCCAAGAATTATGCCGGGGTGACGCCGCTACTATTTGCTGCTGGGGAGGGGCACGAATCCGTTGTCAGGCTGCTCTTGGAGATAAGCAAAGCTGACGTCGACACAAGAGACAACGACGGCCGGACACCGCTTTCCGTCGCCGCATCCTTTGGGCATGTATGCCTGGTCAGGCTGCTCTTGGAGACGGGCAAGGCTGACATCGACTCGAAAGATGATAGGGGGCGGACGCCGCTGTCTTTCGCTGCGGCTAATGGGTGCGAATCTGCGGTCCGACTACTTTTGGAGACAGGTAAAGCCGATATCGACTCGAGAGACAATGACGGGTGTAGCCCTCTGTCGTCGGCTGCAGCACACGGGTTTGACTCCGTGGTCAGACTGCTCTTCAAGACAGGCAAAGCCAGTATTGACTCGAAGAATATCCGAGGGGAGACCCCACTGTCACGAGCTGCAGAACGCGGGCACGAATCTGTCGTCAGACTACTCTTGGGGACAAGCCATGTCGATATTAACTCCAAGAATGCTTGGGGAACTACACCGTTATTATGGGCGGTGTATAAACGGCGCGAACGCATGGTCAGGTTGCTCTTGGAGAGGGGCACAGCTGATATTAACTCGAAAAATTATGCCGGGGGAACACCACCATTATTTGCTGCGACCGTTGGGCATGAATCAATAGTCAAACTGCTCTTGGATACAGGTAAAGCTGATATCGATTCGACAGATAACGACGGACGGACACCACTAACACAAGCCGCAAGTCGAGGGCACGAATCTGTGGTTAGGCTGCTCTTGGAGGCTGGTAAAGTCAACATGAACCCGAACAATACCAACGCTGAGACACCGGTAGCACTCGTGGCGGCAGATGGCACTAATATATTGTCAGACTGCTCTTAGGGACGAGCAGAGCTGATTTCTACTCAGCAAGCAATTGCTTATACAGAGACGATAATATGAGACAGGGTTACGTTGAATAAGCCATGCTTAAAAATTTCACCGTTATTCTTCCTTGCCTCTGCGTGATCGTGTCTCACTGCGACTCTCCCTACTACTTAGTACCGGTAGTAGTAGATTTAAAATACTTCGAACACCTATAAGTTGCGAATGCAAGGGACTTAACGGCTGAATATCCAACCCGAACGGTACATCCCGTATAACGTACGTGATAAGATTCTGTCACATATAAGTATGTGTCCCATTTCCATTTTCCACCTTAAAGGCGAATTTTTAAAAAGCCTTTAAATTTCAAATTAAGCTTTAAAATAGCTATAAGTTAGTTATTAAGCTAATTAGAATAAATTATATATAGAAAATAATTTTTGAAAATTCTGTATAACTGGAACCTCAATAGATAGGAAAAGTCGGTACTTTCAGTATCCACTTTTCCTATTTACCTATGTTGCTAAAGGTTAGAAATTTCAGGAAGTATTTTCTATATATATTTCTAGCTAAAAAGCTTATTTTAAAAGTATTAGCTATTTTAAGCTTAATTTGAAATTTTAAAAGCTTTTTAAAAAATCGCCTTTAAGGTGGAAAATGGAAATGGGACACATACTTGTATGTGACATAAGTTTATCACATACGTTACTGGCAATTCAACTTTCCTAGGGGGGACCCCCAGAACCCCCCTTTCGCCTGCGGCGGGCAACCAGCTGTTAAAACCGCTCCAAACCTGCAGTAAGGGGGTTGACTGATAGTCAGGGGTCCCTCTACCGCTTCCTAACAGGCCCAATCTAACTATATACCGCATGTTACGACACCAAGTGGCCCAATGTGCAACCCTGGCAACTACGGGTCGACTAGCCTCCGCCTCCGTGTATATAGCTTCATCTCGCCTCCCCTAGCTAGTCTCTTCCCTCCTTCGCGCAACAACGTCTCTTCTCCTAGACCCCCTACGTTGGCATCGTGACACCGTACATCAAACCTCCTCTTTCCCTGTAGCTTATAGGAAGACGTCGTTTAGTCAAGGTAGCGTGGTGGATATGGTGGATCGATCAGCTGTTGAGTCTGACGGCGTGGTTGGTCAGCGAGGCGCATCTTCATCCCTGCCGTATAGTTAGCCGTGAACGCAGTACGTAGGAAACGCAGGCGTATAAACCTTCCGTGGGCGTGTGGTTATAGAGGCTCTGGCGATCGAAAGGCGCCTCAAGGAGTAAGCCTTGCAGCGAGGTAACCCGTGAGACAGCAACATAACTAATACCGGCCTGGAAGTCGCGTGTAGCGAGGTCAGTAACTACCCATGCATTACCCACCTGCGGCTAAGACCCACCTACCGTACAGCAAAAATAAAAATTCCCCATACAAATTGCACTTTTTCAACCTCATGGGAAAAAGTCACCAAAAATAATAAAAATACAATTTTTAACGAAATTGAGTTTAGGATTGAATAAAATTTAATATTTTCTCGGTCTTTTAACTTCACGCCCAGTGCGGGTGCGTACGACGGGTAACTCTTCCGCCTCCGAATTTGAACTTTCATCCTCTTGCATCCCTCCCACCTCGATCACATCCTCAACAGCCCCTGCCTCTTCAGTTGCCTGGTTTGGCTCGGGAATAGTTCCAGCAGCCACTAGAGCCTCGGCTACTGTCATGAACTTCTTGTTGGGATTGGGTATGGCCTTTCTCCTCTTGCCTCTACTTAAACGGCCGACTTCCTCCTCCAGACTGGTGGTTCCAGTGATCTTATTGGATTGGATTGGAGCTGGATCCGAGGGGTCGCTCCAATCCAGTCCAGAGGTGAAGGCATACTGCCTCCTGGATATCCAGAACAGATCCAGATCATATTTTTACCCTTTTGGGACGATTAGTAAGCCGCTGAATATGCCTCGACGATAGATAATGCAGAACAAGATGTCACATCCAACCGACCGAAACTACGTACAATCGATCAAACCGGAAAGAAGGTCTTCCAGCTAGTCAGACTGGCCCTCCAGACACGCTGCCCGGAGGTCCGAACTTCCAGTCAGAGATTGGTATCAGCTATGTCTCCCAAAAAGCAGCACAGCGGCCCTGGCGGCCGTACGGATCTTATGTATAAGAAACCGACCTCTTTTCAGTCGTTAGATAGAATAAATCAAGACCTTGTATCCCTACGATCCAGATCCATCAGAGATTGCGACACAAAATCCCATGATGCTAACTAAACAATGAGCCATTATGCTCATCAGCAGTGTTGTTCTCCAATATACTTGACTCCGTACTACCATCTCCACCGCCGTCTGCTTCCCCTTCCCGGTTCTAATTTCCGGCAAGGGTAACTATACTGCCTTAGATCACCTTGAATTTAAATACCAAATCGATAGGGAGACTGGTAAGTATAGATCTATAAAGAACAACTGCTCATGGGAGTCATGGCCGTTAATTATCCGCTGTAACAGCATATCCACTGTTCTATTCAAACACCGATTTAACGAGTTTAAGGAGCTTCTTATTCGAGCTGCGACACAGTAGCGAACATACTACTTCCCATTCAGCGCGAATTCGTCAGGTTCGCTCAGGATTCCTACCGGGTCGTTTAGGCGAGGACTAATATATGCGGGAGCAAGAATAAGTCGATCAGAATCTAGACGCCGAGCGCTAGTAGCGCCGAAATAGCTGGAGATAGTGGCCATGGTATAGCTGGTAAGCAGACTATTTCGACACGTCTGCCAGAGTAAAAGGACCGCTATAGAAGCGAGCGACGCGGTTTCCTCCATATTGTTGCTCCGCCTCTCAATGCGCGTGAGGGGTGGTAGAGAGAAGGTGCGCGTTCTTGTGGTTGTGTCCAACGAGAGGCTACGTCACGACTACCAAATTAGGCTTAGATCCGGCCATATCAGGTTAGACCATTGGAGCTTCAGGAGCCTGTTGCCAATCAATCCAATCCAATCCAAATTTTGGGGAATACCGGTATGAAATCCAATCCAGCCATTTTCTGTCCACTCCAGTCCAATCCAAATTGCCTCCAATCCAATAGGATCACTGGGTGGTTCTTGCGCTCAGGGAGGCTATCTTTGACTCCTGGACTTCAAACCCTTTCGATATCACAGAATACCGTCTTCTGGTTGAGCGGCTCTTGTTTTTTCCCAGATCTCTGATATGACGGCTGGTTTTTGGCGTATTATCAGAGTCGCGTTGCCCGTCTCTGAAACCCTCTGATTCAGGAGTAGTTTCCTTCTTGTCTGGTTGAATCTCGGGATGTATGAGGGCTTTCCGTCGTGAGATTGGCCAATTTCCAGTCACTCTCCAGCCTGAGAGGATATTTTTCTTCGTCATACCCACTTCCCTGGCTTTGGCATACCTATGCCTTGATGAAGTTGACCTTATCCACCGGTGCAGAATCAGTCAGACTTGCCAGTTTTTGGAGTTCTTTGCGATATGCAGCCTTGGAGGCATTGAAAACGCCATTGTCCAGCGGTTGTAGGCCATGAGAGCAATGAGCCGGCAGGTAACAACAATATACGTTGTTCAAGAAGCAGGTGGTCATCCATTCATCCTTATGTTTGAATCAGTGAGGTTCATGACTCAGAACAGTTAGATATGTACAGATACATGGCTTCCATGGCCGTCTAATATTATGAGTCTGGCATCAGACTCATCTGCCGGCTGGGTTTGAGGTAGATAGACCTCTTTGAGCCACCCAACTGCGATGTGGTTGTCGGTCCAGCCGTTGTCGGACGTGATATAATACCAGCCAGCTATCATCTTGAACTCATCGATAAACCACTGCTGCTGAAGTTTTTTGCCCTTGAAAATAATCCCGGGTTTCAGAAGACGGCCATCTGCAGTCACGGCTTCGATAAAGCTAGTCCAAGCGCGGGACTGAGAGCCTTTGAGGAAGGCCTTCCTCTTGGGATCGCTACTGCCAATAACCAAGGAATCCAAGCCTAGATTCGGAATGGATTAGTGAGATTTATGATCAAAAACGATAACTACTCACCAAATCCAGCCATGATACCGCCCTCGTCGACATTAACTGTGTTCTCAGGCTTGTTCCAACCGTACTCCGTCTCGCGGATATCGAAGTACCAATTGACAGCCATTGGGGTAAAAGAATTGAATCTTGAGGCCTCCTGGCGTTTCCCTATCTTGGTCTTGATAGCTGGATGTAGTTTCATGAACCTGGATATCCAGTGTACACCGATAGGCCTTTCCCGGCCTTGTTGTCTCAAGAGGGCAGCGACGTGTGAGGGAACGTGTGAGGGAACGATCATGTGACTTTCATACTTTATGAATAGTCTTACTTTATGAATATTGTGTAAATAGCTTTAAGTCAGAGCTTTCCTTAGGAATCTCTTTCTCTCCTTGTAAACAATCACTTTACCCAAGTCGCACCCGACCTCGTTCGTGCTCTTGTCCCGTCACACGACCAGGGTTGAAATCCATGACACTCCACGACACATTCGGAAATATGGCGTGGATATGGATGCTGACTAATAATCGCCAGGTGGAATGGGTGGATATGGATCCATATGGATCCATTTCCATATTTGTGGAAATGAATCCACGCAATCGTAATCTGATTACATACATTACCTCGGACAAAGGAAACATTTTTCTCATTGCTCCATCAGAATTCTATCTAACGAACTAATCAAGCCAGCACGCAACCAACTACGTAACGTCTGACAAAGTCCAATCGTACTAGCATCTAGCCTATTACGGTTCTTTGTGACCATACGGCCAGTAGTTGAGAATAGCCTCTCGCACTCGGCTGACATAGGCGGCGCAGTAAGCAGATCCAAGGCCATCCTAGACAACCTAGGGTATTTAAGCCGCCTTGTGTGCCAGTAATCGTAAGGATCCGTGACAAGGGCATCAGAATCATCGATATCGCGTTGCCACTGCTCGTACTCATCAAGATCCTGGCTGGTGATTGAAGACCCGGATGATGGAGCGGGCGACTCATTAACAGAAAGCCCACCAGTTGCCAGTCCCCTCTTCTGGGTGCGCCATGCCGTGAATCTGTTCCTCGAGGTCTTTAGCCGCTTATTTGCAGGCAAATTGATCTCTGAATCATCAAGCTGAAGATCCTTGTACTCGCTCTCCCAAAGATCCTGGACTATCTCTTTTGCCTTTGCAATCCACATTCGTCTTTCCTCATCGTCCCCCCACAGATCATCAAACAACGCCCACCGGTAAGCAGGGTGGAGAGCTGCGGCGCCATAGATGAGGGGGCTATCGTTCAAATGCTCGTAGTATTCGTTCAACTTGAGCCAACCAAGGTTGATATTGACTGCGAGGTGGTGGCCATCTGGGAGATTGGCAACTGTTCTTTTGGCAGACTCAAGACTCTCGAGAAGAAATTCATACGCATGGATAAGGTCCCAGCTTGTTCCTTGGAGGAGTTAACCATAACAATAATAATAATAGCTGCCTCGAGAAATCCAAGACTTACCTGACAATGGGGGTTCGACTTCGTTATCCTCGACCTTCTCCTGGTGTTTTCCCTGTCCATCACCCTCAAGGGCTTTAACCACCAACTGGAAGTCAAGCAGGATATCGTGGAGTGCCTCGAGCACGTGCCAATCGTCATCAGTAATGCAATTTTCATTCTGGAGAAAGAATGGCTTCTTCGAGCCCTTTTTGATGTTGCCAGTCTTCGTCAAATTGCTTTTGTTCCACTCGCTTGACGCTCTCTGGACAAAGGAATCGCAGAATGGTCGCAAAACAAGGGCACGCTCGATCATCGAGAGTTGAGAAAGCCATCGAGTAGCATTGTCAATCACAACACCAACTGGAGTATGACCCTTAAGCTGAGGGTCGTCGGAAAGTTGACATTCAACAGCCTGGACCTTCTTGAGCATGTCGGTCCATATATCCGATCTGTTCACTTCCTACAACTTAGTAAGTAAAAAGAATTAGAATCAAAGGCTCAGCCACTTACAACGGCGAAGTTGTGCCATTTACCAACAGACCCTCGCTTCCTCCAGACTTCATGCTCCTTGGCCGCTGTATAAGCGCCTTCAAAGACCTCTTTTTCGAAAGCATCGGGGCTTTGGCCAAATAGCATATGTTTCACTACTATATTGACAACATGGCCAATGCAGCGAACCCATCGCTTCTCCCAGTCAAACCCGAATTCCATACCAAGCTCTTCCATTGAGGTTTTATTGTTACCGGCATTATCCAGTGTGAAATACCCGAGCTTATTTTCAATCTCAAACTCCCGGATAATCTCGATAATTTGCCCTGCGATGTTCTTGCCTGAGTGCCGCTCTGTAAGCTCAGGCAGGCCAAGAACACACTTTTGTGGCCGGTTGTTGGAATCCCGGAACACACACGTGATGCCATATAAGGCATGGCGGTTACCGGATTTCCAGCCGTCGTACTGGATATGAATCTGTCCTGGGCTCTTTCGCAGCACCTCCTTGACCCTCCCCTTGTTGTTGTTAAACTCTCGTTCCGCAATTGCACGTACGGTCGTATGGGTGATGTTAGCTTGGGTAATTTCGACGGAGGGGTTGAGATAGTTGAAAATATCGCGAAGGTCTTTATCGTTGGCAGTTGAGAAGGACTGGTTAGAATTGACGATCCAGTTGACGAGTTTCTGCTGGAAGACAGACTTATTAAAACGTTTGATCAGCATGTTGATAAAAGACTGTTCCTTTGGCTCTTTGGGGTTAAGCTGTAGGATCGTGGCAATGGACTGGGGTGCTTTCTCAGCTGCTTTTGCTGGCCTTTGCTTTTTGCCTGTGGGATCCACAATGCCGTTGTGATCCTCGTACAAGTGAATCTCGGCGTTCTGCAAGCCCTTGACGGAATAGCTCTTTGGCCTTGGGTTCTTCTGCTTGATACAAAGGCAACACACCCATCGCCGTTCCTTCTTCTGGGTCTCCTGGATGTCGTAGCCGAACTGATAGACCCATTGGCGCACTTGGCCGTCTCTCTCTGAAAAGGTCCAGCCTTGATAAAGTCGAAAAAGTCGTCGTTCGTCTTCTTCTGTACGTTCGGGAACGGCTGTAGCTAGCTTTTGAGCAGTAATTTCGGTAGGTGGTGAGGGTAGGGCGGGATCGAGAGTTACATCCATCTGTCTGTCTCGAATGATGGGCGTTTCGTGTGATCAAGTAACAAAAGTGGCCAGATCCAAAAATTTTACAATCAAGGTTGCAAATTAAAGGCATGAATTATTGTAACGTACATGATAAGCTTATGTCACAGACAAGCATGTGTCACAAAAAATCTCAACCTTCAAAACAGAAATCACCAGAAAAGCACAACAAACTCTCTAATCAATTAAAATCAATTGCTGTATTCTTCTTCAGATATTGCAACAACTATTTGACATGTCCTTGCGTTATGTCCCGTCTTGCCGCATCCTCCACAGCGCCTTTCCCTCGGTCGCGCCGACCCTCCTTGACCACCACTTCTCGACGATTCGCCCTCGACCTGCCCATCTATATTCATCTGATTAATTACTTCCCTTGCTTCCCCTACTATCATCACCCCTCCTTTCTGTAGTCTGGTCCTTTTTGCCCTTCGACGCCGGCTTAGTGTTTCATTTGCCTGTTGAAGATCACGGACCTGAGCTCTCAATAAGGCGTTCTCATGCATCATTGCCTTTGTTCCCTTAGAAAGCGACTTTAATGCTTCCAGAATTGACTCTGGCGAGCTGCTTTTATGCCTTCTAATTCGTCTATCTAGGTATTCAGACTGAGATTGGGCCTCAAGGACAGTCCTGGGTGTCTTTGAAACCCAAGCGGTAGAGGGGCCGGCCTCCTCCTCAACCGGCGTTGGAGTCCGTAGCTGCACATCAAGCTTCGATACCACGCTTTCTGGGTCAAGAGGAACAAGCCCAGCCCCTCTAAAAGCTGCCTTGATATTTTTCTCTGTCATGGTGGCCTGAAACGCTGCATAAAAGGCGGGAAAGAACTCGGTCTTGGAAACGTGGGTTATAGAGCATCGGATCAGATGCTCGATTTCTTGCCCGTAAGCCTTCTTGAGCAGGCTAAAGCACCCAACATGGAGAGGCTGAAGTAGGTGAGATGAATGAGGCGGCATACAGAGTGTAACAATCTTGTTTGCCTGGCAATATTTCTCAAAGTCGAGAGAGTGGTGACTTTCGTGGCCGTCAAGGATCAGAAGACGATAGCGACCAACTGATCGCGTATTTGTGCATCGGTCAAAGTGCTTCAGCCACTCAAGGCCTAGCTCGTTATCGGTCCAGCCATTTGGAGATGTTGCAATAGCCCAGTCGTCCGGGAGGTTACTTTCCCGGTACCAGTTGGCGAGGTGATATTGGCCGGCACCTATGATGAACGGCGCGATCTCCCAGCCTTCCGCATTGATCGCCTGGATGACAGTAATCCATTCCCTGTTTCCAGGCTGCACTGATTTTGGCCTTGCACGCCTTTCTGAGCCTGTGACGACCATTCCGCTTGCAATCATGCCCATTAGAAAGCCAACCTCATCAAAGTTGTAGATATCAGCTAGGTCGATACCATATTTCGCGATTGTGTTTTCCACGAGCTTAAACCACTTTCGAATCTCCGTTGGGTCTTCGCATTTAGCCCTCTGGTAGTCATATCTGCGAAAAAACCGCGTCTTGAGCTCTTTGTGTCGCTTGATGAAGTTGGAAGCCCAGCGCTTGCCGACGGGTGGCGCGTCGCGGTCAGCGAGCAATCGGTTGGCCATTTCTTCCACACCACGCAGTCGCGGGGGAAATCCTCGCGAATCCAGGTCGAGGATGAACCGAACTATGATCTGTTCCTCTAGATCAGATAGTTTGCGTGATTTAGGGACCCAATCGCGTCGAGACTGCATGCCTCGCTGGCGGCGACCTAGCTTCTGATGACAGACCTGGTATATTGATGCGGCGCCTCGGATGCTTAATTTTGGATCATTTTGAAGGGCTTGCAGGGCAAGAAGAATTTTTCCTTCATCATTTGACTGGGACATCTTTAATGGTTGAGAATCAATTGATCAAACGTAAAGAGAAGAGAATGAGGGATTTTTGTGACACATGCTTGTCTGCGACATAAGCTTATCATGTACGTTAGGCAAAAGAAAATACTTGGTGCGGGCTATTTACTAGTCGGGGAAGTCAGATAGTTGCTGTAGTAACTGTTTTCAAACCTCGCCTAATAATTAGGTACCGAAGTAATATCCATTCATTTCCACGATTTCCACATGTGGAAGGGGCTACGTGGAATGGACGTGGATTTGCTAAAGGCCATATGGAATGGCGTGGAAATGGATATGGATCCATATGTGGATCCATATGTGGATTCCGTGGCATGGATTTCAACCCTGCACACGACGGTGGCGCGAACTTGACTGTGGGAAGGAGCATAGCCCAAGGCCTCTTGTCTCAGTATCCAGGTGACTAATCTGGCCTCTTGAGACTTGGATAACAACTGGGCAGGCTGGGTGACTTCAGATTTAGACGGTATGCCTCTCAGTCGGCGAGAAAAAGTGGTCTGAGGGATGCCGTGCTTCTGGGCGGCTTGGTCCTGAGAGAGGTCGTTATCTGTGACATCCAGTATGGCTTCAATAACACCATCCTCTGTATAAGACGTTCGAGGCATTTTCAAGGCGGTTCCGGAAGGCTGGTGTGAATAAAAATTCCACGAAGATTCGAGGAGGTCAAGTCGTGAAGGAGCCATCTGCAGAAATTTTACATGGGTGATATGCGGCCATACCGCTTTTGTAATATGAAAAGCAATATTATAATACGAAACAACATGAAACTCTCACTAAGATATAGCTTGTTTCATGTAAATAACTTCAATTTTGGCCAAATACTGTGTAAGTGAAATCGGACATTTTGTATGGGGAAATTTTATTTTTGCTGTACGGTAGGTGGGTCTTAGCCGCAGGTGGGTAATGCATGGTAGTCATTTTCCCTTCCTGTTTCCTTAAGCCAAGTCTCAAAAGGCCACGCCTTCTTCGTCGTGCCAAAGCGAGCAATTTTATCAGCTCTCCAAAGCGCGAAGAAGCGGTCTCTTTCCTGCTTAATGAAGGCTTTTATCGAGCGAAGTTGACGGCGTTGTTCCTTCTCATCAGCGGCAGCGAGCTCAGCCTCGTGTTGTGACTGGATATCCTCGAAGTTGACACTTGTAACGAACATTCCAGTGGGCTTGTGAATTTTCCTGGTTTTCTTTTAGTTATGATCTTCTTGAGTCGACTCTCGAAGTTGCTGACGAATGCGTTCCGCTGCTTGTCCATTAAAATCGACTCTGAGAGCACCTTCCTCGCTGACTGAAGCTTTTCCCGGCTCGGGGAGCTCATCACATCACCATACTTCTCGAGTACGGCAGCGAGGGCAGGGTTGGAAATCGATCGACTGGTCGATTTGATCGATTCGATTAATCGATTCGATTTGGATTTCGATCGATCGATCCAACCTGTCAATCGATCGATATCGTATCGATCAAACCTCCAATCGATCGATTTGATCGTCGATCACCACGTACTTCGGAGGTGTCCTGTCAATATCAAGTCGCTCGCTCACAAAATGAGGCAAGAATCACGATCATCGTGAACTTGTTCATGATGAGAGTGAACGACCACAACTAGCATCAGGCAGCAGCCTGCTGCCTATGATATCAGCAGATTGAACATACCATGCAGTACCCACCTACCGGTAATACCCACCTACCGGTAAGCAAAAAAAAATTTTCCCCATACAAAATTCACATTTTCAACCTCATGGGAAAAACTTAACAAAAACTGTACAAATAAATTTATTTCCAGAATTCGGGTTAGAACTGAATGAATTTTAATATTTTCTCGGTCTTTTTACTTCGCGGCCGCTGCGGGTGCGTACGACGGGTAACTCTTCCGCCTCCGAATTTGAACTTCCATCCTCTTGCATCCCTCCCACCTCAATCACATCCTCAACAGCCCCTGTCTCTTCAATTGCCTGGTTTGGCTCGGAAGTAGTTTCACCAGCCACTAGAGCCTCGGCTACTGTCATGAACTTCTTGTTGGGATTGGGTATCGCCTTCCTCTTCTTGCCTCTACTCAACCGGCCGACTTCCTCCTCCAGACTGGTGACTCTTGCGCTCAGCGAGGCTATCTTTGACTCCTGGGCTTCAAACCCTTTCGATATCACAGAATACCGTCTTCTGGTTGAACGGCTCTTGTTCTTTCCCAGATCTCTGATATGACGGCTGGTCTTTGGCGTATTATCAGAGTCGCGTTGTCCGTCACTGAGGCCCTCTGATGCAGGCGTAGTTTCCTTCTTGTCTGGCTGAATCTCTGGGTGTATGAGGGCTTTCCGTCGTGAAATTGGCCAATTTCCGGTCACTCTCCAGCCTGAGGGGATATTTTTCTTCGTCATACCCACTTCCCTGGCTTTGGCATAAGCCTTAATGAAGTTGACCTTATCCACCGGCGCAGAATCGGTCAGGCTTGCCAATTTTTGGAGTTCTTTGCGATATGCAGCTTTGGAGGCATTAAAAACGCCATTATCCAGCGGTTGTAGGCCATGAGAGCAATGAGCCGGCAGGTAACAGCAATATACGTTGTTCAAGAAGCAGGTAGCCATCCACTCATCCTGAGTTTTAGGTCAGCGGCATTTATGATTCAGACCAGGTAGATACTCGCAGATACATGACTTCCATGGCCATCTAAGATAATAAGTCTGGCATCAGAATCATCTGCCGGCTGGGTTTGAGGTAGATAGACCTCTTTGAGCCACTCAACTGCGATGTGGTTGTGTAACGGGCTGTGCCCGTAGGTGGCCTCGGGAACCCTCGGCCTTTCGTGGCCCACTTTTTACCTTTAAGCCACCATGACGAGTATATTTATGGATGGACCTCCTCTACTCTCTTTTCCCTTCTTCTTCTTTCCTTAAGTTTGGTATACTCTGTAGAGTGGCCTAGCTAGTTGCAATACACTACCTTGAGACCGTTACATGATCATTTAAGGTCAAATATGCATTCCGACCATCGTCAACGCCGGGGCCCGGCTAGGGCTCTAACATGGTCCTTCCTCCTTGCAACGGCCCTTGCTAATAGCTTCCTTTTGTAGCTAAAAGGCCGGCCGGCTTGGACACCCTATAGATCACAGAGCCGTTGGAAACAAGCCTTGGTGGACGAGATATTCAAGACATATGGCCAGATAGGCTCATCCAGACAAAGATATCGTGCTGGGAACACCACCACGCCGTTTGAAGAGCATATCTTTGACAATAGGAAAAATCAGGCCCGATGTCTGGCCTGTCAGGGTGTTCAAATCGGCCCTAGAAGTCAGAGTGTTCAACGCCCTAGAAAACAGGGCCCGTTGCAACAGCTAGATGCGAATAGCATCAACAGCCGGGCCCGACAAAGGGCCCCTAAGAAGATAGGTACATCAACAATGTGGGGTTGTCTGACTTGTAATGTAGCTATTTGTAAAAAGCCTAAATGTTGGTACTTCTGTCATAGGCAAGAAATGCCTGTTAGCTAATGTCACTATTTTTTTCGCGGTTTTAATTGGATCAGATCCATGTCCGATACATCCAATGTGCCTTCGCGCACTCAAGGAGATGTTGTGGTCTGTACAAGTGGCTGTGCAGTCGGAAAGTAATTCCACATGGATCAATCTAGAGGAATCTTTGCTACCGTACACTAATTAACCAGCGCTGAACAAAGGGTATATAAAGTGTGCTCAGAATAAAAAAAGTATTTGAAGTTCCTTGTGGCACGAGACTGGTGTTTCGACTGTTAGATGTAACCCTAGAGTCAAGTTCGGTCCTCCCGGCGATCTTGCGCTTCGGCGGATGGAGTGTTTAGACTGTTTAGACTGCATGCCCAGATTTGGCCTGTTGAGTTGGGCGCGAATGGTTCGGGTGACACCTCCTGTGTTATCCGAAACCCAAAAGACTCGTAGATCCGACAGGCCGCAGATAGGATACTCTGAGTGTAAAGAACGACTTGGACGTAGCCTGCGCTCTTGGCAAACGCTATGCTCTGTTGAACCAACTGTTTCCCGACACCCAGGCCTCGAGAAGAAGGCTCCACAAAGAGGAGACGAAGCCTGGCCACATTTTCGTTGTCTTTGTCGCCCACAAGAAGTATGGAACCTAGGAATTCTCCGTTTCTTTCAGCAATCCAGCATCGTTCCTTGGTGGTATCATAATGTTGAACAAAGTCTGCCGCGATTCTTGCAACCATTCCCTCGAAACGTTCATCCCAACCGTACTCTCTCGCGTAAATCAATCCATGTCGATGAATAATGTAACCCATATCGCCCGGACGATGAGTTCTGAATGTGATTGTTGGGGCGACGATAGTATTTTGGTCCATTGTCGCGGTTGAAGGATTTAAGCTCACCAGCAAATGAACTGAGAAGATGACTGGGGGTGAAGTCGAACACTCAGTCGGCCCTACAAGTCATGCCCCTTTTAAGGTTGGCAAGGTGGATATGCGGTTCAGAATTGATTCCCTGTCAACTTAAGGGCGCGAATGACCGCGTCGTACCCCTCACCACCAAATGCGACACCTCTGAGCTTATCATGGCGGAGAGTCCACCCCGCATCGCATGAACACGACATAGTCAAGCGTTAACCGGCACCAGTCGCCTCCACTGAAGAAGTCGCATTTTCGGGGTTCCAACACGCCCGGCATGGCACCCGTGACACACTCCGCGGCAGGACCTTAAATGTCCAGACCTGTTACTCCAAGAACCAACCATGGAAGAAATCTTAGGCGGCTGAAGTATCCGGGCTTCCAAAGCAGAGGGGGACAAGAAGACTGGGCGAGGTGGCGGCCGAGTTTCCGGTTTGCAGGGTCTCGTGGTATTACCGGGGCTCAGAGGCGGGCCAGGTGTCGGGGTGGATTCCACTGCCCACTCCACTGGCAAAATCTCAGTGGATTGGCTAATCCACCGAATCCACTCGACGATGTCGTGGTGGATTGGGTGGGTTAGAAGTGGGGGTACCGGTAGTTAAGGACACCCACATATTTTGGCAGATTGCCTCCAACAAAGACTGTTGTATTGATTTGATTTGTATAAATTTGTCCTCAATTTAATTCGATAGATTTGATTTGATTTGGATATATTTGGATTTGATATATTTGTTTGCAACACTGATCCCAGCACCACTGCAAAGTATTAGCTCAGCAGACTGATAGCAGAAACAGCCAGTCGCGAGAACGAGCGAGGTCCCAATGTGGTTGACGATGATGCTTCATGAATAATATAATGATACAGGGAAACAGGAGTGTTCTGACATAGTAAAGATACAATGCTTGATACCGTACAAGCCAATGATGGAACATACATCTGGTTGCCGACCTGTCGCGGTAGAAGCGACCTTGAAAAGTGTAGAAAACCCTCAAACACCGCCCAACGGTAATACATGATATGGAAAGGAATGTCTAAAATGTTGTAGTAGCTGTGATAATTTCATGACTGGACGCAAAAAGCACTGGAATGCAAATGTACCAATGTACCTAGATAAAGAAATGCTGTAGGGGTATCAAAGGATTGTGTGAGGGTGGTCGTAAATCGTACCAATGTGGTTGTAAAACTTGGAATGCAATGATTATAAGTGATGGGTTGTAAGCTTTTAGGGCCGATAGACGACATTTGCGAGAAGGGGAATGTCGTCCTCAGCAGGCTCATTTTCTTTGGTTGTTGGTGGTGGCGCTAGAGGATAGTAGACTCTGGTATCAGGATGATCCATTCGTCTAACAAGGTGGCTTTCCGCAGAGATACCTTTGAGCATATCATGACTCCTCTGGCGATGATGTGCTATTCGTATGGTCTCAATCATGTCAGCAGTGGAAGTTGGTTCGTTGGCATGATTGCTCATCCGGGTGATCTCGTTCTTAACATCTGCCAGAAGAGCATACACATCGTCACCAGCATAGATACGGATGCTCTCAACGTCGGCTCGCTTCAGAAATGCAGTGCTCATCACACGCTCCTCAGTTTCTCGCGTTGCCGCCTCTTCGATAACAGGCTGCTCCACGACGGTGCTGGGAGCCTGAGCCACGACGCGTTGAGGCGAGGGCGAGCTGCTCGCGGTACCAGCGGATGTGAATGTTTCCTCAAGGTGGCTCCGCGGCGGAGTCGATATGTTACTGATGCCTGAAGCAGGAGTGTTGGCCTGTGGCTGCTGTGGTGGCTCCAGGGTAGTGGTTAATCCGCCAACAGTGAGGCACGCGGCTGCAGCAACATGCTCGAGAAGCTTCTGACGGACGCGGGTCCGTCGGTCCTCTGCCTGTTCCAGCTTGTTCACCCAGTCATCAATGGAGGCATCCAGCTCAGCAAGTGCCTCCTTCTGTTTCATCATCGACTCATGGCTGAACTTGGCGACACGAGGAGAGCGCAGGTACTGGAAGATGCGTGAGTGGAGATTTCGGCGGCCTACACGGAGAGCATTGTAGGTACGACGCAGGTATTCAGTCCTCTCATCCAAGTGGCGGAGTTCCTGTAGAATTATTAGTCGGGTTCCACTGGTAGTACTGACTATATGACTGACCTTAGAAACTGTCTCGACATCCGCTGCCTTCAGAACCTCGAATCGCCCCACCTGGTCGAACGCTTGCTTTTGAAGCAACGCAAGTTCAGACTGCTCTAGTTGCTCAGAGGCATCGGCTTGCTTCAGACCAGTAGGCAGCTGTTCAAGGGCCTTTTGTTCTGAGCTCTTGCCTCTCTTCGGCTCTGTCCTCTGAATGATTGGGCCGTTGTTGGTGCGCAAGTCAGGGCTCTTCCTCAGTCGCCCTCTGTCCATGATCCCCAATGATTCTGAGCCACCCTTTCGGTGGCCTCGGAAGGCACTGTTTGCTTCCGTCCTGATGATGGGAGGAGTGTAACGTCCATCCCATGGCTTAGGAGACGCGGTCCGAGACTCCATTGGCGGTGCTGAAACAGGAGTAGGCAACGTGTCACAGGACGTGGCTTTGGTCGATGCTGACTTAGGTGTCGTGATATCGGGCATAGAAGAGTTGAGGGTGAAGGCCGTGCGGCGTCGGGGCGATCCATCGAAGCGACCATATCTAAGAGAATCATTCCCAGCAGGGAAGCAGTTGAGGGATTGCTGGTGCCGGAGTAAGGGCAATCGTGCATCGGACTTGGGGATGACGAGGGGGGTAAAATGCTTCGGCGAGATTGGGGCTATTCCTTGACGGTATGCCTGAGGAGCCTCTTGGCAGGCAGACCGAGGCTCGGGACCTTCATCATCGCTGGAGATGTAAAGGAAAGTGTCCGTAAGCTGATGCTTTCTGAACGAAGTACCAGGGGCACTAAT
The DNA here is from genome assembly GCA_020744425.1 of Dactylonectria macrodidyma. NCBI lineage: Eukaryota > Fungi > Ascomycota > Sordariomycetes > Hypocreales > Nectriaceae > Dactylonectria > Dactylonectria macrodidyma. The sequence continues at coordinate 901,179 of JAGMUV010000026.1, read as the reverse complement.
AGAGCGCTCATGGAAGGGCGGGCGTCCAGGAATAGTCGCTGGTATCCAGTCAGTTCTCAAGGTCAAGGCAAATGCTAGGCTTTGATCACATACGCGAATCCATGGCAAGTTCTTGAACTGTTGTCATGGGCCCAATCCCTGATACACTGATCTTGCGCCGTTGGACCAAACTATGCTGGTTGAGCCTCTTCTTCAGACCATTGGGTGCTAGCTGCTTGTCTGTCTTATCGCTTGTTGGCACCGAAGATGTAGGAACAGCGTTCTCGATGTCCACGGCCTTAGTACTGCTGTTGAGGACCAGCAGCCTCCTCTCTGTGGGGAAGAGCTGGTACTTCCTTGGTGGGTCGGGATGTTGCATTCTCCAAGTAAATAGCTTCCCTAACTGAGGCAGAGGAGATGTTTTCTAGAGAGACAGGACTGTTAAGCCTAGGCTGAAACAAAAGGTTTAAATGTCAAGAGGATTGCGTTCATACCAAGTCGTTTGGGGACTCAGAGGGTGGCTTCGTTATAGGGTTGGCGTCAATGTCGACGATGCACTGGGCAATGTGAACCATGGTGTCGAAACAATCCTGTTTGGTCGGATGGCCAGAAGGGGAAGTAGATCAGTGCCAGAGATTGATTGCGCCGGCTTGAGATGACACTGCCGTCGATGTTAGGGCGGCGAGCTAGAGCATATGTCAACGCAGACGCCGCAGGGCTGGAGTGTTTCGGCTTTGAGGAGGCTGGCAGGACCTGAGTGGAACATCGATTCTGGAATTGAGGTTATATAACAAATCCAAGTGTGGATGGCAACCCCAGACATTGGTTCAACGCCAAGATGGGGCGCACTTGGGTTGGGTTCCTTCGCTTATTGCTGGGCATACAGTCACTGGAAGACAGGTTGTTTCTTGGTCATCTGCCCCTGTTGATGGCCGTGATAGAATATTGGGGCCCCATGACCACAGCCAGGCGCCCAAAGCCCCGCCAGACAGGGTCATACCCCGAAGGGCCGCAAGCAACGAGAAGCTTTGGCACGGCAGCCTGAGACAAGAGCGCAGAGAGGTATGGGGACGCGGGAGAAGAGCCAAGAGGAGGTTGACTGGCCCGATGCTCGCCGCCGCCATTGGGAACAAAGTGTCACATAGAAGGGTCCAAACTGCCCAGGGTCGGGGCCGCAGCGAAAAACGGAATAGATTGGCAGGGCCTGTCAGACTCAGAAGGCCTTTGGTCGAGCTGAGAACGGACCACATCGGTGGCTTCGCTCAATCACACGTCGCTGCCCATCCCCTGTGGTCCTCAATTCCTTATGCCCCTGGAACCGAGCTTGGTGCATATTGGAACCAGGGCCTGCCACGCTACCGAGGCAGGGGGTTGCCGCCCCACCATGATGCGCGAAGGTCAGGAGCGCCCTGGACTCGCCCTTACTTGAGACCGGGGACTCATTGAGCTGGAATATCGTGGCATGCTGGTTCCTCGAGAGCGAGGGCTGAAATATCGTGCAAAACTTCCCATCAATCATCGTCGTTGATGAAATGAGCCTTCATGACTCGTGCAGGTATTGATAATGTTTGAAAGAATGGAGAGCTTGAGCAGGAAAAAGGTGTCAAAATCGGTCAGCATTGACGGACGCTACTAAAGTCAATGCCTCAGGCACCGCAAGCCTATACTTTGGGCTCTCAGGGCGGTTCCGAGACAGTGGCGCTCGGGGAAGGTGCGTTTCATGGCGGGTCAAATCTGGAAGGAGAGCCACAAGTGGCCGCGGATCCCTTCCATTGGATTGCTTCGCTTAAGATTTTGCCTCTTCCATGTCGCATTTTCTCGGATAGAGCTTAGTTCAAATTCGTAAAAGTCTTTAGAATTGGCCAATGATCGTTGAAGTTGACTTCTCGATCCAGCTTCTGTCAATGCTCAAAGCCCAATGCTCCTGCATCGCCGAAAATCCAGATCGATTTGAATCCACCAGCACGGATACTTCAGCTGAACTATATGCCGACTGTTAGAGCCTCGCTTACAGCTCCGTGCGTCGCATTTACGCGAAAAGCTCTCGGTTTATCGGCTGCCATCTTCACAGTTGTCTCGAGGAAGACCTGTCTCCACTCATCTAGTCCAGAGACGTACTACGTAGTATGTAATGCAATGGCAGTGCAGGTTTGTATTCTTGGAACGTTGGAAACGTGCATATGCGTATCAATGAGTTATCACTTGCTCTCCTCCCATCTGTCTCCTCTACGTCAGAACATGCAAGGGTGAATATAACACTTTATCTCCGATGAAGCACCGGTGATCCCACACCATCGGGCCATTTCCACGCGAGAAGAAGATCAAACTCTAGTCTATAAGCTTTACCATACAATGAACAAAAAGGTTTGCGGTTGAGCGACGAATAGAGGTCAAGGGTCGCCGAGCCATAGACTAACATCCCGTCCCGCCGTAACATTACGGATCACCCCGAGTGAGAATGATACCGTTGACAAGCTTCCAACATACACGGGGTGACTATCTATTAATAAAGAGGTGGCTTAGTAAGTTAGTAGGTCAAAAACAAACATCATCCCCTTTCTTCTTGTGATGCCCTCGACATTTTCGACGTCACTCAGTCCCGTATTTGCTTTCTTTTCTTCTTGTCCCCTCTTTTCGCTGTCTCATCCTTGCGGCCCATCCATAACCAATATGACAGCGTCACGGAAGTGCTTCCAGGAGCGGGAAAGTCCTAATCGAGTTCCCGTTTGAAACACAGGCCCAGATCGGGCTTCCCTTCGTCATCAGCTCATTGCTTCTGGAATAAACCTTACTCAAGAAGTCCATCTGTCCGACGGGGGGGTCGTAACTCCTGGGTCCTCTGCGTCTTGGCTGTTGAGATCTGAGCGCGATGCAGCTTCAACTTTGCTAACTTGGTAGCCATCTCCGAGCCGCGCTCTCAAAACTTATTTAGTCAAATACCTCATTTGCATCTCTTATCTGCCCTTGGGCAGGTACTTTACTTGCTGCATCTCCCTTCGCTCCCAGTGTTGCATCGTGGTGTTGCATCTACGAGTCAAGACGGCTGTCCCCTCACCATCCTCACGAGCAGCTTGCCTCTATTCATAAGCTTGCTTTTCTGTTACAAAATTCATCCCATGCTATTGCTTGCATGGTCCCTTACATCCCGTGCTATTTTTACTTATCCGACTCGTTGAACCGGCCAAGGGTTGACCACCCACCGGAGAATCTACCACCCATGCTGACAGCTAGTGCACCCTCCGCCCTTGCCCACCACAACTCCATTACCTGATTCGGGCCTAGGCACTCCTCCCCCTAAACGCCGGTGTTTCACTCGCTTGTCTGTTTCACTCGCTTATCATGGACGTCGAAGTAGATGAAATTTAGTTAAGTTATACATATTTCAGTTCGTAGTAAGTGGTGTTATTACTCCTGCGACTTGGCGGGTCTCAAGCTCGGCCCATCCCTGAACTTCCTCGCCGAGGCCCTTAGGCTCCCAAGCCCCACATGAACCAAACGGGTATTAATTCAGTTCTGTGCTTCACTTAAATCTGCGGGCCAGGGGCCCCTTTTGCCGGTCAGCGTGCCCCCCGTGGGAGCGGACGCGACCAACACTACGGGGAAGCCATTTTTCGCCACCGCGGAGACTACCCCTGACACAACAGCTAGGCGCACATGAATCGAGCGGATGTGGCGATCATTGGACGATCAGTCCGTAAGCCTGGGGCATGACTCGACTGGGCTTACGGGGGAGATCGGGCATTAATCTGGCCTCCTAGTCCCGGACAATTCAACGATCTTGAGCTAAATTTAGGGCAGATTACGAAACCCCTGCGCGACAAGACGGTTGGCTTGCATTATTGCCTCAATTTCCAACCGGCCTTACTGGATATTGATTAGGAACCACGATGTCACTCGAGCTTAGAAGCATAAGACATGCCATTCGCAAGCCCAGATTTGAGTTGCCAACGCTTTGCTACATCTGTCGAAGTTACAACTCGGCGCACGGAGCTAGCCCTGACTTCACCTGAACCGGTGTGCTAGGCGAACTCTATCACCGCTTTGACGTGCAGATGTTTATGCGGGCATTGTTATGCATTTGAAGACGTCTTCCTCAGGCTAAACGATCTTGTACCCGATGCGCATGAAGCCTGCATAAGCCTCACCAAAAAGTTGAGTCGACGTTGGTTACTTTGCGGGGTTTGAGATATGTCAATCCAGCCTAGTCTTTCGCCTACTCATGTCGCTGGTGGAAATGAAGTGGAGTTGAACATGCAAATGCCTGCCAAGCGCGGGGTTCCCGACTATTCTGCAGCTCTTTGCTGACCTAGGACACGAGTCTTGAAGTCATAGAAAGCCGACCTGACTCGCGAACACACGTCGGGACACAATGCTTCAACAATAGACTGCACACTACGTCGATCACCAGCAGTCTTGGGTCTTGGGCCGTGAGAGCCAGCAAATGTGGCTCCGAAGCTGGCATAATTTAGGTGACTCCCAAGAGGCTTTAACGAGTTGTTGGGTTCCACTTCGGATGCGGGACGGTTTGGGCAATGAATCATCCCGGGGCCAGTTGATCTTGATAAGCCCGGCAGCAGGGGAGAGAAATACGACCTCCTTTTCCTGATCGACGTTTTGCTAATATCGCCCAACATTCGATTCTCGAGTCCTTCCATAAAACCCCGCCTCAATGCTGCCTTCATCCCCTTGACCAGCTTCTCAGCTCGACTATGAGAGCATTCTATTCGCTCCCTTTGCACTACTAATAATTCTCTCCTCTTGGTCGCACAATGATCACTCTTATCCCCGACACCTACGTTTCCGAGCCGGTGACCCAAAATGACTTGATCATTGCATCTGTTGCATGGGGTTTTACCCTGGGGATTGGCTGGTTGATGTGAGGGAACGATCATGTGACTTTCATACTTTATGAATAGTCTCACTTTATGAATATTGTATAAATAGCTTTAAGTCAGAGCTTTCCTTAGGAATCTCTTTCTCTCCTTGTAAACAATCACTTTGCCCAAGTCGCACTCGACCTCGTTCGTGCTCTTGTCCCGTCACAGTTGACGACATGGACGGCCATCAAGCAAACAGCAAGTGCATACCGCCGGCGTAAATTTACCATGCTGCGCAATGCATACATCTGGATGATTTGGGCCGAGATTTCTGTCTGTCTTGGGTTTGGAATCATCTGCTTCATGTACATTCTTGGGGTGATACAGCCGAGGTGAGCTTCATCCCCAGATAATGCATTCTGCACTCCAAAAGGTACTATAACTGATTCAATATGCAGCTTTGCATTCTATTTTTGCATCCGTAAGCATACTTTATCCCTTTACGTTTAATACCTTTGGTCTACCGAACTAACGGCTGCTTGCCACTCCAGTAACCCTCTGGGCGCTTCAAGTCCAGTTTCTCCTGCAGATTATCGTAAACCGATGCGCAATCCTGATTCATGACCAAAAGTTCGTCTGGAAGGTCAAGTACGGCGTCGCAACACTCATTACGATTATCAACATTACGGTCTACTGCATTTGGATACCAGCACGGTTGCAAATTTCGCAATCATACATACACGTCAATGACATCTGGGATCGATGTGAAAAGGTCATCTACCTCCTTGTCGACGGTGCTCTCAATATTCTCTTTATTCGTATTGTCAAGAAGAATCTGGTTGGGCTTGGCCTGACCAAGTACGACAATCTCGTCAAGTTCAACATGTTCATCATATATTTCTCCTTGAGCATGGACGTTCTCATCGTTTGTATGATGAGCTTGAAGAACACTTTCGTGTAAGAACACCCTTACCCACGTATCAACCAGATATTGGATACCGAAAGACCTGACAATACACTGACTATGAGGTTTGTTGTCTAGGTATATGCAGTTCCACCCTCTCGCTTATATCGTCAAACTTAATATTGAGATGTCGATGGCCTCCCTCATTGGAAAGATTGCTCGGTCCTCGGAAGGCCACAGATCAGACTACGTCATGTCTCGATCCCGAGGAACCCGAGTTGGCGAAACGACCTTGGATGGCAGAACCCAAGATGCTGAACATGGTAAACAGAAGGCTTGGCCAACTGTTACCACTACGGTGGAGATGCATAGCATGGAGGCGACGCCCTCTAGTCCCAAAAGGCAGCTTGGCTTCCATCACAATGATACTGACGTGCTGCTCAATCAAGGAGCGGCTTATTCTGTGCAGATCGAAGGCGCCTATTCTAACTCGGTAGAAGCGTCCACTCAGAACGGAGGCGGGTCATTAAGTAGTCGCGACTCGCACGGCATAGAGCCTGTCCGGGGATGAAAGTAGTCAATGTATAACCTACATGATAAGCGAGTGCCACCCAACCGTGCTTAGACATGGTACCATGTTTAACCACAGTTTTCTGTCAGATTTTGAGGTGAATTGTCTTTTTTTTTTTCCCTTCCTCTCCTCTCTGAAGGAGCGGAATTGAGCTGAACCAAATACACGATGGAGATACTTCTGCTTGCAAAGCAGCAGTATAATTGGTTGTTGCCTGCTAGGCAGTCCTTTTGCCACATATTCAACATATTGTTACTATCCCAGCACCTCAATTGACCCGAGCCGGTGAGGCACTCCACGTGGATACATACATATATGCTGCTGGCAGACTAGCAGATCAGCAGCCACCATTCGTCCTTAGGAGTACAGAGATCGAGGCGCTTGAGAATGAACTAGGCCGGCAGGTTGATGAGGGAGATGGGGGTGGATGGTCTAATGATGGCGGGATATCCTTGATCCGCTGTGGCGTTTGAGGCGTTCTGTATCACCGTAGATGGCATCTACGTTGATAGATATGGTCTATTTCTATCAATTCAACTTCAGGTCGGCTTAGTAAGTCATCTATTCTATCACTGTTGAGGTGGGTGTGGATAGAAGTGGGTAGATGCAGACCCCTGCGTGCTTTTGGCTGAATCTGATCGGCTAAGGCGCCTTGTCCGTTGAGTCGATCGGAGACGGTCTGCTTTGGCACTCCCCACTTCTGACAAGCCTTGGTGAGGGATAGACGCTTGTTTGTGACGTCTGATATATCGTTAGCAATCTTTTCTTCTGAATAAACGTGTCGAGGCCTTTTACGAGTCATTGTGATGACATTGTTGGAGGACGAAAACTGTTTGACTGTTCTCGGCGACATCGGCGCGATACCTTTTCCAATCATAGTATCCTTCTTTCGCAATGACCAAGAAGACGAAGATGGTCAAAGGAATGATGGTGGTGAACTTGCCAGTTGTGCTCAGCCCAGGAATAACCTGCAAGATGGCAACAACCATCAAATAGGCATGGGCCAAGCGAGAAAACTGGAAAAGGAGCTGACGAGGCAGGAAGTCCCAAATGGTATACCGTGAGGTCCGGATTGCGTTGGAAATGTATGGTGCTTCGCGTCGTTCGTCTATCAGCAGATTTCGATTCCCTACCCGAAGAGAGATCTGACGGCCCTTATTGCGGGATTGCGGAAATGGCTGGCGTCGCAAGATGACGTCGAGAAGGTGTTTTAGCCAGTGGCCTTCAGAAGACATGGTGATCGTCAAGGCATGCACCGCACGCGTCCGAGATCTCTTACATCCGAGATGCAGGATTTGAAGTTAGAAGAAAGTCGGGGTGAGATGGCAGAGGTTGTGGTACAAAATGAGCTGTAGATGCTAATGAATTTCTCGATTCAAGCTGAGCACGCCGACGAGTAAGCCAGAGTCTGGGGAAGCCGGAAGGAGAGTCGGGAGGAGCAACAGAGGGGGGTGGAGTTCGCTTCCTCGGCTTCCTGGAGCCGGAGACAGCAGCTTTATATATCAGATTAGGGAGGCGCTTAAGATGCTAGGTCTTAGCAGCAGTGAGAAACGGCCCTAGTGTCCTTTGATCCATCCAATGAGCTAGAACGAGAACGAAAACGAGAACGGAACGAGAACGAGAACAACAAGGACGAGAAGGGATCCCTCGGCCTGGGAAACGGGCTGTGCAAACGATGGCATTCTATTTGTTCGGCAGATCTCTCACTGGCCCGCCCAAAAAAGCTTCTTTTGAACAAATGAGTACTTTGCGAACCTCATCCGAATCCCTCCCAAATCAGCATGGATGTTCACGCCCAAGCGCTGATGCGACAGCCTCCTATAGTTGAAGGAGTTGCAGAAGCATTGGATGATGTGGAAGGCGTTCCTTCGTGCGGCAATCCAGTGTCACTATCCAACCTAGATCGCGAGGCTGAGCCCTCTTCCGATACAGGGCTCGCGACGTGCTCCAAAACGTACTCGAAGAATGCATCACCGTCGAGCACCTCTCTCAACACATCGTCGAACTCCACGCCGAACTCTTCAGCCGAATCCGATCACAGCGACGATGGCGACTACGTCTTCGACCGAGACGATAGATCCAAATCGTCTGCCACATCAGTCTATACCGATGATCGAGACGACGAATCCACGTTGTCTGCCACATCAGACTACGCTGACGATCGAGATAACGAATCTACGTCGTCTATGATTTCCGAGTACACAAACTTCAATTACAAGAATGGGAGGAGGTACCATGCCAGTCCTCAAGGCGAGGAGTACTGGTTAGTGAAGCGCAGGACTATGAAATCACCGCCAGCTGATCGAAGTGAGAAGGGAGCCGAACGATGAAAAGCAAAACGAAACATTAGATATCTTGTAAGATTGGAGCCCGTGAGATTGTCTGATGCCTCATTCACAAGTTTTTATACACACCACGCCTTTAGGCTTTCGCTGGAAGGTAAACTATATCTGGCACCTATCCAGAATAACGTACAGGTATTCCTCGTGCGCTCATAGACGTGATTGCCCGGACTGACAACACCACCTAGACCGTCCTTGATGTCGGAACTGGAACAGGTAACTAAAGCATTGGCCTATCTCGTTGGTAACTGGGACCACTTACTAATGGGTGAATGATCTAGGAATATGGGCTATGTATGGTTCCCAAGTCATCGCTGGAGGTGTAGGTCGGATGCTAATCAGGAGGTAGTGACTTCGCCGACGAACATCCCAGTGCCCGCGTTATTGGCACCGATATATCTCCCATCCAACCCACATGGGTCCCACCCAATCTTGAGTTGTACGTTGTAACAAATTCAGTACAGAGCGAATGCTGATTCGGGCACAGCCAGATCGATGACTGCTGTCAGGAATGGACTTTCAAAGAAAAATTTGACTGTGTACATTGTCGGGCAATGATTGGGAGTATCCCAGACTGGAATGCACTCACCAAGCAAGCCTTCAAGGCTTTGAAACCCGGCGGGCATATCGAGTTCCACGAGCGATTGATGCACTTCGCCAGCGATGATGACACTGTTAAGGAGAGCAGTTCTATGAAAGCATGGGGCGACTTCTGGGAACAAACAGGAACCAGGTCAAAACGGGCATTTACGATTGTGGAAGACGGCACGCTGGAGACGTCAATGATGGCGGCTGGATTCGCAGATATCGAGGAACATGATTTCAAAGTAAGTTCGTGACCGTGGGATGATTCAACCTCTGCTGACGAAGTATCACAAAATTATAGATGCCGGTCGGTCCCTGGCCCATGGACCTGCGATTGAAAGAGATCGGCAGCTACATCCTGGCCGCCCTAGACAACGATTTGGAAGGGTTTGTGCTCCGTCCTGCGATCGAATTACTCGGATGGAGTGAGGAAGAGGCCCTTCTTTTCGTAGCTCGACTTCGCACGGAGATGCGATCGGGAAAACCTCATGCATACATTCTGCATAAGGTCGTCGGCCGAAAGCCTAACTAACGTGTGGCTCGGCTGTTGCGGGCATTGGGAGTTCGGTGGTTAGATCTCGTGGGACACGCAAGAAAGCATTCCTCAAACTGGGCATCGAATGAACAGTGTAGAACTTGTGAAAGAAGAAAGGTAAACAGACTGCTGTTGAAGATGAGCTTTTAATATATGTCGAACAAAACGACCATGTCCTCTGCCATGGCAGATGAAGAACGCTAGGCTTAGTATAGCATGAGGTTATTGTGCGAGTCCGCTGCTCATCTGCAGCGGGATCACTGCGGTGACCTGTACCTGCCTCGAAACGCTGCGCAACGCTTGGAAGACGAGGACCGTGAAGTGGAGGTGGCACACGGAAACTAGCCACGGGCAGAGTGGAGGTCAAGATTTCGACTCCTGGCCCCCACTGGGGGCCATTGGGCTGTGAGAATTATTGCAGTTGCATTCTCTGCCTGTAGAGCGTAGGCATTTACATATTTCCAGCGCTGCTTCCAGGGTAGGAGGCTGGACGACCTTCGCTCTGCTCGTCTCAGTACAGCTGCTGTTCGTATTTACCATACTCGTTCTCGGATTCCCGTTGCCTCTCGCCAAGTAACCCGAAGACCGACCCGATAACGAGAAAATATGTGACTGTTGTGGCTTGGCATTTCACCACACCCAATGGATCAACCCGAAGGCAAATTGAGAAACTCGGGGTTTCATAAATCGAATCTATGTACCGCAAGGCGCTAGATTGATGGAGCTCGGCTACTTCTGTAACAATATCTACTCGTAGATGGTCCAAAGTATTCATGAAATCGCTTTCGGAATCGTCGTCGCAAAGGAGCCATGATCCCCCAAGGGGCTGCGCCGGGGCTGTGCCAACCAGAACGATGGCCAATTTGCCATCTTGCTAATCGACCTGGCTTGAGGGGGGAAGATGGATATAACTACCAGACCCAATGCCGCCAGATTTCTGACGGCACAGACTCAATTTCAACTACTCCTCAGCATCCCAAACAGACTCCCTAATATTCATCGTCGCACCAATCACTCAACACTTGCCAACTACCGCATTACTATCTGAACCTAATAAACCCCGACTCAGCATCGAAGAAGTTTGACTTCTGCCGCAAACATGTCCGACAACGCAGGCAAAGGGCAGACCAGCTATTATTCTTACGATCCCTCCCTAGGGGCCGCCGTCGTCTTCACACTGCATTTCTTGGCCTCGTCCGGTTACCACATGCGGCAGATTTGGCGCTTGAGATCATGGTACTTCATTCCATTTCTCGTCGGTTGTTTTCGTGAGTTTCGTTCCCCGCCCTCATCACATTCGGCATTTCTGGGGTCATCGTTGACAATCGATTCACTGCAGTCGAGGTGGGAGGATACGCTGGAAGGGCGATAAGCGCGACTGAAGAGACGAATTACTGGACACTTGTCCCATTTATTATGCAGAACCTCCTGCTGCTCATCGGCCCGCCTTTCTACGCCGTCTCAATCTACATGGTGCTCGGAAGACTCATCGCAGTCTTGAATGCGGAACAGTACTCCATCATCAAGCTAAAATGGCTGACGAAATTCTTCCTTGTCGGTGATGTACTATCCATTCTCGCTCAAGCAGCTGGTAAGTCCCAATACTGTTTTTCAGTCGAGGTGGACGGAGATCAAGGTGGCTAATCAATGACATAGGTGGTGGAATGCTCTCTAGTGCAGACACTAAAGAGGCCTTGGACCAGGCAAAGATGATCGTGCTCATTGGTCTCGGCGTCCAAATCGTCTTTTTCAGCCTATTTCTAGTCGCTACTGTGATCTTCCACTACCGCATCCATCGCCGGCCGACCGCCAAGAGCTGCAAAATGACTTCGCCATGGAGAAACCTTCTTATGGTCCTCTACGGAACGAGTCTTCTCATCATGCTGCGATCGATCTTCCGGGTTGCCGAATACGCAGGGGGCAAGGAGGGAGAACTCATGGTCAAGGAGTTCTATATCTATATCTTCGACGCGGTGCCCATGATCCTGGTCTCTGTCGCCTTCAACTTTTTCCACCCCGCCAAGATCATCCAGAGCGAGCAAGGCCTGCCTTTCCCACTTGGTGAGTCGGATAACGAACTGGGCCCATACGAAACGAACAGCAGGTGTTAGGGAACCAAGGAGCGACACGCCACCTACTTCAGTGCAGAGAGAGATATTTCAGTCCCCGAGCCGCAGTCAGGGGCATTCATCAGTCAACTGTACATGTACAAACAGGAAATGGGCAGAACTTTAGGCTACAGTCAAGAGCGTGCATAGACTATGTTCTTCTCCCGGCATAGGGTACACTTACGTGGTAGCAAGTAATCCTGCCCTGTGTTAGGGGACGCCGTCTGGCGACGACAGAGCACCGGTTTCTTTTGTTTCTGTCTTTACACATGTTAGGAGTAGAAGCCCTGACGTGGTAGAGTTGGGAGAGGAGAGTTTGGACACCTAGGGAACCAGAAAAGAATCCATTCCTTCACACCCATGTTAGGAAGAAGCTGTCGGCGGGCATACTATGGATAGATAGGGAGGGATATAGATAGAGTACGAAGGAAAGAAGAAATTCCATTTAGGGAGGTAGAAACATTACCGCGGATAGAAGTAAATAATCTTACATCGTTTAAAGGATAGACACCATAATATATATCAAGGTTGCTTCGCCGTATACACATCCACCTCAGCCCTCCCGAGGGAGGTCCGTCTAACATTATCAGAAACCCTTAGTCTCATGAAGGTTCACAGCAACCAGAGAGACAACGCCGTCATTGTTAATCGAGGCGCTGACGTCCAGCCAAGGTGTCTCGATTTTACCCCTGATCCATCCATTCGGGTTTTGTAGGTTGGTCCCTCGTATTCTCCGCTCGCAATATGGACGCCCATTGTTGAGGCATATACCGGTATATACTTGTAAAATAAGAGCTGTACTTAATGGTGGTCTGCTTGATAAGCCCGTCTCTAGTAGTAATTACAGGCGAGATGATGTTGACGGACTGTGTAATGTTTGCTATGCCGATGTATTGGCTCTGCCGTATGAAGACGCTAAGGTTGGGATGGACGGCGAGGGCATCTGATAGCGTATATGCGTGTCGGTTGGTCACGGCTAGCAGCTCTCCAGGTAACCAGCATAACCTACGTCCGTCTTGACTTGCTTGTCAAGCGTTGAAGCGATAGTAAGCACAGCGCATGCTCATTTCACCTCCTCGTTGATCAGGCTGAGTGGCCAGTCGAGCCACCCCGCCCATGGCGAATCACGGATCTGGTCCGAGATGGCGTCGGAGACGGAAGTCGCCCAGCGTTCGAAACACCAGGACCTTTCGGCTGCCCAGCGAATGAGAACACAATAGTGCGCGAGGATGAGCAGAGAAATGGGGTGCCCAGCCTCAGCCAGGGCGACGAATTCGCGCGGGACAAGCATGGGCCAGAGGAAGATGGCTCTCAACTCAGCTGGTGATCCTGACGTTTTATGGGTGGCGACCCTCACGGTGGCAGCAACCAAGCTGTCTATAGCCGAGGCCATGGTCTTCATCGTCTCGCATTCTCGAATTTCGGCCTCTATTGGTAACTTGAGCTGTTGCAGCCGGTCCGATAACGACAATACCCTAGTGCTCTGAGCCTGAGAGTCCTTGCCGAATAGACCTTCGAGCGGTCCCTGGCGGATATCGTTTTCTGATGAGCGGAAGACGCCGTCCATACAATGTACCATATTAAAGATGTCCAAGAGGCTCTTGATAGGCGCGAGGCAGCTATGAGGCTGGTGCTGAGGCTCGACAGCCGTGAAAGCAGCGAACTTGCTGAGGATGAGGAAAATCGACGTAGCGTAGAGGGTATGGCAGTTTTGCTGAGTCATGGCGTTGGAGAGACCTTCCCTCAGCCCCTTAATGGCAAAGTCTTGGTGCTTCGAGGCCACTAAGAGATAGGTGGGCCGTTTCTCCGGATAGAGATAAGCAAGGTGGAAGCCGGCGAAGGCCATGATCTCCCGCAGAAGAAACGGATGAGAGAGGGCCTCGCGCGGCAGGTCAGATTGGAGGAATTTGGTAAGGGAGGCTGAGAAAGAGAAAGTACGGTAGGTGACGGTGATATAGTGAATTATGAGTTCGGCATTGGAAATCCAGCAATCCGGCGTTTCCAAAGAATCCAGGAGTGCTGTTTGTGCCGTCCCGAACATGGGCTGAGGGCTTGGTGTGAAGCTGGTGGTGGGGGAGAGTATGTCGCTCTGTGTCCTCGTCAGAAGAGATACCAAGATGCGATGTGATTGGAGGACCTGCCTCGGTGCTTCGGTGCCGCGAGCCAGCAGCTGCTGGGTCTGGACAGACAGAGGGTTGAAGGGTCTCGAGGCTGCATGCTTTATTGTGTCGAATGCATGATGTCGCAGCGCTGGAGGGACGGCATGGAGGGCAAGCTGGGGGTGAGACAGAGGCGTGGACGCGCTACAAATTGGTCTCGGAATTGGATACAGCGAGGCATAAATACTGGCCAGAGACGATATGGCGAGACTTTGAGCGCTGTCGTTAAATCGGCGTCACTCGCGGCGGCTTTCATGTGACAAGGATCACAACTCCTGAGACGCGTAAAGCAAGTAGCCTTGTCGTTTGCTCGAAATTATTGCGGCTGGAGTAAGTGTAAGAGAAATCATGCTTAGTACCAAAAGGGTACGGGGAGTTCCGAGAACACAGCATCGTAGGCTTCCGATTCTCATCGGATTTCCTTCAGTCCAAGCCACTAGGCGAGGAATGTCACTCTCATGCTCTTACATCCCCTCTAGTAGCGCAGTCGGACTTTTGTGAGCGTACTTCTGCGGCAAGTACCGAGCTTTCCAATCAACTGCTTCCGGTGTCAGCCTTATGCATCGAATCGGAGGAATCGGATCATTCGGGGGGGGGGGAATGGCGTTCATGTTTCACTCTGCCTTTTTGTTGGTCAGTTATTGCGGACACATCACTCACAGTCATATGAAGCCACATTCTGGGTGGTTGACTGTTGGTTGTCTAGACTTGAGCAGCTTCATTAAGGTTTGTGTAACGCAACAACTCCACCTAGACCCTCCTCGAGGTGAATCACATGTAATCACAGCTGCGGTACTCCGTATACATGTCAGCCTTGTGCATCTTCATGGTGGTTTGTGTAACGTACACTATCTCACAACATCCCTCCCGTATGTAAATCACATGTAACGGTAAATCACATGTAACGATACCCGTATTATACGGGTTTAATGATAGTTTGAACGTTAAAGGGTGTCAAGTCAGTAATGGTGTGGTAGCTGGGACTCGCCCATACCTTTGCGCGTGTTGACATGGCTTGCTTGAGAGCAGCCAAGGTATATAAGGCGGCAAGCAGCTTCGCGGTTGGTGTAATTCAGTGCATTAGCATCACTCTTCTAATTCCTATCCTCTCCACTTCAAATATCCCGTATTCAAACACGCGCGCCTGTCTCCTCTTGGATTTAATGCGTGCACAATGAGCTCGGAAGCCGATACATCTCCCTCCAATATGGAGAAGGAACCCAATTTTACCTCTTCTCCTAGTCACTCTACGGTAATAAATGAGGGTAGTGTGCCCAAAAATCGAATCGATCACGTCGCGAGGGAGGAGAAAGACGCAAGTATTGACGGCCCAACGAACGAAACCATCGCCAATGGCGACAGCCCCAATAACAACATACAGTACGAGTATCCGACAGGCATTCGTCTGTTCTTCGTGGCGACTTCCCTGGTTCTAAGCGTCTTTCTCGTCGTCCTCGACATGACCATCGTGGCCACAGCCATTCCCAATATCACTGACGAATTCCGCAAACTGAACGACATCTCTTGGTATGGTTCGGCCTTTTTTATGTGTGTTGCTGCCTTCCAGTCAACATGTGAGTATCTCGGTTTCCATCTATTCATCATTTTGAAAACAGAACATCACTTGCGGCCTATACTAACTACGAACAGGGGGGAAGGCATATAAATACTTTCGACTTAAGATCGGCTTTTTGATATCGATACTCATATTCGAGATCGGCTCTCTCATCTGTGGAGTCGCTCCAAGTAGCGCAGTGCTAATCGTAGGACGTGCCATTGCCGGCGTTGGTAGCGCGGGCATCTCTTCGGGAGCTTACACCATTATCGGCTTCAGCGCTCGCCCAGCACGACGTCCGATCCTCACTGCCATTCTGGGGGCAACTTACGGTGTGGCTGCAGTTGTAGCGCCATTGATAGGTTGGTCTGTTTGCTTATTATATGGTCTTTGTCTTGCGAAACGTGAAAGGGCACTTGGGAGCTGATCTTCACAAACCAGGTGGTGCATTCACCGATTACGTAAGTTGGCGATGGTGCTTCTACATTAATCTACCGATTGGAGGCATGTCGGCTGCCATCATACTCTTGTACTTTTCTACACCACCTCAGGCCATTCCGGTCCCTGCGTCGCCCCGAGAGAAGTTTCTACAAATGGATCCTCTAGGTACGGTTCTGATCATGGGAGCCACTATATCACTCCTTCTAGCTTTTCAATGGGCAAATGTCAAATATCCCTGGGATTCCAGCCAAGTGATTGGACTCTTCATAGGCGCTGTGCTCATACTAGGGGCATTTGTGGTGCTCGAATGGTCCCAAGGCGAACGATCAATGATGGCACCTCGTCTGATAAAGGACCGGACGCTCTACATTTCATCTATGTTTGCCTTCTTCTTTGCTGGCTCATATTTTATTCTGATCTACTATCTCCCCATATACTTTCAGTCAGTCGATAATGTCTCGCCCACAATGTCTGGCGTTCGCAACATACCACTTATTCTTGGGGTGACTATTGGTACTATCACGTCAGGCGTTTTTATCTCAAAAACTGGGATTTACACGCCTATTTTAATCGTTAGCGCAGCGGTTGCAACAGTTGCAGCGGGTCTGATCTACACTTTCGATATTGGAACCAGTAGCAGTAAATGGATTGGCTACCAGGTCCTCGCTGGACTTGCATGGGGTTCGGGATTCCAAGTTCCCATGATCGCCACTCAGGGGACATCACATATGTCCGACTTGTCTTCGAAGACCGCTATCCTACTTTGTAAGTCCCTGAACCCTCTTTTCTTGAGATATCCTTTCTTATCGCATCGAGCTTAAGATTAACCACTTGAGATAGTTTTCCTAACAGCAGGAGGCGCTTTCCTTGTTGGTAAGCATACCCTTTGTTCCGTTTCTCTGTGTCGTTTGCAATCTGTCGCGGTGGGAGGAGGAAACTATGAACCTGCCAGAGAGTCAATTAGTCTCAGGGTTGACCAAGGAGACATTGGATACTCCGGCAACATAGCCCTATCCAAGATCTCCTCCACTAACTATGGGTTTTTGTAGCCTCTGCCCAAGCCGGGTTTGTTCAAACGATGCTGAAGCAGATGCACAAGATGGCGCCCCAAGTCTCGCAGTCCCAGCTTATCCGCACTGGTGCAACAGATATCCGGCATGTTTTTGACGCAACTGAGATTCCATTTGTCATTCAGGCGTATATGGACGGACTGAAAGTCGCGTTTGCACTTGTGATTGCTTCAGCTGGCGTCGCATTGATTGTGAGCTTGGGGTCAAAATGGAAGAGGTTGAATACGGAAAACTTGACGGGTATTGAGCCTTGAGCGAATTCTCAAAATTCTGTGGGAGATAATTATGGAGAAATCGAATTCCTAGTTTCGTTCATTATGGTGTCAATACTACTTTGACCCAGCGCAAAGGTACAGGTAGCTGTTGGCAGTAATAGCTCTATGTGTGTTTTCCTTATTTAAGTGTTTTTATATAACGCGCATGGTAAGCCGAGTAGTCGCAATAGAAGTGAGCGACCCAGGAGTCAGCGTTGAATCGTTCCTCCATGTCGATAAGATCGAAATGTATCTTTTCGAAGGGGTAAGTCCCTCTCCAGGTTGGTACGCGGGAGATTTGCTGATGCGATTGCCCGAGTTGACATTCAGGACAGTTCAGATTTTCGCCCGAAGTCGCGAGTGCCAAGTGCGACACCTTCGGTTGCTTGAGGAACTTGTTCAAGAGCCTCCTTTCGGATATGGCCTAGCCTTGCATGCCAGGTATCCATAGAAGCTGTGGCAACCCGAGGCGTTCTCGATTTGGTAGCCATGGCAAAAGACTGCGCTGCCTCTTCATGAGATTCGGCCTTGAAGACAGCGTCGTTGATGTGAGGTTCAACCACTCGAAAGGCACCATGTTTTGTTGCTCTGAAGGCATTTGATCCACCCGAGTATTCCATCCAACAGGTTCTGGTATTGAAGTAGAGACCTTGTTGTTCGAGAGAGTGCGTGTTGATGAGGTTCCAATGGAATCCAGGGACATGAGCCACGTTCTCGAGCTGAATTAGACTCGGGCCTGATGGAGTGTCGACATGGACTGTGACATCGCCTGTGCCTGAGATGTACGTGCCCGAATTGCCAAATTGCATGGTTTCATCATACAGAAGCTTGTATTGAGTGAAACGAGACAAGTCGTTGCAGACGTGTGTGTCCGCACAGTTGTCGAGTCGGAAATCGTCTTCGTACTCGTCCTTTTCAACTGTACTGAACGGGGACCCCAATGTAGCAAATGCGACCCTTGATTTAGGTGGCGGTTTAGTAGTGCTTGAAGTCTCGTCCTCTGCTGGCTTCTTTGGTTGATTCTTTGTAGTATCCGACGACCAGAACTTAGGCAAGTCAATGTTGCTTCTTTTGAGGTTCCTTTCGATGTTTGCCCGAAGCCGCCTGCTCCCTTTGACTGCAGTGATGACTTTCGACTGTATTTGAACGATTGGTGTCCATCCTTCTGGTGCGTTCGAAGGATTGAGATAGTAGCAATCAGCGTACTTGTGAGACATGCCACAGACGCAGTCTCGAAAACTTGTGTTCGAGGATGAAGGCTCTGTTCGCTGTCTTTTCTGTTGAGGCTGATTCTCCTCGTTCTGCGAATCTGAATCATTGCCATGCTTCCTGCCTTGAAGAGTGGCGTGGGCTGCTCGTCCTCTAGGGGCGTTCTCTTTCGGTGGTGCCATTGTCCTGAACTGTCTAATGCAGAATCCGATCGTGATCTTCTTGTCGGAGAGGGTTGGATTGAGCTTGCGGAAGGTCTTTAGAGCTCTATTAACTGTATTCTGAGCTTTCTGTACACTGGTGACATCGTCATCTGCATCATTCTCTTCCTCTTCGGAATCAGTCGAACTTGAGACAGTGATAGAACCGCTACTGGCGTGGTTAGGATTAATCTCGTTGAGCGCAATGAGAAACGCGTTTGAGATCTCCATGGTTTTTGCAACCTCCTTAATAAGGTTTTTCTCGCTCTCAACATGAGCTTCCTTAGACTTCATGTAGTTGTAGAACGGTGGGTTGACTTCGCGAGATGCTTCTATGAAAGCATCACAGATCTGCGACTCGCTGAGGTTCTCGATCTTGTAACGCCTGGCGTTGTTAACGAGAGCAGGCCAGCGGCTGAGCCATTTATCGAGACTGGTGTTGCCAGGGCCTTTCTTATGCTTTTCAAACTCGGTCCTGACATTCTGCTTCTGATCTTTCGCGGTGGGCTGGATGCTGTCGGCCAGCGCAGTGAGTTTGCCGCGGTCGTCATGGATTCCGAGGTAATGCTGCTTAAACTCCTGACACACCGTGAGGTCGATGCGATCAGAGACCTTGTCGTATTTCTTTTTCTCGCTATCGTAGATAGCCTGGAGGCTATGGTATTTCTGGATCGTGTCCTTGCTTGCTGAGTCTGATGGTTTGGTTGCAGTGAAGACCAAATTTTCGATCCCTTCTGGATCACAGTAGCTCCAGACGTCGTTGCGCACAGCAAGGTCCTCGATAGAGTTCATCCAGTTGGTCCAGTCCTCGCTGGAGTTGAGCATGGTGAGATTATGGTCCTTGATCGAAATTTTTGGTGATTTTTGATAAAGATAATGGTTACTTCTCTTCCTGTTAACTTCTGATTAATGTGTTAGCTTCTAGTTAATTGAAGAGATCATGATTGTTAGCTTTTTAGGAGTGTTCTCTATCGAATCTGTTGCAGGTTTCAAGTTGCTGTTTCGCATCGCTTCATCTGAGACATCCGACAATGATCCGGAAGTCAGCATTGCGCAGTCGGCCGAACTTCGTGCCGATTCCGCTGAGGAGATTTTCAAGTTGACAGAAGAATCTCATTGAGAAGGCGTTGACAGCAGAAGATGCTGGTGGTGATAGACCTGGCGTGCGATGCAGCGGATGAGTCTCCGGGCGCATAACTGTCGCACTGAGCGTGCTTAATGGATTAAAGATCAGGTAAATCGATAATGAGCAGTAGCAGTGTATTTATTGATTGACGTATAAAGTGCGGGATACTCCCTCCCACAGATTTTACTTGAAGCACACAGTTTGATTACTAAATGCCGTTGTTTCCTGAGGCTCGTTGAGATCATGCCTGACTTGCGACACCAGCCAAATCCAGTCCATCCAAATCCACTCCAATGCTAGTCCAGTCCAACAAGTTGAGGCTCCGAGGTGTAAGCTGGGCTGCATGAACCGCGTTACACCGCTTACTCTAGTCGATCGAGGGCGATAAAGGAGAAGAGGCTCACGCCATTCCATCCGAGTCATGGCAGATCGTGCAAGATGCTTGGCGTACAGCTGACTTAGCTGACCGACCCGGCTATCAAATGCTACTCTATTAATAATATTTGGCCTCTACCATATCTTCGGCGGTTCCTGAGAACTCGGAGTCCGGCTGGCAAACCGACGGGGATTCCGTGCTCTTCTCCAGGATAATAGGCAATGCAGTGCTTAGGAATGAGGGACCCTGGCTCTTGGCAGTTTCGCAAGCAAACTCAATTGAGGTTGCACTTTGTGTTCGAGTCATTCAGTTCGCAGTGTCTTGGCAGGTGTATTGCTATCTTTGCTCAGACGCATAAATTCTCGAAAGAAGCTGCGACACTAGCGCCGCCGCCTGCATTGCAATGCCTGCCTCCTTTAATACCACTTGGAGATGCGCCCACATCGCTGCGCCTTGCTGCCTCGTACCGGCGTTGCCGAAGCAGATCTCAACCGTTGTTCAAGGTGAATCGCCGTTCATAGCTCCCTATAGCGTACGATTACGACCAGGGAGCCATTTCTGTAATGGGTAGTTAAGTGGGTAGGTTAGTGAGTCGCGATACTGATCGTAGTTGGTTTGCCCTTCATCGCAAAGTTCTATAAGAAGTGTACGAACACCACACCGACTGTCTGTGTAGAGCCATCATCGGCAGTCGGCGGTTCTTCACTCACTCCTTTCTTCGTGCTGTGCAACTCTCGTTTTTCTTCGTTATTACCAGCGACGACTTGCTGCCACCTTTCACTCACTTGTCCTGGAGATATTCGCTTCGCCACCATGAGAACCCAGACCTTTCTGCTTACTTGCGCTCTTTCGACGGTTTTGGCCTCGCCACTTCCACAGTCTTCGGGTACCGACGACTGCAAGGCCCAGCCGCTCACCCTGGATACATGGCAGAGTCTCGGCATAGAGGACTTCCTCACCCAATGGACCACCTACAACCTCAGCAAGGTGGACAGTAATGCCGTCCAGAACCTTGCGTCCTCCTTTGGCGCCCCCAACTTCTTCTGGTTTGTTGCCTTCCGGTGCAGGTAATAGTAAATGGATTGCATCAACTGACGTCTCGTACAGCGGACTCGACAGCTTCTGCAATGCCGGCCAGCCTTGCTCGCCTGTCAAGCTCCCGGAGTGGTAGGTTTCTGATCACAGGTAGTGGATGTTGTTAAAAGAGTCCCTGATGTTAACTCATTGCAGGTATGCCCTTGTCGCCATCCAGAACTGGAACAGCTACATGAACCAGCTATACACCGCCCTCATCGCCACATCCAACATCCTGAGCCTGAAGCTGCCCACGATCGTGACTGACCTCTATCCCAAGCCCAGGGACAACATCACCCCGCTGAAGACCATGACCCGGGTCTTCGCCGGCGCCCTCTCCATCATCCCATTCACTGGTCCCGTGAACACCGCCGCCGGCGCCATCTCCAGCGCGGTAGGCTTCATCTCCACCAACCTCAAGGCCCCGACGCCGCCCGACGAGTTCCTGCAGTGGTCCAATATCGCCAACTCTATGGGCAAGATGGTCCAGGCATGGCAAGGGTCTCTGTCCGACTCGATCCAGACCACCATCGACGCCCAGGCCAATGTGACCGGCGGCATCTACCAGGTCATCCGTGACGGCAAGTTCCTCGGCGCCCACCGCAACGTCACTCAGACCGAGCTGCAGGACAACATCCTGCGCTCGATGGAGCTCTACACCATCGGCCTCATCCTGCAGTCGCAGGGCGTCTTTGTCCTCAAGAGCCAGCCCATCACCGACCGCGAGTGCAATGAGTACGGCTCACACTACCTGTGCGTCGACGAGGGCAACGGCGTCAAGCGCCAGTACCTCGTCACCAGGCGGGACAAGGAGGACAACGCGCTGAGCCAGGAGGACCTCGTCAACAAGCTGACGGGCACGTACGGGCTGACCAGGGAGCAGATCATGCTGGAAACTGCTGACTGCTTCACCGCCGTGGGCCGCGAGCAGGGCGCCTACCCCTTTGGGGATACGCTGCCTGTGGATCCCGCGACCAAGTGCATCTTCAACCTGAATGTTTGCGAGAGCGACTTCTCGAGGGAGGGCATCATTAAGATGTGCCGAGATCTGGGTGTTGGTGTTGACGCGGGTGGTCCTCAATAGATTCAGATGTATACCTATACTTTGATCAATGTCCATACACGCTTCGAATAGTAGAAAAGTGGTCTCCTGGCGTACTCGTGGCTCGGGGGTCGCGAATCGTGACCAACTAACACCCACCGCGCAGACGTAAAGTGGTGGCGAGATTTGAGCACTGGACAAGCATTAAACGCATCTTGATCCGTCCGCCTGGCAGCGCGGCACTCAGCAGTCCGCAAAGAAAACAATTACCTCAGGCACTCAGGCCCACTGGGTACGGTGGCACCTACGGTTGACTGTAATGCAAAGTGTCCCATAACTCAAAACCCTTCAATAGGGGTACCCTACCGTATCCACAAATATCGAATAATCCCGTTTTAACGTTTTCCTATTCATATTATGAAGTCCCAACCTCGATGGTCTCATAATAATGGAATTCCGCTTCGTAAGACCCGCATCGAAACCAAATCCCCAATTAACCACTACATCAGCCATGTCATCAACAATATCCAGCTCATCCCTCCCCTCTATCCCGACTACGGCTCCTCAGCCTACGGATCCTCTCGAATTGACATCCTGGGCTCTAGCCAAGGCGCAACTAATACGACCTCATAAAGTCTCGAAGTTCCAGGAGCCATATCGCCTTCCCCGACCCTTACAGCTGAATACTAGGTCAAGACAAGGCCGGTCATCTATTCCCAAGCTTGATCTGACCCGTACGCAAAATATCGATGCCATCCTCATCTTTATCTACGGGATAAAGCGGGATACCCCCTGTCATCACTGTGCCAGAGGCAATGGGATCTTCCAGGGATGCTACACTGAGAGTAGTATCGCTACTGGAGCATGCGCCAATTGCGCATACTCGTCGCGCGGGATTACCTGTTCGTTCCATCGTAAGTAGCTACTATTTCTCTGGGTATACTCCGTACACAAGACGCTGACCAAGAGTCTAGGGCATACCAAGAGTCAACGCCGCAACAAGAGGCAGGAGTCAGAGGATATTATTAGTACAATTACGCCAATGCAATGGCGCGCTCTAGGGGAGGAATTACTACGGCGAGCAGCGGCTAAGAAGGAAAATCACGCATCGCCAGACGAGAATGATCTAGCATCAGACAATTGGTTCCATAGGGATCATTGATGGCACCAGTCGATTGATGAGAATTTATCTAAAGAACAAAAGAAATTGAACAGCCATGTGTTCGGGCACAGTCATTTCAGCTCATGTCGTTAGGATTGGAATCCTTGATGCGACAAGGCGGATGTGAAACCGGATACACGATCCCAAAGTACGGGTCGCGTTTCATTCCCAGTCGCACGAACCTAGTAGTGATATGCGACATCTAGCGCTTATCGGTGTAGGACAAATCAAACGCGTACGCAGATTATTTAAGCTGTAAGAATTTGCGTACGCAGATTTTTGTAATTACTACTTTAACTACACTTTATTAATGATGCCTTCTGATTCTTGCCCGCGTACGAATTATCTTCATTCTATTCTCCGTCGAACAAATCCGCAATGGCGGGTTTGTATGTATTGCGGAGATGACCTTCCCCCCTTTCAAGCACAAAGATCTTCACAGCCTCGAACCGTCGTCGACACGATCAGGCTTGGAAATCGATCGTATAGATCGATTCTGAGCCCTGATCGATCGATTTATATCGATCAACGCATCTGATTGATCGATATCGATCGAGCGGCCCTCTTAGTCGATCGATATCGATCGATCAAATCGATCAGACAGAGCCTCACGTGACGAGGCAACGAAGCTGCGGAATCCTAAAAAGGAAGGTGGTGGGGCGCCTTCCTCCTTAGAAAGCACTCAACAGCAGCGTCTCTCCACCAATCGCGCCTGCCGGGGTGCTTTGTGGGACACGCGATGTGTTGCGATCCACACAGAGGCAGAATCCAGGGCAGCCTACCCTGCACCTCACCGATTTATATATGGTCCACTCGATCGACGATCAAATCGATCGATCAAGACTTATAATCGATCGATATCGATCGACTGGCAGCTCTGATCGATCGATCGAAATCGAAATCGAATCGATTAATCGAATCGATCAAATCGATTGGTCGATCGATTTCCAACCCTGGACACGATCGATCTTACAGATGAGAGCCAACCCCCATCTCGTAATGTCCTATCGGACACGTCCCAGCATGCCCCGGCCTCGTCTATGACTATCCCGACCGCACGACCTCGACTACCATCCGATCAACTAACAACGGCAATTAACGAGGGGAATCAGAGCCGCAACCAACATGCCCAAGCAACACGGAAACTGCCCAAGTCACAGCCATTCGATCTCACTATATTCTTCTATACTGGGGGTTATAAGGACATATCACAGGGGTTACTGCAGTCAAAGAAATATCAGGCGGGCAGTCCATATCTCGCCTATAAGGTTACACATTGTTTCGTTACCGATCCTGCCCGACGATACGAGAATCATGCCGACTTCGTGAACAGCCTTGTTCGATTAGCTACGACCGACGGCAATTTCGTTCGACTCGACTGGGAACTGATCTCAAGCTGTCAATCGAACACACCATCGAGCATCGCCTCCTTCCCGCACGAGATCTATAACACGACCTCACTAATCGAATTTTTACACGCGACACATACCAAGATCGCCTCGCCGTTCAAGTTTACCCTCTTCCTTCTATACTCGTACGAGGTTACAAGCGATAGCGAGGATCTGTTCACTCCAGCATCTACTCGTACGGCTAGGGGCAAGACTACTCACGCCCTATCGTCGTCGCTAGCCAAACAGCCTAAGCCATCGCAGTCGAAGGCAAAGAGAACTACCGCCAAGCGAAAGCGAACATTAAGTATGCAGCCTGGTCAGTCGGAGGACATCAAGGTTGCGGTTGATATAAAGCAAGAGCCCTCGTTTAAGTTTGAGGAGGATTTCCTGGAGGAAGAGATATTCGTGCAAGATGATCCCGGCTTTCGTATCGAGGATTTAATTGGAGAGAGTTCGGGAGATAATGTTGGGGTTAGTAAGACGGAGGATACGATTAAGGCACAGACTTCCGCAGGCGGTGCAAATGTACCTGAGTTTACTATGGTAACACGCCAGCGTACGCAGATTCGCAGAAGCCCTGATCCGTAAGAGGTTAGATATTTACTATCGAGCAAGACTACTCTCTTTATTCCTCTCCACTATCTATACTCCCCTGTGCCATCAAGTTCTCTAATACATCTATATCTAAGCCCCGAGTCTCCAACACTTGTGCTAGTCGCTCCCGGCCATTTTGCGGGCGCTCTAGTAACTCGACAGCTGGCGTTAACTTGCCTTGGATATATTCTCGGAGCCTCGACCTTAAGAGAATATACTCATCCATCCAGGGATACTCCGCATTCGATGGAGTCTCTGGAACCACGCCAATAGTAAAATACTTCGAACACCCATTAAGTTGCCAAGGCAAGGGACTTAGCGGCTGAATATCCAGCCCGAAGGGTAAATACCGTATACCTGCTATTAAATTCTCCTGGGGGAACCCCCTAGAACCCCCCTTTCAACTGCGGCGGTAACCAGCTGTTAAACCACTTCAAACCTGTAGTCAGGGAGTTGACTGATAGACATAGGGGTCCCTCTATCACTTCCTGACAGGCCCAATCAACTATATACCGTATATCGAATTTCCCCTTTCCCTGTAGCTTATAGGAAAACGTCATTTAATCAATGTAGCGTGGTGGATACGGCGGATCGGTCAGCTGTTGAGCCTGACGGCGTTGTTGGTCAGCAAGGCGCATCTTCATCCCTGCCTTATAGTTAGCCACAAACGCAGTACGTAGGAAACACAGGCGTATAAACCTTCCGTGGGCGTGTGGTTATAGAGGCTCTGGCGGTCGAACGGCGCCTCAAGGAGTAGGCCTTCCAGCGAGGTAACTCGTGAGACGGCAACATAACTAATACCGGCCTGGAAGTCGCGTGTAGCGAGGTCAGTAACTATCTGATCCTTCGTTAGGCTCTGGCATTTGTGAACAGTGATAGCAAATGCCACGATCAAGGGAAACTGCGTGCGAGCGCAGGTCTCGTTGCCCACTAGGAAATCACGCGTGACTGGAAGGATGGGTACGATTTTCCTGCCCTCGTTCGTTGTTAGATACGGCGGCCCGTCGTAGCTATCGAAATCCACCATAATAATCGCCCGGGGTTCTTCCCATGGGTTGGTGCCTTCGTTCCAGGCGATGTCGTATACAGTACCCTGGGCGCCGTTAACTAGGCCAGCTGGCTGCCATAGGTTAGTCGTAAGCATCACTCTGGCGCCTTTAGCAACAGGGAACCTGTTAGATAGGTTGTCAGCGTTGTCGCTTGGCGCCTGCCCTGCGCCGTTGCCCCGATTCTTTGCCTCCACCTGTACTGCCGGGTCGTTGAGGTGCACCATATGCTCGTAATTGTACTCGTTGACCCGGGCCTTTGTAGAATACACCCGCAAAGCGGGCCTGAAGCTGTCAATCTCGCTCTGTGTTAGCTTGGCCTGTACCCGATTACTAAGGAGGTTCCATGACGGTATAGATAACTTAACTTCACGCAGTTCCTGCAATGCCTGACGGAACTGGGCCTGATCATCGCCAGTTTGGCGCTGTACCGTGGTCAAGAAGATGGTGCGGTCAAATAACCGGTAGGCCACCTGCCCTCTCCTTTCCAGCGGAGACAGGCTGGTGCTAGTCGAATACAGCGGCTTTTGCCGGACGGGTGGTAACTGGAAGAAATCGCCCACCAGCAAGACGCTCACGCCACCAAAGAACTCGAGGCTACGCTGTGGAAAGGCCTGCCGCAGGCGGGAATCGATCCGCGCTAGCTGCTCAAGCCCTAGCATGCTCTTTTCATCGATAACGAGGTATTTGACGTGCCGTAGGCGGGACTGAAGGGCGGCCGCGTCGGCTGGGGGAAGGTCGGTAAAAGTACCACCTACTGGGAGGCGTAGCAACGAATGAATGGTGCTGCCTTGTATCTGGTTACTCGCAACGCCTGTTGGCGCTACGCGACAAATAGGGCTAGGATTCGGTAGGGCAGCCGCCTGGAGATGGGAGGATAGCACCTTGTTAAGGAAGGACTTGCCTGTACCACCACCGCCGTCAACGTGGAGAAGGATTTGAGTAAGACTTTGCGCCTGGAAGTGGCCCATGAAGGTGTCGTACACGAGCCGTTGTTGTGGGTTCAGCTGATCACGCCAGTGAGGGCCAAGGACCTCCACATCGTTGGCTATAGGGTGGCTAGCGATAAGGTCTTTCCAGTAACCGTCTCGAAGTTCCGGATAAGTACCTACATGCCGTGTCCAGTCGTAATTAACGTCGATATCGCGGCGGCCAAGTAGGTCAAGACCTTCCTGGGTAAGGGGGTTGTCAGGTAAAAGGGCGGCGAGGCGAATCCAGTCTTCGTCATCAAATTCTTCCTCCACAGGCAGAGCCTCGTACTGATCCTCTTGAGGCTGTAATCGAGCCTCTTTTGGCCAGCCGTAATGGTCATCACCATGACTGTGGTGTTGCCAACAATGCAAGAAAGCCTCAACGTGGGAACTGAAAAGTTGGCCGTCAAATGTCAGAAGCTCATCAACTCGGCGATGTGGGTGGTTCAATGTTAGCTTTACACGGCAGTAATCTGGCCACTGTTGACCTTCTGGATCAGCATTGTGAGGGAACGATCATGTGACTTTCATACTTTATGAATAGTCTCACTTTATGAATATTGTATAAATAGCTTTAAGTCAGAGCTTTCCTTAGGAATCTCTTTCTCTCCTTGTAAACAATCATTTTGCCCAAGTCGCACTCGACCTCGTTCGTGCTCTTGTCCCGTCACAGGTGCATCAATCCCTGGCAATGCTACTTTAGCGACATTACTGCGCAATTACTTTATATCCTTCACCATCCACCAAGACCCTAACGTGTTAACGATCGATAATATATCCGCTCCCTCATGGCCCAAGTATGACTCCAAAACCCCGGAAATTATATGTCGGACTCGGGGATTCAAGTCAGGGACGATCTGGATGTTTCTCAGAGATGCCAATTCTTACGAATGGGTCGTGGAAATAATCTCGGTATTTGGCCGCAATGGTGACTTCCGGGTTGGCCGACTTAGGAACCCTTTAAAATATCGTGGATGGGATGGTTTAATGATTCATTTTGCCACCTCTATCTATCTTGGCCCTGAATGGCCTGAACTAAGTGCTGCGAACTAGACCTCTATGGAACATGCAAAAGTGATCTTCGCACCAACCCTCGTAAGAATAGCACCCACTCACTCTATCTAGGCACATTAAAATAGAGACGGTTTATGTTACAATGCACGAGAAAATTCCCTGAACTTGCAAGACGCCAAGGCAGGATTACAAGCGAGATGAGCGTCAAGTATCACCTACACCTTCTAAGAGGCATCGCCAACGCTGGCTTCACCCTGTCCAAGAAAATATGGTCCCCACATCCACAACCCGAAAGCAACCATGACTAGAACGGTGAGATTGGCAAGAATCTTTGCTCTCGCGGGATTTTGGTGACGAAAGTTGCCTAGTCGTAGGCGTGCGTCCTTCGCAAGAGACTGCATCTTCTCAGCTCCAAGCCTGTAATATACCAGTCCGGCCAAGGCGATGGAGTATCCAAAGAACTGCTGGCCAGTGACTGGGTCACGGAAAATAACCATGGAAGCGACAACAAGCAAGATATCCTTCAGAACGCCTGACATGGTCAAAACGACGGCTGATGTCTGGCCAATCTGCATAGTGGTCAGCGATGTGGGTTAGATGAGGCGTGGAGAACGACGTACGAGGAGCACAACCGACACATTCAGTAGGAAAGCCACAATTGCGTTGGCTACGAGGGTCGAGATGCCCAGTCCGTAGATATCACCCATGGTCATCCTCGGGATCTCGATGATCATGGTAAAGATGCCGTTGGTTACGGCGCATGCCGGAGCATAATAATAGAGTGACACCAAAGGATCCATTTTGAATTCGGCAGAGCTGAGTAGCCGCTGAATCATGACAAGGCGCAGCGCCTCAAAGATGATGCCGCTCACTTGGTCTGCAGAGGTGTTAGGTGCCCTGGCCAGAGACATTGGGATTCACAGCAACCTACAAATAAAACCAGTGAGATCAAACTTGATTTCCCCGAATGAGGCGATTACGATGCCCATGACAATGACGGACACACTCCCGAGCACTCGGAAGTTGGGAGGGGCGATCCGGAACGCCCATGTTGCTAGCAAGGTCGCGACAGCATTTGTCGCCTTGAGTAAGTCAGTAAAATGAGCTTGCGTGCTTGGTTGGAACGCCAATAACACGCACCTTGAGCATCTGGATAAATGATACACTCAGGTAGAGGTATGCCATATTCCCGCAAATCAGGCTAAAGCTGAAGAGAATACCAATCGGTACAATGGACCGCCTGTGCGAATAGCGATCCATCAGCAATTCAGCATCCTCACGAGTATTTTGCTGGGACAAGCAGGCCGTTCCGCCCGTCTCGATGATTGCTTACCTATATATGGTCGGGGTCATGGGCACCTTGTGCCGCGAGTCCAGCGTCTTGGTGAATCGGGCCATTATCTGCGTCGTAATCGTGGCAAACACCACGTGCCATGTAGTCAAGAACAAAGCTGGAGGGTTGGGATCAGTGGGTGCTCGGCGGGGCTCGGCGACAAATCGAATGCGACTCACGGAAGTCTGGCGTCAACACCGGGTTAGCTGAGGGACTCGAGACAATGCACTTGGATTGCGGAGATGAAGCTCACCAAACTTGGCGGCTGCGAGAACCCATTTGTTAAAGAGGATGACGCTCGAGCTCAAGAAGATCCATAATCTATCCGCGCGTGAGCATGGCTTCGGTCGAGTAGCTGAGAAGGGCCGGCGCACGCAATGAAGAATGCTGGATGCAGCCTGCCGTCTGATTTACTTGGAGCAGTTGCCGTGCCGCTCTCCAGCCTCCGGTCTGCGTCTCCCGACGAGCGCTTGGCTGCCATATCGCGGCGTGATTGTTCTGAGGCGGTGATGTCGTTCGTGGGGTTCGTGAGGCTCTCGCGCCAGCTTGTTACGTGGTGTGTGGTGAAGGAAGGAGAAAATGCAGGCGACGTAGACGTACCGTACGTACTTCGTACCACCTCGTACCGTCCTCTGGAGACATGGTATCCGTATGGCTCGGCGCAGAGCTACGAGGTCTATATATAGCAACACGCGATGGCCTCTGAAACAAGCCTACCCCCGTCCAATCCCCGAACCGAGTCGTCAAGTTGACTTGATACGAAGTACAGAATACTACTACTACTACTACTACTACTACTACTACTACTACTACTACTACTACTACTACTACTACTACTACTACTACTACTACTACTACTACTACTACTACTACTACTACTACTACTACTGTACAAAGGATGCGCCGTTTTCTGTCGACATTCTGCTTTCTGTACAGGAAACCACATTTTCATCCGTGCACCACCAAATAAAAAGCAAGTTCACCTAACAACAACCGAACTTATACCGAATAAAATCAAACCACTACTACCCCATCTATCATACAATACGGAGGCAGCCTCCAAAAGTTTTCGGCCAGGAAAAAGCAATGTCAGCGCCACATCTAAAATAAATACAAAGGATACTTCAAGCTCATTTAATCCAACTAAACGCTACTAGAATACAGCGGGGTCTAGTCAGTAATTAGATAATAAGCTTCCTGTTGGATTGACCCTCGTGTGGCGGCATAACCTCTGATACACCGATATCCTAGCCTTAGTCAGATGACTAGAAAAACCCCTCAGGAGAAAAGAGGGGGCCGGAGGATCCTAGATCATACACACATCAATACAATCATCTTTGGTCTCCACAGAAAACCCCCTTTGAAGGCTCTGATCATCCTAGCCGTATTGGATCCATCACTTACCATAAAAACCCCAACGCACTCTGCCATTAGCCAAGTATGCCATTCATAGGCCAGCCTGGATTCTGTGATCGGCAAGGCTAGGCAGGGGGTGGCCGCGTAAATACGAAAATAAGCCCAATGGTTGCGAAGACTGCAGCTACTGCCAGTTTTCCTGGCGCCCTCAATCCGTGTCGACCCACTTCGCCAAGCTTCCAAAAAATAACCAGCGAACCTATGTCCATGATAAGCGAGCGGCGCAGACAAGTGAGTGGCGATCCTCTCCTGATGCAGACACTCTCTCCACTGTTTTCTTCGCGTGAGTTGAGATCGGGCGGAGGAGGCCGCATTGAGTGGCGAAGAGGGGTCTGGGCAGACCTGCAGGGGTCGAGGATAAAAATATCCCCGTGCTAGAGCAACAGAGCCTCCACCATCTCGGCACGGGGATGGGTATGCCCTACCTTACAAGAGTCCAAGACGGACCACTGCCTGTTCTGCCTAGGTACATCGAGCATGCTCCCACAGCAAAGGCATGACTGCAGGTGCGGATGGCATGGAGATGGATGATGGACAATGGATGATGCAGGTGGCTTGGCCACATCATGTCTTGACTTGGCTCGACTTGAGCTTGAACTTGAGTTTGTCGTCCATTGCTGTCTTTGATTGTCCTCCATTTAGCGGCAGAGAGAGGGTGGAGGGGACGCCCACTTTGGAAACGGGTGAGGACTTGGATTGGGAGCGTCTGGCATGTACTTCCTCCATGGCAGTGGGTTTATTTTTTTTTTGCCCTTTTCACTTAGGTACCCCTGGCGATTGATGGCGTCCCGTCGCGAGCCTGCCAGCCTGGTGGGTGTGACTGGGAGCGACCTCTGACTGGGACATACCATTGCGGCTCAACGGGCCAGGCATCTTCCGCCCCCCTGGTCCGCCTTGATCGGTACAGTGATTTGGGTATTGGGTACTGGTACAGGTTTCCCTGGCCCCCTGCCACACGCTCTGGCCGCAATTTGGCATTCGGGTGACCCCTGCCAGCCCTGCGAGGCCTTTCCGCCTTGTATCCGGTACTCCCGATGCCTGGGCGTTCCGTCCTATTAGACGATCGACTTGTCCCGGTGAGCTAAACACGCCCCCAGTCTCCAGCGCACCCCTCCACTGTAGCCTCCACCCACTTGCACTGAAGAGGGCTCAGAGTTCCCTGGACAGGTTGATCCCGCGCCCCCCTCCCCGAGGGCGACATGCCTCTACGCCACTTCCCCTGCTCTGGCCACCCCAAGAAAGCCTCGTAGCCCTATCCTATCACTGAATACCGGTCTTGCCTTTGGCTCTTTGCCTTGATCATCACCTTCGTTGACTTTCTTGTCTTGACGACTGCAAGATATACTAGAGGGTTCCTAGCGATTTCTCCTCACGCCGCACCACCACTTCTCCTCCTGCCTCCCTCCCCAGCGGTCGCTCTTGAAGTTATTCAACACTAGGATGCCATATTTTAGATATGCTATCGCCCGAACAAACTCCCAAAACCCAACTTGAACTACTCGACGCAAACCGCACTTGCCGGGTTGCCCAGCTGCGACAACATCTCGGACCCCGCGAGGCTGTCAACTCAACCCTCGCTCCCTTGGAATGCGAAGTGGTGCAGGTGAGCTTCCTCGGCTTCCCCACTGACACTTGAGTGTTCTGTGCTCGTCCAAGAATCCTGAGACCTGACCTTTGGTGTTTGCCTTTTAGATAAAGGTGATCGCATCCCGTCGTAGCTGAGCTACACCTGCTTCAAGCCCGCACTCGCCATCCCGCATCCTTCGTGCCTCACAACCAACACCACCATGGCATCTTTGACAGGGCTACCCTTCGCCATGTTCCCTCCACATCACGACTCCGTCGACGAGTTTGGCCACGCCGTCTACACCTCGGGTCCCATGGACGTCAGCATCCCGGCCGACGCCTACGGCTTCCACCACCAACAGCAGCTCAACAACGGTCAAGAAGTCTTTACCACATCGATGGGTTTCGAGCCCGCGCTCTACGCCGAAGCGGCCCCCAACTACATGCTCAACAACCGCTCCTCCCCCGGAATGTACGACGAGAGCGACATGAGATTGCCCTCGTCGAGCCGGTCGACGGCCTCTGCGCCGTCTGCCGCGTCCTCGGCCATCGGATCCCCCCAGTCCAACCACGGCCAGATGGGCGCCGTGCCTGACTGCGCTCCCCAGAGCCTGGGTGTCCAGCCCAGCATCGTCGGCAACGACTACATTGCTGGCTCAGACTACCCATCTTTTGCGCCCCACGGCATGGAAGAGCTCGCCTTCGACTTCGGTCCCGCGAAGGGCTTTGTTGGTGAGTTGGATGCCTCAACCTCCACTTTCAATTCTACTTTTACTTCTGCTTCGGCGCTTCCTGTTGCGCGGGACGGACTCGCCGTCGATTACCATCTGTCGTTTTCTTCTCCTTCTGGTTCTTCTTCTTCGTCCACGCTACCTGCCAACATCGGCCCCCCCACTCCTACTTCCACCACCTTTTGCCCTAAGAGACGGCCTAGCCCGTCGACTATTTCCACAACTGAGACATTCCGCTGGCCGTCCCAACGAGCACGGCACTCTGTCACTCCTTCACCAAACAGACGCGCCGCTGCCTCTTCGCCTCAGCCAAACATGATGCGCACCAACAGCTCCTCGCCATTCCTCCACAACGGCCCCTTCCAGCCTACCTGCCCCAGCAGCCCTCATGGTGCCCCAATGGAGAACCGCGTCCGCGCTCCTAGCATGAGCCACTTCGTCCAGGCCACTCCTGGCGACTACCCCATCCCTGATGATACCAAGGAGAAGCAGCGATGCAGCTGGCCCGACTGCGGCAAGGTCTTCAAGGACCTCAAGGCTCACATGCTAACCCATCAGAATGAGCGTCCTGAGAAGTGCCCCATCCAGACGTGCGAGTACCACGTCAAGGGCTTCGCTCGCAAGTACGACAAGAACCGCCACACTCTAACCCATTACAATGGCACTATGGTGTGCGGTTTCTGCCCTGGCTCTGGCTCGGCGGCTGAGAACTCGTTTAACCGCGCCGACGTCTTCAGGCGCCACTTGACTTCCGTCCACAGTGTTGAGCAGACGCCTCCCAACAGCCGCAAGAAGTCGGCTGCTGGCGCCAACAGCAACAAGAAGCTCACCGGCTACGCGCCTGACGCCACGGGCAAGTGTAGCACTTGCTCGCAGACCTTCTCCAACGCTCAGGACTTCTACGAGCATTTGGGTGACTGTGTGCTGCGCATTGTGCAGCAGGAGGACCCTGCCGAGGCCATCAACGCGAAGCGCCTGGCCGAGGTTGAGAACGACAGGGATGTTCACCAGACTCTGGAGAAGAACAACCTCCCCACGGTTACTGAGACGACCTCGACTGAGGATGAGGACGAGGATATTGACACTGGTGACGAGGATGATGTCGATGATTCGTCCAAGTCCAGCCACTCGCCCATGACCAAGAAGAAGGGTAACCCTCCCAATGGCGTCCAGATGACGCGCGGCGTGACACACTCCCGCGGCGGTGTGACACTCACCACCAAGCGCAAAGGGCGCAAGAACCGACGCGACTATCCTTCTTCGTGGGGCTTCGACAAGGGCCAGATGACAATGAAGAAGCGTGTCATGGCTGTCTTCGATGGTCCCCGACGCCTGGCCAAGGACGACATGATGCTGTCCACTGGCCACGAGGTCCGCATCAAGCTCTCTGATGGCAAGGCGTACGTGACCGACCTTGATGTTCAGACCCTGAAGCGAGCCGAGGGCTTCCTGGGAGCCACCTACGAGGAGAAGGGACCTTGGATCTCGGACGACCCCACGGTTGAGCAGCTCAAGGAGATGCAAATGATGATGGACAACACCGCCACCATCTAAACCGCCGCTCCCCCCTACAACGAAACACGCAAACTATTATTAAAAAGAGCATGGGACAGACGGCGCACGCGAAACTGTACTAGAATAAGGGATCTTTCCGGATTGCAGGAGGTATTATGGGTACTGGAACGGAATTTTATGACTCTGGGCGGGTATGGGAACGATGAGAGGGATCTCCCAATATTTGGATTGTGTTTGGGAGTTGACGTATCGATACCCCTGTTTTTTCTCCTTATTTTCTCCTTTGGTGGGCTCCTTACCAGTTGATGGCTTGACGACAATCAATAACGGACGATTGATTGTCGTCAAGCCATCAACTGACAGTGTTGCTAATTGTCAAACGATATTCCGCCCCAGCCGAGGAGGCGTCCCGACCCACTTGGACACCATTCTTGTGTATATAACTGGGACCATCGTCCTCTTGACTTGAGCAGTGATCAAGGCCAATTTGACTCTCTACAACCCTCACATGCATGACATCTTTCCATTTACATGTGACACTAATAGTATGGCAATAAAGTAGTATATTGCAATATACCCCAT
This sequence comes from Dactylonectria macrodidyma, assembly GCA_020744425.1. NCBI lineage: Eukaryota > Fungi > Ascomycota > Sordariomycetes > Hypocreales > Nectriaceae > Dactylonectria > Dactylonectria macrodidyma. Next base: position 865,511 of record JAGMUV010000026.1, on the reverse strand, counting down.
ATGATATGGACTTTCTCATATTGTAACAATATAATATGAAGATTTTGATATTGTGACAATATAATATGAGGATGTCCATATTGGCAATATACTATTTATATTAGGTTGTCAATCCTGGGACGAATTTGCCTCTTGACAGTAGCCAGACGGGCCTTACCCTATACCAGCGACAGGAATACTCGGCTTTTTGTTGGCTGGCATTCACTTTGACAGACTTTTTTGTTGACAGTCAATCCTAACACGCGACCACGCGTTTCTTCCACGCGTCAGGGAAGGTATACCGGTACGGACCACGTTGGGCTGGGCATCCCAGTGGTTGCCTGTCAATATTTGCCATCGCCACCGCTGCCCATTTTCTTTATCACTGTCGAGCCTACTGACTAACCCTACCGCCGATGCCTCAACAACGCCTCCCTTTTGACCAATGGTCGCAACGAAGAGAGTCGTCAATCTCAGTCGACGTTTCGGAGTTTTCCAGCCGGCAGTTGAATGACCTAGACCAGAGCCAAACGCCCAAATGCCAGTCATCTCGACCTCGCACAGCCTCCACAACCTCCTCTACCAAGCCCAGAACGTCATGGGTCTTCTCTCATATGCCAGACGAGGAGATGGCGACGAGATACTACAATCCGCGGACCGGAAAAGAAGAGTGGCGTTGTAAACATTGTGACAGAGCATATGCCTCTTCTGGGGGTACTGCGGCTCCTGCAAAACATCTTATGGACCTTCCTCCTGACGGCTATGGTCTACCAAAAGGAGCCCTGCGAACAGCTAAAGTGACAACGATACGAACGATTCTCGAACAAGCTCGCGCTGCAGCAGAAGAAAATCCCCGCAAACGCCGTCGGCTCAACGATCAGTCCGGAGATTCGATCGACCCTGACCAGCTCGAAGTGTTGTACGTGAGGTTTATTACGGCCTGTTCTCTGCCATTTCGGCTTGTGGAATGCCCAGAGTTCCGAGCACTCTTGGCTTGCCTCAATATCGATATCGATACTTGGCTTCCAGATACACACGAAACCATCAAGAAATAGATTATGCGGCAGTATGAAGGCCAGAAGGAGAAGGTCAAGCAGCGCATACAGTCGGCAAAGTCAAGGATTCACATCAGCTGTGACCTTTGGACTTCTCCCAACTCTTTGGCCATCTTAGGCGTAGTCGCTCACTATGTTACGGAAGACGGTCAGCTGGGACACCATGTCTTGGCTTTGAAAGACATCGACAGTGAGCACGATGGTTCTCACCTTGCAGCGGCAGTTTTGGAAGTGGTCGATGATTGGGGGTTTGCTTCAAAACTTGGATATTTCGTGATGGACAATGCAGGCAACAACGATACAATGATGAGATCTCTTTCTCTTGGTCAGTATGACGCACTATTTCTTCGGATTTGCCCTAACATTCACGGGCCTTCTGCGCCGATTTGACATTCAATACGACCCCAGATCTCACCGCCTTCGCTGCCAAGGCCACATCATCAACCTCGCCGCCAAAGCTTTCCTCTTCGTTACCGACAATGAGAAGCTCGAACACGACGATCCTGGTACATATAATGTGACGCTAAAGGAGATCGAGGCGTGGCGGCAAAAGGGTCCTCTTGGCAAGCTTCATAACTTTGTCGTTTTCATCCAACGAAGTGTTCAGCGTTGCCAGAAGTTTATGGCTATTAGCCATAACCGCAAGCTTGCGCGAGATAACGACACGAGGTGGAGTTCGTGGTATATTATGCTACAAGCGGCCTGCATCTTAGGGACGCAATCGACGGGTATTTTAACAAATGGGCGGAAGCAGATTGCGCTGGAGACGAGCTCTCTTCGGAGGACTGGATCATACTCGAGAAGATCAAGTCCTTTTTAGAGAAGCTTAAAATGACTACCAAGGCTCTCGAGTCATCGTTTGCAACCCTCGACAATGTCCTCTTGGCTATGGACTTCGTATTGGCACAATTCGAAGCAGGGAAGGAGGCACATATCGACGACCGGATTATGGCACCGATGTATAACTCTGGATGGGCGAAAATGGACAAGTTCTATCGCCTTACTGACGAATCGCCTGCCTACGTTGCTGCGATTGTGCTACACCCTTCGCATAAATGGCACTACATACACGAGAACTGGAAGGGGGAGTGGGCTGAGTCGTCAAAGAAGTTGATGGAGACACTGTGGGATGAATATAAACCTGTGGAACCGCATCTTCCTCTATCTGAGGTCCCGTCGACGACTACGAACGAGTTCTTAAATTGGAGAAACAAGCATCTACAACCAGCGCTTATCACAGATGAGTATGAGCGTTATTGTAAGTCTTAACAGGCTTATGGGTTTACAAGCGCCCTTGCATGGTGGCTAGAGGAGACACAGCAAAAAAACTATCCTAACCTGAGCAAAATGGCCGTGGATATACTGTCAATTCCTGCAATGTCTGCCGAGCCTGAACGACTCTTCTCTGGGGCAAAGATAACGATTACGGACCGGCGAAATCGACTTGGGGGTGATGTAATTGAAGCATTGGAGTGCTTGAAGTCATGGTTTGGGATTCGAGATTTTCAAGGTGATGATATTTTAGCCACGGCAGGTGAATGATGAAGGTCACATGTAATATATGGGATATATTGTCACACTGCCAATATATTGGGTTCTTGGCAATACAATACAATATGGATCAGTGCCATATTGCGTAATACAATACGCACCACTCGACAATACAATAATATTGCCAGGGTTCCATATTGCCAATATACGTATTGTTTATATTATTAGCAACACTGTCAACTGACACAATGGATCTACCTGTCTTGCGATGGATGCTCAGTCTCTTGTTTGATATGATGTTGTTGTGTCGCGCAGGGATGCTGAGTGCACTTGACAAAAGGTAGTTCTTATTGTAGTGATTACCATTCAGTACCCCTCTGCCGATAAGACCCCTCTACTGATAAGCAAAAAAAAAGTTTCCCCATACAAAATGCCCAATTTCACTTACACGGTGCTTGGCCAAAATTGAAGTTATTTACGTGAAACAAGTTGTGTCTTATTGAGAGTTTCATGCTGTTTCGTATTACGCTATTGTTGCTTACGCTATATGGGCGGTTTGGCCGCATGGAACTATCGCAAAATTTCTATCAATGCCTCCTCCACGAACACTCCTCCCCAAAGCTTGTAGGACTTTTATCTGCGCCGGCCTTCCATAATCGCCTTGAAAAATGGCTCGAGCTTCTTACACAGAGGATGACGTTATTGAAGCAATATTGGATGTCACAGATAACGGTCTCTCGCAGAACCAATCCGCCCAGAAGCACGGCATCCCTCAGCCGACTCTTTCGAACCGATTAAGAGGTGTACCGCCAAAGTCCGAGGTCACCCATCCCGCCCAGCTGTTATCCAAGTCTCAGGAGTCCAGATTAGTTTCCTGGATACTTCGACAAGAGGCCTTGGGCTATGCTCCTTCTCACAGTCAAGTTCGCGCCACCGTCGCTGCCCTCCTACAACAGCAAGGCAGGGAAAAGCCTATCGGCGTACATTGGCTAGCCAGGTTTATGAAACGACATCCGTCCATAAAGACCAAGATAGGAAAACGCCAGGAGGCGTCGAGGTTCAATTGTTTTACCCCGACCGCCGTCAATTGGTACTTTGACATCCGCGAGAGCGAATATGGCTGGATCAAACCTGAGAACACTGTTAATGTTGACGAGGGCGGCATCATGGCCGGATTTGGTGAGTATTTTGTCGTTTCTTTCATGAGACAAACTAACCAGCTGCCAATATAGGCTTGGATTCCTTAGTTATCGGCAGTAGCGACCCCAAGAAGAAAGCCTTCCTCAAAGGCTCCCAGTCCCGCACTTGGACCAGCTTTCTCGAAGCCGCAACTGCAACTGGCCGTCTTCTGAAGCCGGGGATTATCTTTAAAGGCAAAGAGCTTCAGCAACAGTGGTTTATTGATGAGCTCAAGGAAGTGGCTGACTGGTATTACATCACGTCCGACAACGGCTGGACAGACAACCATATCGCGGTCGAGTGGCTCAAACAGGTCTATCTTCCCCAAACACAGCCGGAAGATGAGTCAGATGCGAGGCTTATCATGCTAGATGGTCATCGAAGCCATGTATCTGTTCGTATCCGCCTTTTCCGGGCCACCTGGGCCGGGGATGTCGCTGACCGTAAATCTAGGATGAGTGGATGGCTACGTGCTTTTTGAACAACGTGTATTGTTGTTACCTGCCGGCTCACTGCTCCCACGGCCTACAACCACTCGACAATGGTCCATTTAATGCATCCAAGGCGGCCTATCGCAAAGAACTCCAAAAGCTGACAAGCCTGACCGATTCTGCGCCGGTGGACAAGGTCAACTTCATCAAGGCCTATGCCAAAGGCAGAGAAGTGGGTATGACGAAGAAAAACATCCTTTCTGGTTGGAGAGTGACTGGAAACTGGCCGATTTCTCGACGGAAAGCGCTCATACATCCTGAGATCCAGCCTGACAAGAAGGAAACGACGCCCGCATCAGACGGCCTCAGCGACGGGCAACGCGACTCGGATAACACGCCAAAGACCAGCCGTCACATCAGGGATCTAGGTAAGAACAAAAGCCCTTCGACAAGAAGGCGCTATTCTGTGATATCGAAAGGTTTTGAAGCACAAGAGTCAAAGATCGCTTCTCTAAGCTCAAGAGTAGCCAGTTTAGAGGAGGAAGTCGGGAGGCTGAGCAGAGGCAAGAAGAGGAAAGCGATACCGAATCCCAACAGGAAGTTTATGACACTGGCCGAGTCTCTAGTGACCGGTGACACTATTTCTGAGCCAAACGAAGTGATTGAAGAGACAGAGGGTGTCGAAGAGGTGATCGAGGTGGGAGGAGTGGAAGAGAATGAGGGCTCAAATTCGGAGGCGGAAGAGTTAGCTGTCACACGCACGCGCGCAGGCCGTGAAGTTAGAAGACCAAGACTATATTAAAATACATTCGATTCCAAGCTGGAAAAATAGGAATTGACTTGTTTTTCGTATTTCTGGTGGCTCTTTGTGAGGGGTTGAAAATTAGCAGTTTGTATGGGGAAACTTTTTTTTTGCTTATCAGTAGAGGGGTCTTATCGGCAGAGGGGTACTGGATGGTATCTTGCAATCGAAGGACCTTTAAGACCTTATATCTTTGAGTGGTCCCTTCTAGGACTTGAGTCCTAGAAAGTCCTACGATCTAAGTTCAGGACTTCAAACCTTAACTTAAATCCTGAAGTTGAGGGGGAATCATCAGTTCTTCCAACATATGATATCCTGTCCTTTAGATTTTTCTCGTGTGCGTGGGTGTTTGTGCAACCTCGAGCGAGGTTATGCCAGCGAGGACAAACCAAGATGAGGTGTATTATTTATGAGACTGGGACACAGCATGAACCTACGATGCAATTTGTTGGGAGTTATTACAATGGAGTTTTATGGAGTTGCTGGTGGCAGAAGAGTTTACGGAAGGGAAGGGACGTGGACCAAACCAAACCACATTAAACTTAGTCAATGAATTGATAATGGTAACATGCCTCGCAATAAAAGAGAACTTGAAGCGTTCTGTGAAATTTATTGCGCATCTTGACTGACTTGTTCCATCTTGATATGACGCCAACTCACTCCTCTGTGCCCCGCGGAAAGCGGTCGGGGTTGGCAAATTCTGACTCTGCCCCTCCCCCACCACAGTTGCGACTTACCTCAGCAAGCTCAGACCATTTTACAAGAGGAGTCTAGCGATATTAGGATTAGCGCCAAAGGTCACGTTACTTGGACGACTCCTCGAGTAAATAGTCTGAGGATCCTGTCAACTGCGCACACTGACTACTCGACAATTTGTATGTGTTTTTCGCGATTCTGGAAAATCGCACTTTTTCATATCCATCAATTACCACATCAAAACACATTGTATTTGCCCTCAATTTCACTGGGCTGTGCACAGAAGTATACTATATCTACCTATAAAATTTATTTTACTCTCCCATGCTGGCGTCTTGTGGAAAACTCCGATATGTGGTGAGCCAGACCGCGTCAGAATCGCCATCCAACCATCGTTCCTACTTTGAAAGCCGGAGACGCCTCAATAGATGCAATCCAAGGGCATTGGAATGTCACTAGATACTGCGACACACTTTCTCCGGCCGGAATTTACGCGTCTATCGCCTTGTTGGGGGTGTTGTGTCCATCTTCTCAATGCGAAACAGGGCTAGTATTCGAAGGCGGCGACGAGACACCACAAACGACGCAAGAAACCTCGTCCAAGATGCCGATAACACCACGAGCATGCTGGCCATCCAGGATTTGGTTGATAAGGCAAGACACGCGCCTGAGGAGGTGCAGAAGGGCATCATCCGGGCAGGCCTGGAACGCCATCTCTATCCATTCGAACCCCGTCAGAAGCAGGTAGATGCTATATGGCATTTAGTGTTCAAAAGGGAGGACCTTCTTCTTGCAGCCAAGACATCTTTTGGCAAGAGCATCATATTCCAGGCAGCGCCGTTGTTTCGTCGCGGTGGCATCGGCCTCATCATCATCCCTTTGGATCGAATTGGACAGGAGCAGTGCATCAAAATCCAAAGGCTTCCGGGCGCGAGATCCGTGTCAGGCTTTCTATCCATACTCGTATGGAATAAGTGATGGAGTATGGAATGTTCCATACTCCATACTCCATATTCCATACGGGCCGTCCGTATTCCATACGTATGGAATAATGGATTATTCCGGAAAATATTATCCCCGCTATTGCAGTCTGTTTCAGAGTGATCCCAAACCCATCATTTATGCTGGTTCATGCTTCAATCTCAGCTCTGTCTGCAGCCGACAGCGGGCAAATCACTGTTGTGTCGGGGCTGAGGGCCCACTAGCTAGGATGACCCGGAATTTTAATTGGCCGACCAATTTGAGTGCCGGTCTTGATAAGGCTATCGATAAGGATAACTGGAGTTGGTCTGAGATAAAAGGCAGAGACAACTCGGACACAGATAGGAATCAACAATGTTCTTGCCCACCTTTATTTTTTGAATTATTGAATTGTTTTTGATGTCATTATGATGAGATTTATTTGATCAACTGGAATATCTGATTTATTTTCTAGCCAGCCGCTTGATTGCAGCTCTGGCCCTCTTTTTGTCTGTTTTGTTTTGCGAGTCTTGTCCATCCTCGCTCTGCTACGCATCCCGCCTACCCTACGGCATCCGTCACTTCGGGTGGTGGTGTCCCTCTTGTCCCCCTGCCCAACACACTGTACAATTACTGAATTGCAGAGCTCCCAAACCTGATTCTTTACGATAGTGGCAGTGTGAGAGATGACGTCATTTTTTGTATTCCATACGTATGGAATAAGTTTCCATACGAGGTGCATTCCATATTCCATATTCCATACGGGCCTGTATGGAGTATGGAATATGGATAGAAAGCCTGATCCGTGTTCATCAACGGCAGGACCGACAAGACCGATGCGTTGGCCCAGGAGATTGAGACGGGTGTGTATACTCATCTCATCATGGGCCCAGAGATCGCAGCCGGTTGGTTTCGGTCGATAGCAAGCAGCCCGGCTTCAAGAAGCGCGTCTGTATTGTGGCTGTGGATGAGCTCCATTTGGTGGCCCTCTGGGGAAATGGTATCCGTCCACAGTATGCACAACTCTCTCTCCTTCGCCGAAGGCTAGGAGGAGGTGTCCCATAGTTTAGCTATTCTGCCACCCTGGACCGAACGACATTAGACACTGCGACGAAAATGACAGGCTTCCAGGCCAGCTGCGAGTTCTTTCGATCATCCATCGACAGACCGGAGATCAAGTTGATGGTGGAGATGATCCAACCGCGGACGACGAAGAGATTCACAAGCCTCTTCTTTGTTCTGCAGGACGCCATCACAAACGGCTCGCCAACGCCGGAGAGTATTCCGAAGACCGTTATCTTTATAGACTCCCGTCGGGATATACAAAAATGTGCGGAATGCCTGCGAGAGTGGCTGCAGAAACTTTCAGATGGGGCCATAGGAGCCCGCGACTGCAAGCAGATTATCCAGGCCTACCACTCACACACCACTCTGAATGACAAGAATGCCATATACGACGAGTTCTCTAAGGCGGATTCTAAGATTCGAATCACGGTGGCAACAGAGTCATTGGGAACGGGAGTGGATCTCTCGGATGTCATACGGGTTGTCCAGTATGGCTTCCCTCTGGAACGACTCTTGTGCGTTCTTATCCAACGCTTTGGTCGTGCAGCTAGAATGACCGGCACAAGGGAGAGGCAATCTTCTTGGTGGAAAGCTGGGCCGTGGGCGACAGGATCGCATCGACAAGAGCGGCAATGTTCTCCAGCAGTCAGACGCCGTCGTCTTTGAGAAGGCTTTCCGCAACGACCGGATTAGCCCAGTCATGCTCTGCTGAACCGGTAGTGGGCGGTGACATCCCAGACGATGAATCAGATGTCGCTGTGGACATCATTGACTGTGACGTTCCAGGAGAGCAGCCCAGACGCAAGACAGACAGAGAGCGTCGAACAGACTTGTACAATGACTGCCCGGCGCTGTTCAATCTTGTCAATCGATCCTCATGCCTACGCCGAATCCTAATGGATTGGCTGCAAGAGAGTTTGTCAGACCCGGCATCCAAGTTACCTGCTCCAGGACCGGACGAGTGCTGTAGTGTTTGCAATCCTTCCCTGACGCGGACGGTGCCTTTCCCGTGGGAGATTGGTCCCGTTCTTCGGAAGCCCCACGAGGGAACAGCATCAGGTGCATTTTATGACCGTCTAGTCCTCTGGGGAGACAACGCTGTCAACTCGGCGCATCAGATGGCGAAGCCCAAGCTTTCCGTATGGCTATTCACTCAGAAGAGTGAGTGGATATCATTGTCGAGAGAATATGCCTACATCCACACGGCCGCTGAGTTGGAGGAGTTTGTGGAATCGACTTGGTTGAAAGATCATTTCGGTGAACTCTTTAAAGAGTTCAACGATATCAAGTCCTATGTGGTGAGGAACTGGCCCGGAGGTAGCAGGCCACGAACGTCACGGACGTCCCGAACGTCAGGAGCTGCAGGCCCAGTGCATATTTCCCGCAAATGTCAAGAATTCTACAGGGGTCGAGATGGGAGAGAGTCTCAGGAAAGAAGGGCATCGAACGAAGTGGGGATTCCGAGGACTCCTGATCAAGGGCGAAGGACGTCATTCTTGCGCGAGCGAGAAGAGTTCGCTTCCTCGCTGCAGAGAATCATCGCCAATGCAAGAGAGAGCTCAGCGTCATGCTCCCCTCATCTATCGACGCCACCAATGGCCCCAGTACCAGCCAACTCGTCATCCACATCCATCAGCGGGCTGATGACATCGACGAACGCGAACTGTTCTGCCGCCATATCTAGTGTTTTCGAAGATAGTGAGAATGAGGTGCCCGGCGTGGTGGATGGCAATCGGTTGTCGAAACGTCCCACCTCGAGTCGAGGGGAAGGAGAAATGGCGAAACGGGTCGCCCTCGGCGGTCTGGACCCCAATGCAAGGCGAAGTCCTCGCAACCAGAAAGGGAAGAATAGCCGTTATGACCACAGAGAATGGATATTGTAGATGGGTTACTCCGACTCGATATCTGAAGGTAAACCCCACTCGTGGGTTTCATCTCTGTCTTCCAAGGGCTGGTCACGTATGCTAACGTTAGCATGACACTAGAAACTCTATTGGAATAAACATACCAGTATCGCCATCGTGTCGTTGTTGGGATCCAGATCAGCCGTGACTCCTCTCCTTTCATAAGGTGGCACTATTATTCGATCTTCATCTCTCATAACCTTTGCATTGAACACTTCTAGTTTCTTTGTTGCTACTCTTTCGAGCCCGATCGTGTGTATGTCCGGTGCTTGATGTCTTGCCTGTCTACCACCTTCATAAAATTTAATCGAGTCGCAGGCCAACTCAAACGCCAATGTATGAATATCATCCATCGGGGAGGGCACGGAATGTGTCGAGTTGTCCTTCCGGGCGAATGCCTTCTCTATCGCCTTGCGTAGACAAACAGTATATTCCGCCGTCAACGAGGTAGTCTTGAACAGAGCATCCAATCCGAAAGTCGACGTTCGACGGGCCCAAAGTTCTCTTTTCAGCTCCAGGTTCAGATATTCAAGGCTACGATCGACTTCTTGCCAGGTATCTCGACGACCATGCGGATTGACGAGGCTATTCGAGAGGATTGCGCGCCGGAGCTCCTTGTCGCAAGCCTTGGTGCTCGTGAGCCGCTTCAGATAGAGCATCTCGAATGCGTAGTTTGATTGTCCAGTCCCCTCGAAGTAAAAGCAACAGACACCGATGACTCGATCGATGAGTCCTATGTCTCCGTTCTTGATGCCGTACTTCAAGGTCTTGTAGACAATCATCTGCTGAAGATATCGAGCATGGCTCAGGAACTCCTCATCGATCGTGTTGTCGGCGTACTTCTCCTTGGATGGTCGCCAGGCTTGCGGCTCAAACGCGGATTTGCGAACATCTTCCACTAGCTCCATGAAACCTCTGGCACCCATCTTCTGAATTGCCCTGTCAACCTCGCCTTGTTCTGACGTATCGATGCTGCGCTGCTCGAGGCGGGTATAGAGTAGTCCGACAACCCGAGCGTCAAAACTATGAAGTACCAGCTCTTCCAGAACCTGAAAAGCCGCACGGTCCGCTGGAATATTCTTTCGTCCCCAGAAGTTGATGTTGTGATAGAGGGTTGAAGCGTCTTGCTGTTCCATATTGCCATAATGTGTCTTTTGCATGAGCCAGAGGAAATTCATGCGCAGGTGAAACAGCGCAGCGACTCCTATCAGCCAGTCTTTTCTGTCGTATGCTGCAGATGCGTCCACTTGTTCAGCTTGCATAGATCGGATGAGTGACGAAGTTTTCTGATCGCCAAACGCCAAAAACAGACGGTTGTCGAATTCTGCATCATCTAGTTGGAACTGGTGCTTGTAGATGCTCTCCACAACCTCGTAGGAGCCATCCAGAGTACCTTCGTTGAAGAGAATCGGACCGAGCGTCTTGCTGTCGGTCTTTCGAAGCTCGAGCAACTCGACTGTTGGCATAGCGGGGTAAGGGATGGGGGACGTAGAGAAGATAGATTTGACCGATTTCGGATATGCTGATCGAATTGCCTCCGCTATGAAGTAGGTGTCAATCTTGGCGGCAGACTCGTCATATATGGCTGCACCAGGAGAGTACAGAAGGTCCTCTATTGTAAGGGGGACCTCGCGGTGCAGCATTGACCGCTTCAGACCACCGGAAGGGATATCGGCGCCTCTGAACACCTTTCCCGTCGTCACAGAGCGCATTTCTGCGTGGTTTGAAATGAGCTGGTGCTTGATACCTTCTCGATAGTCGAAATTGTCATACACAACGCAGGCATCCAGTTGCTGACCATATCGACGGACAGTCCCCTACTTGCGATCAGTCGACGTCCATACTGGGAGACGGTGAGGATGCCTTTGCTTGTTCTGCCACGGATTCGAGATGCCTGTGGACCCCCTTGTAGCCTTCACAAAGCCCAAACTGGTGAAGAAGATCGAGGACACGCCGTTTCACGCCATTTGAGTGCAGGAAGGCACCAAACACGCGGGGGAACTTGTTGCTCCCTTCCGACGCCCGAGAGTAGCAGAGAATCGACGTGATTATCGCAATCCTGCGGTTGAACTTGACAGGATCTCGTGGTGGTCGATCTTTTCTCTCTGTCTTGGGCGCCATAAGACCATTGAGTAGCCCAAATAGAAGAGGAGCCCGAGTGGTGACTTGCTTGGACATGTCCTCGAACTGCAGGTCGCCAAGTATGCACTCGTATGCCTCGAGGATTTGGCCATCTTCAGGCTGTCCCTCCTGTCCAATATCGGCCTGTGGAGTCTTCTCTTGTCCACGGTCGACTCGATAGGCACCAAACATATCTCCGGCCTCTTCTAGCGCCTTCATTTCCTTCCTCAGCGCCTTTACAGAGGCAATTCCTGCCATACCAGACGCAGGATGTTCCCGTAATGCCTCTAGCACCTCTGGTTGAGTGTATATCGCGTCTGCAAGGCGTTTGGCACGTGTAGCGGGTCGATCTCCATAGCCATCATCGCCTTGGGTAGTCACGTATACTCGGATGAACTCGGCGAGTGTCAAGTGGTGTTTGTTGGACATGTATTTGCATATATCGCTTACTCGCCTTCCTGCCGTCCATACTCGAGATCTGACAGGTCTGCGGCGGCGGCCGGGGGGATTCGAGCCAGCAATTCTTGGTTGTTCTTCTCTTCTCCCTGGAGTCGTCGGTTTCAGTCGTGCGCTGCGCCGGCTGGGGTTTTGATCTGACATTGCTCAAATTTCAATGGGCTGTCAAATAAGGATAGAGAATTCAGCTGGACCCGTCAATTCGACTGCGCGATGGCTGGTTGTGGAGGAAAACGAGGTTGAAGTGCATGAATTGCTTCCATACGAAGGATCTTGATTCAGGCCAAAAATCCATGACACGGCACTCAGGCCATTTGGACGAGAACTTTACCGATTAGGTATAGCGTGGTTTGGTGCCTCAGGCACGACAAATGGCCTGAGCTTGCTGAGGTAACCGTAGAGGGGGTCCAGGATCACATGTCTGAACCCTTCTATGGGCGACCCACCAAAACGCGTCTCGAGCCCTGTCAAAGCGTCGTTTGATACTCGGGGTGGCAACTCTGGGACAGGATTCTGGAGGAACCCCGGGAGGCGAGAAAGAAATGAAGTCGACAGCCTCCAGTCCTTCCCGCTCCCGCAGCATCTTCGCCATCTCCCCCACCAACCATTCCGTGTCACCCTAAGGCGTCCAACCCATCGCTGTCTTCAGCACATGACACTGACACCACGATGTTTGACTACTCCGACGGGTCTGATGGGGCCAACGGCTCGGAATCTGAAGACATGGGGTCCGAGGAAAGGACCCTGTGGATGCGATATAAGACAAAGTTGCGGAACCACCTCGACAGCATCCAAGCAGCTGGCGAAATCGCCTCCACCGACCGCTACGACTCCTTCGTCAACCCTGGCCTGGAGATCCTCGGCCACCTCCCCGTTCCCTTGCCACTTCGGCCTGACGATGCCGAGACCATCCGCAACGCCTGCCGGCAGGCCCCTTTCGGCCGGGGCGACGAGACTGTCGTGGACACCTCGGTGCGCAAGGCGTGGGAGCTTGACCACACCCAGTTCCGTTTGTGCAACCCAGGATGGGACAAGTTCCTGAACAAACCGCTCTTGGCAAACGCTGCCCACCGCCTCGGCCTCGAAAAGGCACGCGCCGAACCTTACAAGATGCTCCTGTACGAGCCCGGCTCGTTCTTCAAACGCCACAAGGACTCGGAGAAGACGCCGGGAATGGTCGCCACGCTGGTGGTCTGTCTTCCGTCCGAGCATCAAGGCGGCGAAGTTCAGCTTTCCTTTGGCGATGATGAGCGCACACTCGAAACGGGGCCAGCCTCCAAATTCGACATCACCGCAATGGCATGGTACGGCGACGTCACCCACGAGGTCAAGGAGCTGACCTCGGGATACCGTCTCATCCTCACATACAACATCATCCTGGACGGCCCAAGTCTCACATCCCCCTCTCACTTCATCAAGCAATCCAACCTGCTGCGAGACATGTTGCAGGAATGGGCCCGAGATTTCGTTGAGATCGGCAAGGTTTGCTATTCCACCGATCATCAGTACAGCAGGACCAGTCTTTCGCTGAGTCTCCTCAAGGGGCGTGATGCTGCCCTCTTCCAGATTCTGCAGAGGGTCGCTGTGGAGTCAGGCTTCTATATCTTCCTCGCCCACATGTCCCATACCGAGACGGACGATGAAGACTACGGTGAGTATTATGACCTGGACTCGGAGGCAAGCACAAGTCTGTCGAACATCTTCACGCCGGACGGGGCTCTTGTGGCGAGGTACGGATCGATCTCCACGAAGGAGCTCCTGGACGAGCACCTATACATGGATCGTGCGCCAGACAGTGAGGATGAGGGCGAATTCACCGGAAACGAGAGCATGCCGAATCATCTTCGGTACCACAACACGGTAAATCCCAGCACTTTACCTTGGGATTAGTTCGCTTCAACCCGCTAACTTGTCGTGATATAGGTCATCATCCTCACGCCTAAGATGAACGTGGCGAGCATCATGGGAGATTCAAGCGCAGATTCGATCTTGTCCATGGTCTTGGAAGATTACAATCGTGATCCCGACAATGATCTCACCAAGACCGTCGCACTGAAGACACTGAGGGCTGCCATGGCTGGCTCTCGTGTCACGCGGAACAACAATCTTGTCAGGATCATCGAGTGGGCTATCCGGCTCGGCAACGACAGCCTGTACAGAGACGCAACCGGCCGTGGCTGGCAGCAGCCCGAGGTTATGCAGGCCATGGTCAAGGCCATCAAGCAGAGATGCGAACACCCGCGTGTTCTGACTGATGCAGAGAAAGCTGACTTCTCTGAATGGAGTCGCTGGTAGGTCAACTACCGCTACCAGTGGCCAGGCGCTTTCCACGCTAACAGCCTCCAGGTTCGGTGGCGTTCTACTGTCTGCCACTAAACTGGACAACTTCTTGACCGCCGTCTCCCGCTTTCAATCTGCTCTCGACGATGTGCACCTTGAGAAATCATTCAAAAGATGGGTCAGGGGGGCCTTGGTTCAGGAGCTAGAGGCAAGACCGACCTGGGAAGAGTCGGAGCTGGCATCTCTTCGGACGATGATTCTTGCCAGGCAAAATGACACTGACTGGATTGTCACCTGGTAAGGCCTCATTTGTCCCTCCAGATCTCGTTCACGGATGGCTATAGACTAATTTCTTCATTCTACCAGGTTCTTGCCCACCCTGGCAAGCCGTGGCACGCAGGACCTCTTGGTCCGCTTCTTGGAATGGGCTTACACCTCGGCCCCGTACGATGTCCACGCCATCTTCACGCGTATCCTGGAGAATGCCACCGCTCAGCTGAGGCTCCGGAGTTCAGACTTCAGAACTCCACAGCCGCAGCAAGTTCCCCATAGCTATTACTACCGTAACCCAGCGCCTCCCGTTCCGGTCCCACACTACCAGTCCGATTTTCTCACCTTGTTAGACCAGAGCATCTGCCTCGGGGTCTTTTCGTCTTTCCTCAAAGTTGTAGAAGACAGCTGCAGGTCTCTGCAAGCCGGCTCTTGGGAAAACAGAGAGGAGGCTCTTCTGGCGGAATTCCTTGCTGAAACAGCCACCAAGCTGCAAGAGAACAGCATCCCCCCGTCCCCTGCGATGGCGTCGCTCTTCAAGGTGCTCCTCGTCAAGGTTGTGGACACTACCAGTCTTCCACCGTCTCCGGTCGATCGAGGATGGACCTACGAGCCGCGAGGATGCGGGCCGCGCTGTCCGGACTGCCTCAGCCTCAACGCGTTCCTCCAGTCCTCGACGCAGACCACGGCTCGCTTCCAGATGGCTCAGACTCGGCGACGCCATCTGCAGAAACAATTGATTCCAGCTGGATTCTTTAACATGGTAACACAAAAATCGACCCCAGCAATGACGCTTGTCGTCACCAAGAAGATAAAAATGTCGGATCATCAGCAAGAGCTGTACAATGCAGCAGTGGCAGCTCTCGAAGCGCGGGTGGCGCCTATGAAGGGGGAGTACATGGAGAATCTGCTGGGCGCTGAGGACTATCGCAAGATGATATTGCTGGGAAATATTCGACGCGAGCAACCGGCGCCGGTACCTGCCAACATTGTCGCGGGCCCCAGTGCTGGCAATGCCGCCGTTCAACAGTTTGAGGCTCAGCCGTCGGTTGGGTATCCAGGCCTGGGCCATCCTCGACCAGTCCTGGGGCCAGGTACTTCGAACGGTCCGCCTGGAATGCGGGCGCCGAGCGCATCGGCGGGCCAGAAGAGGCCGTCGGAAGATGAGACTTCGGATGGAAACGGCCGCGAGAAGAGAGTTGTGATCACCATCGACTAGATGGCCTAGATAGAGTTGCTGCAAGCAATGGCGTTGTACTTGTACCTCGTGGCTTTTGCCAGAATTTGTATGTATTCACTACTTCTGGCCTTCTGACGGCTAGCTCATCATCGCTGGCCGCTCTTTCTAGGGCTCTGACGCCATGCTCGCCATCAAGAAGAATCTCCTGGCCCTGACGGCAATGGGCCCTGGTGACACCTGATCCGAACAGCCAGTATTGCTGCAGACGCCACCGACTCCAGGACTTTTGTCGCAAACCTTCCAATAACGTAGAGGTGTGGGAGGAAAACTTAGGGTGACTTTATATATTGATACAGAAATAAATCATGCACATAGCATGGAGACGAATGAGACACCGGAAGAGATACGTCCTCCGACCCCGACGCCGGAGCAGTCAATGCAAAAGCCACTGCAAAAGCCACTGCCTCCATCTTGACACATGATGTGAATGCGAGCTTCCTTCAGAGTTGCACGGAGCATCAAGGAAGGCATGCAGGTCATGACCCTAAGATTCAAAAGCGCCTAATCGATACGGTTAGGACCGTTTTATCATGAGTCGTGCTATTTCAATAACCCCTTTTTGCTAGTCATATAACCTGTCACGTGAAATTCGGCAATTTCGCTAAGATTTCCTTACCTCCCCTTTTCACACCAAAATTTCTATAGCAGCTAGTATGGCAGCCTATAGGGGTCACTGTTGCAAAACCCCCAAAAGCACTACCCAAGACACAAATTGGGCCTAGCCGACGAACATCCCACCCCACAGTAAATGGAGCCATGTACCTCACTATATAATTTCTTGGATTTTTGGCGCTGGGGCTGCTGCAACGACAGTGAGAGGGACGCAGCGGACCAGCAGGGAGCAGTTCAGCACATTCAGGCATTATCGGGATCGAATTCACGTACTAAATCTTCCAAGCAAAGCTAGACCACTGTATTCTACAGAGGCAACCTGCCTCTGAGTCCTCCGCTGCAGAGTTGTTGAGGTTCTAGTCTCCAAGCTCACGAAGGCGGTTGATGTTGCCCGCTTAGAGCGAGTGCGTTCCTTTGTAGACTGTCAGGTGCTGCCTTTATAGTTCTGTACATAACAATGTAACCTTTTGTCATGGCAGATGAGGATCGCTAGAACTGGTCGGGTATATAACCGCTGTATGATAGATAATTAAGTACATGTGGCTAAAAATGTTAGTAATAGTATCCGTCAAATTGATGAAATTCTCAGACAAACATATTTCAATACACAAATATTTCAAATCCTAAGGCCCCTAACATGTAAATAAAACCCCATTGCCGCCAGGCAAGAGTGTGAAAGGCTTCTAGCGGGTTGATTCAACTGACTAGTCCTTATGCTGTTTACTTTCAAGATGAGGAGAGAAGAAGGGAAAGAAGAAAGAAAGACTGCAGTTATTCTGCCGGCTCAGGGTTTTGTGCCTCCCCCCACTTTGTGCTGCTGGCGTAGCCACAGCAACAGGGTCCTGACCCGTTACAAAGAGCTGTTACGGGTCGCTATCTCGCTTGCTCGTTCATTTAAAGTTTACGAAATGGCATTCCCGCCATAGTCTGTGGCCAGCCTCTCGGGTAGCCAACGTCGACACCGCACTTGTCCACTGCTGGCTTATCGCGTTTTGCTCGCACACAGGAAATAGCTGCTACCAAAATGGAGGAGTCAAAAGTCTGAATTTCTCCGAGTTTAACTTGACTCCATCAAGAAGCAAAAGCTTCAGGCCTTGAGAATGGCGTAGTATGCATATTCCGAAGCCCGTGGAAGCTGGGCAATCCTAGTGGTTGCAGGATTTGGATTGCAATAACCGCAAATAAAAATCGCCTGATTAAAGCGCTGAGTCACTCGCTCAAGGTTGTTAATAAAAAGATGAACAGGCTTGTGCAGGCCGACTTCCAGATATTGCGTGATGCAGATTAGGGCGCTGGGTGGTTATCCGCATGAGGGTGCATCGTCACAGTCCTGGAAAGCGGCCTGCTGGGAGGGACTCAGAAGCGCTCCGAGCGAGTCCGCAGCTGGTCCGTAGTACCTGCTTCACCATGACGCGGGGTATCGAAATGCCCACGACGGTGGGGCGCAAAATGACAGGGGAGTTTTGCAACAGTGTGCCCTATAGGCCTCCATACGTGTGTACATCCATTCCACTCCGGTCGAAAGTGTGCTACATCCACTTTGTAATTGCCTAAAAATGGTCCATCCACTCTACTTGGCCCAAAAGTGGAGTGGATGTAGTGGTTCCGACCCTTGCTACAATTGCTGTCGCATACGACCTTGCCCCTGATACCCACAAAGGCCACTTGCAGCAACGGGGAGCACTATGCATTGCTCATCCCCCAAGGGCACTTCTCTACTCGTAGCCCATCCCTACGGTAGTTTCAGGCACATCATCTAGGACGTCAATGCAGGTGATCTAGGCCAAGTTCCCATGTAACTGCCACTCCATCTAGTCCATCCAGCATATCATCGGCTCAAAGGCGCGTTCTTTCAAGAGGGCATCCCGTCAGCGGGAACAGATCCCTCCCCAGCCGAGAATTCTCTTTCACGGATAGATCAAATAGCTTTCCACACCCTAGAGCAGGAAGTCCATGTCCTCTAAGGTCGCCAGTAGCTGCGACCAAAGCTGTGCATCATACATGGGCACTTTCGTTCGTTCGTTCGTTCGTTCGTTCCGTTTAAAACGTTTATGCATGTTAAATCGTTTAACCGTTTAATGGCATCCTAAAACCGTTTGAACGGTTAAACGATTTTCCAGCCCTGGGACTCGAAAAATCTTTCAAAATGTCAAGCTCCGGAGACCTTCGCTTAGATCAAGGGGCAAGGATCACGACCATCGTGAAATAGCTTCACGGTCAGCGTGAACGCTACACCATACCTAGCGTCAGGTAACAGCCTGCTGCCTATGAGATCGGCAGACTGAACACAGGTATAATAGACCGACTCTCGTCGCTCCTTAGATAGAAGAGATGGTCCTCAATCTACACTGATCTTTTGTTCAATGTCTGCATTCGTGTATCGGTGCTAGGTTGACACAAAACCCATTGATATCGGGTCTCAATCCATGATACCAAATTCAAAATCTCGCCTTTTAACTACCAATATGTCATCTGACACATCGTCTATTATTGGTGCTACAGAAAACCCCCAAGATGTCAATGGATTGCCCTCAAACTTCCTCTCAATTATGGACATTACGAAGGACCGTTCAAATATACGCGGACGCAAGACTGGAGGTAAAACCATCTATACTTGCACTGTGTGTCAAGATAAAGCAGGCGCGGTGGATATTTCTCACCGTCATAAATCGTTCATTCGTTCGTTTAAATCGTTTATTCGTTCGTTTAACCGTTTGCAATATTTTTGAACCGTTCAAACGTTTGAGAAACTATTCGACCGTTTAAACGGTTTGCCCATGTATGCTCGTGCCCGTTAAATGCGGCCCCTGAGAGCGGCGTCCCGCCGTCACGGTCCCTTGGATCGATTTCGACCTTTCCTGAGTCCATGAGAAGCTTGACGATCGACTCGCGCGCCATCCAGGCGGCCCGTGAAAGCGGCGTCCCGCCATTGTTATCCCTTGAATCGATCTCCACCATTCCCGAGGCTAGGAGAAGCTTGACGGCGCCACCAATGGTTGTGTAAGAACTGGAGAAATGATGTTAGCTCCCGCGCCATTTACAAATATGGGCATGAGCCGATTGGTTGGAGGCAAGGGTGCGAACCTAGGGCAGCACAGGGCGGCAGTCTCGCCAGGGTCAAGGGCTGCCAGGAAGACGTCCAGGTATGGCTCGAAGAAGCCAAGATGGGAACTGGTGGGGATCTCATCAGACAGGTTAAAGGCCCCCGATATGATGGTGGACGTGGGGTTGAGCTTGGCTGCCGTACCAACGGTAGCCCAGCCGGCGGGGCAGACAAGTCCTGGCGAGTGGTACACGAGGATCATGCCAGCATTTGGATTGCTTCCCTCCGCAGAAGAGTCGATGGACCGAATGATAGAGCCGGAAGGGTTGCAGTCCGCTGGTGGCAGGGCATCGCACTGCACCTGCCACTGGAACGCAGTCGGATCTGTTACAGGGCCGATCGCAATGGCAAAAGGGGTAGTTAGAGCATGACACCCGCGCGGTAAACGTCGTGGTCAGAGGGCCGTTGTTTGTCAGGCTATAGCCTGAGAAGGAAGTTGCTGTTGGCATGATGTTTGTGTGTAAGGACTTGCTATTTCCAACCTGGGTGAAAAGGACTTCCAAGCGGAAAATCAACAACACGCCTTCGAGAAACTGTCTGCGTGCCAAGACCTACCGATTTAAATAACAAGGGTCTTAAGGCCGAGGCCACTGGCTGGGCAAGGGGTGGGGGTGGGGTACCCTGGGTGGTTGGGCTGTGAGGGCTGTGAGGGCAGTGATCGGCTGGGCTGTGATCGGCTGTGCTGTGCCGTAAACATGCTGCTTTCGAGGTATGCTCGGAGGAATTTTTGTCCTTCCTTATTTGCATCGTTAGTTCGAAGAGAACAGGCAGAGAGGATATGTTTATTGTTTGAAACATATCACCAGTGACACAAGAGAAATAATTCTAATCCAAACTCCATGTCTTGGGGTAGCCCAGATAGCGGAAACAGTCCGCGGGTGAATGGCGCCATGAACACAAAATGCGACACGCCCCAATCAACAGCAAATGCATTCTCCTCGTCGTATGAATCCGGCAGGACATCACCTCCAAGTGCACGTCAGAAACCAAACGGTCAATTCACGTTGTAGCTCCAGTCCGGAAGTCGGCACGCCCAAGCATCTGTACATGCACTTTTGTGCAAGGATTAAAAACCGGGATGGCTTTCCGCTTATCGTTCCGGGTATTCGGCACCTTGAGGAAGCTATCACCACATGCACGCTCCCATTAATCCATTCAACCAGAGTTCGGCCTCGAAAGCTTATCGCTCCCTATGACCCCAACCCAACAACCCGAACCAACAACATCCTTCACACCAACATTACTCCACAGCCTGATCATGGCAGGGACCTTTTGGTGTTGCCACTTCCCTCTCTTCCCTCTTGGAAGAGTTTAGGCGCATCCCTCGTCGCCAACAGTTGGTGTCTTGTCGACGCTTCACGTTCCAAACAGCTCGATCCTGAACTTCAATACCTACCTTTCTTCGCTATCCTTTCGTCTCCTTGTCTGCGGAGGTCCATTTCAAAGGTTTCTGCCGAGCTAGTAACTTGACATCATCACATCAAGTCGTTACCTAAGGTACATAAAAGATTAGGCAGCCTTCTTGCCGTATCCGCTATAGCCTCTATACTTTATGGGTGTCAGACGCCCGTAGCTGCTAGCTAGCGGTCATCTGTGTCCTATAGCTTGCGAGCTTGCAGGTGATTTAAAAAGAACAAATTGATATCGATGCTTATCTAAAGTCCTGGGCAGCCAACGTGACTACTACACCTACGAACAAGGTCCAGTCCTTGGCAGATTCTTTTGGCGCTCTGAACTATTTTTGGTAATACCCTATGCAGAAGACTTCGTAAAATATGATTGATACTAACAGACTTTAGTGGTCTCGATCAGTTCTGCAATGCTGGTCAGCTATGTACTCTGGTTGAACCACTGGCCTAGTGCGTCCCATCTGTACAATATATGTATTATTAATTAACGGATACCGTTCATTAGGTATGCTCTTGTGGCAATCCAGAACTGGAACAACTACATGAATTCGACCAATACCGCTATTGTCTGTTCCTCCGACACTATTAGCCTTACGCTTCCGGGCATCGTTTCAGACCTACAGTATATCCGGAGCCTGACGATAACGTTACCCCTCTGAGGAACATTGTTCGAGCAATCACTTCTACCGTGGGTGTGATACACTTCGCAGGAACAGTGGCTGGCATTGGAAAGAACGCATTCGAGAAATACACCAACTGCCGATAAATTCCTTTCCTGGACCAACTTCGCTGAGTCACTTGCTAGAGCCATCCAAAACTACCAGGCAGCCATATCTGATTCTCTGAAAAAGGTGCTGGATACTCCCGTTACATCCCTGCAGGGGAAGTTCCGCCCTTCACACCTAAAAGATCCCACCCCCCAAGATCGAACGC
Source organism: Dactylonectria macrodidyma (assembly GCA_020744425.1). Lineage (NCBI taxonomy): Eukaryota > Fungi > Ascomycota > Sordariomycetes > Hypocreales > Nectriaceae > Dactylonectria > Dactylonectria macrodidyma. The sequence continues at coordinate 843,525 of JAGMUV010000026.1, read as the reverse complement.
GTCAATATAGTAATCACCACGTTCTCTCACGCATTCGTTTCCTTTTTCGGTGAAGGAGAACACCGAAGTCCGCTACAGTGCCGAGTGCCGAGAGCTGAGTGCGGTATACATCGAAAAGGTACGCGGGTTAAACCTTAATATTTCGTATTTAGTGATTTGATGTTAGGTGATGGGCGTTGGATATCAATAACAGGGCTGAGTTATTCCTATTCAGATCTTAGTCCAGAGACGACGTGTCTTAACCCTTGCCTAGCGCATTAATCACTGTCATTTGACTGTCCCGAGCCATTCCGGGAGCAAGGCAAGCCACTGATCTAGGTGGGTCCTCTGCTGATCAAGTTGGTCCAGATATATACCATCCACAACCCCTCTTTCGGCACAACCCCTCTTTCGGCAAGCAAAATAAAAAAGCCACCACCAAAAATCACCAACTTTACGTACATAGAACTGGACCAAATTGATAGAAATGCGTCAAAATCTTCGTTCATAAATAACGAATAGGTTCATCTATTGTACCCTGGGCTTTTTGACAAGCCGCCCTGATCGCGTGGTGAGTTGGCGGGGTATGGTTTCCTCTCTGACTTCGATGACCGAGCCAGCCTCCGATTCTGACTCCTGCTCGCTTGAACAGACCGATTCCAGTCCAACAGCCATATTTTGGGTCTCCTCTTCTATTATAGCTTCTCCACCGGATAGGGTCTCCCCAAGAGTCATAAAACGTTTGTTAGGATTCGGCACCGCCTTCCTCTTCTTCCCTCTTTGCAAGCGAGCCAATTCTTCCTCTAGGCTAGCAATCCTCACAGTATGCGCCGCTACCGTCTGCTGTTGAGCCTCAAAGCCCTTGGCTATCACGTTGTACCGTCTCCGCGTCTTTGGTGTTTTGTTCAGCCCGAGATCACGAATTTGACGGCTCGTTTGTGGTGTATCGTCCGAGTCAAAACACGGCGCGGGTTCGGGGGTTGCTCTTGGGTTGCCCTTTGGCCTATCTTGTTGGATTTCTGGATGCCTCAGTGCCTTGGTACGTGAGATCGGCCAGTTCCCAGTAACCCTCCAGCCGGAGAGTATGTTCTTTTTAGTCATTCCAACTTGACGCGCCTTGGCGTAGACCCTGATGAAGTTGACCTTGTCCATTGGAGTGGAATCAGTCAATGAAGCGAACTTTTCCAACTCTCGTCGATATGCGGCCTTGGAGGCATTGAATACTCCATTGTCAAGTGGTTGGAGTCCATGAGAGCAGTGTGCTGGCAGATAGCAGCAATAAACGTTGTTCAAAAAGCACGTGGCCATCCATTCATCCTTCCGTCACTCAGTAGTGAGCTTGAACCGAGGTAAACGAAGAACATACCGTTGCGTGGCTCCCATGACCATCTAAAATGATCAGTCTCGCGTCAGAGTCGTCGGCTGGCATTGTCTGGGGTAGATAGACTCTTTCAAGCCATTCAACGCCAATGTGGTCGTCAGTCCATCCGTTAGGCGAAGTTATGTAATACCAGTCTGCTATCTGCTTGAATTCGTCAAGAAACCGCTGTTTCTGGAGTTCTTTCCCCTTGAAGATTATGCCAGGGATTAAGGCGCGGCCGTCAGCAGTGACAGCTTCGATAAATGAAGTCCAATTTCGAGTCTGTGGTCCCTTGAGAAATGCCTTCCGCTTCGGGTCCGCGCTTCCAACAACCAGGCTATCCAGGCCTAAATAAAGAGAATTAGTCGGTCGAATTTCAAACACTGGCAAGGAATACAGATAGATGCTTGCCGAAACCAGTCATAATGCCTCCTTCATCAACGTTGACGGTGTTTTCGGGCTTGATCCAGCCATACTGGCCCTCCCTGATATCAAAGTACCAATGAACCGCTTTGGGTGTGAAAGAGTCGAACCTCTTGGCTTCTTGACGTCTACCCATCTTGGTCTTTAGATCTGCGCGGCGACTGATAAACTTGATCACCCAGTTGCGTCCTAAGTCGGGATGTTCGCCCTGCTGTCTCAGCAGGCCCATGACACAGGCGCGAATCTGACTGTGGGACGGAGCGTAGCCCAAGGACTCCTGCCGGAGTATCCAGGCAGCCAATCTATCCTCTTGGTTCTTGGACAAGCGTCGATGAGGGTGGATCTGCTCTTTAACGGCCCCGCGGCCGTTAAGTCTGTCGACTAGAGTGCTTCGAGGCACTCCCCGTCTCTGAGCGGCTTGAGGAGGTGAAACGCCATCATCAGTAACATCCAAGATAGCCTCTGCCATGTTTTCCTCTGTATATTTCCATCGAGGTCTCGACCTAGGCATTTTCTTGTCGTTGTCGCAGACAAAGGTCAAAAAACACGGGAAAGAGCGGTGAGGAGTTTGATGGTTAAACCAACACTATTTCCATAGCACAGCATGCATAGATCGCGTACCCCGCACAGCCTAAGAGAGCTAAAGTCGTTAACTCCAATCATTTCTATAATCGATAGAGGCATTGTCCTCTAAGTAGCTATTTACTTTGGTCAATTCTGGTATAAGTGAAGTTGGTGAGTTTTGGTGAAGCTTTTTTTATTTTGCTTGCCGAAAGAGGGGGTATGCCGAAAGAGGGGTTATGGATGGTATATATATCTCTAGATACATCATTTTGCAAAGAGAAGGGCCGTCTTTTGCAAACTGTTACAAAATCATCGCAACCACAATACCAATCGCAGCTTTTAGCGTGGGATGAGACCACCCACTATGTCTTCTATATTATCTATTATCCAAATGGCTCTTACCCTAGTTCTTTTCCTCTTCATCACCTTGGCCACATCAGCAGCAACGCAATCTGTACCGCCATCATCTCTCACGACATTAACGCCTGCCCATTCTTCTACTTCCGGCTCCCAAGCCACAGCTAGCAGCAGCATTCTTCATCCTACCCAGGGCGAGACCATTGTATACGGCTCGCAATATACAATTCAATGGACGCCACCGGCCATTCCGGGTAGCATTTCAATGGAAGTTTGGGATGATGACCAGGAGTTCCTGGCGAATACTTTTAACTCGAACATTACATATGGATGTGATGGCTGGCTTGTTAATTCACAGTGTGGGAAGATAGCGACAAATGTGTCAAATAGTGGGCATTATGGTTTGTCTCACTCTTTTTCCTACCCTAGGAAGGGGGGCATGGCAATGCGATATGTGTTGACTTTCAGTACTGACTTATGAACAGTGTGGAACGTATCTTCACCCTATAATGACCTCTATCAGACTTTGTCAGGGAACTTTTCTTACTATTTGGCTATTTACATTCAACAGTCGGATGACGATGTGTTGCCGTCCAAGTATTCACCCTGGTATGTGACAAGCGGGGTTTTCATGATCCCCCCTACGAACAGCACTTCCGCCAGCAGCTCCGCCAGCAGTTCTGGGAGCGACACATTCCTCCCCTCCACTACACTCAGCTCTAGCAGTGAAACACGTGCGGGTAGTGGACCAGCTGTAACATCTTCTACTGGCGCGGGAGCGAGGATTGCCATGGGCCAGTTGGGATGGGGGATTCTGGGTCTAGTAAATGTATTAGCGATGTGATAGAATTGTTCCTTACTGTAACAGTTCATTCGATATAAATATAATATCTTTATGGATTTTGTTCCAGCAATGATATGCTTCTATTAACTTGCGGAATCTCGCTATATTTCTATAGAATCTCTTTAGAGTAAGGGATAATGCTATAAGATGCCAAATAGGTCATAGCTAGGGATGGACATCTTACGAATATATCAAATCGAACGCCAAGCCTTGGCGTTCGATTCGAATGTGGCCCCGTAGATTCGATTCGAATCAAACGCATCTGCCGCAGATTCATATCGAATCAAATGTACCTCCTGTACTTTGAGCACTTCACCGGGGATTGTCGCGTGTGTTAAGTCTCACATTCTTGCCTTTGTGGCGAGTGTTACCCATCTCATTGCAGAGAAGGTACTCTCTGAGATTAGAACTTCCAAAACGCTCAGCAAGGTACTTCTGAAGATCATGTTACTACTTAAGACTTCAGAAGTGCCTCAAGGGGATGGATCGCTTCGGATGGAGGAACTAGTAGAGGTCCTCCGGGGCCTCACCGATAACAAATCTGGAGCAACAGCTTCGAGGAGCAAGGTTTTGTGACGGTACAAGAGCACGAACGAGATCGGGTGCGACTTGGGTAAAATGATTGTTTACAAAGAGAGAAAGAGATTCCTAAGGAAAGCTCTAACTTAAGCTATTTACACAATATTCATAAAGTGGGACTATTCATAAGGTATGAAAGTCACATGATCGTTCCCTCACAGGTTTCAGATGTAGATTGAGCTATAAAAGAAGCCGAGAAGCAAGCTGAGGAGCAAGCGGCTCGTGAGGTCGAAGAACAAGCTGCTAAAGATGCGAAAGAAGCTGCCAATTTTGCTGTAGCATAAAGAGCTGCTGCTGAGGCGGCTGAAGCTGAAGTGGCCTGTGAAGAGAAGGAAATTTTTGCGTTGTTAGCAAAACTAAGGCCAAAAAGAGGCAAGCTGCTCAAAAGGGATCAAGAGGCTTATCTTACTCATGTTGAAAGAACTGAGAGTTCCCCCTTAACTACTACTGTACGCCTGACGGGGCCCAAAAAAAGGACCATTTCAACTGGAAGAATTGGAAGTTCTCTGGGCTATTGTCACGGCCCAAATTTAGGCCCTGTGGGACTGCCCCAGAAATGGGACCTCGTAACAAGAGTAAAAGGTCCGTCATCCGGCCCCAGTCCAAATGGAAAATGGCCAAGTAAATGGCCCTAATAAGACAGAGCAATGCCGAACGTAGGCAGCTTAGACAAGTGTGTTAAGAGGTGCTCTAAGCATATCTGTAAGAGTGACCAATTTTCAGGTAAAGACTACGCTAACTTTATTAAGGCAAGAAGTTAGATCTTAGTATAAGCCATTAGAAATCCACCTTAGCCCTTAGGTCTCATGCGGCATTCGCGACTATGTCATGTTAGGCTTACAGCATTGCAGATCTGAAGAGATATTCACAATCCTCATCCATTTAGATAGTATATTCAAAAGGTGGATCAATTTAGGGGTCAAATGGAAATGCAATAGCCGAGTTACAAGTGAGGGTTGTGATGCTTGTGCGACGAGGCGGGGTGTCGGAGTTGTGGGGTGACAGAGTTGTGGGGTGACAGAGTTGTGGGTCCCGACTCTATGAGTCAATAATTCCTTGTCTTGCTTGCTTGTCCTCTCGACGCTCTCGTGCAGGTGTTAGTCTATTCCTCACGCTTTCACAGCCATGAGCACCAATATCACTATAAAAGATATCACCTCTTTAACCGCACAGGGCGTCAATCTAAATCCCCCCGGGGGGCCCTTTCACCCAGTTGACGCTGCGTCGGCGGAAACTGTCGTATCGTGAAGCCCAGTTTCGCCAGTCCGTCTACGACTTCCTATTCCTCATTTCTGGAGGCAGCTGTGGTCCGGGAAGTCTGGAAAATCCGGACTTGGGTGGGCCGCGGCAATCTCAGCGGGTGGGTCAACATTAACGCAAGATGGAATCCCTCCATTCTTAGGGGAATCAGCTGTTCGACGTTTGGACGAGAGCCAATGTATTATAATGGCATTAAGTAGAACTGTGGAAAGGGCATTAGCCATTCATCCGTGTTTCCTCCGGGCGAGAACCCTTGCAAGGGGAGGCCAATGATCTCACCGTCGCTTCTACAGGTTAGAAGGCACAACCAGCCTGGCTCGCCGTTGAGGACCACTCCGGCAGCGACATTTCTGCTTCATGTTAGTTAACGTTTCCTTACTAAACTACGTGAAAGTATAGGAAAACCTTACGAAGTAGTGATCACTAGAGTGGCGCAAGCGCCTATGAAGGCTTTCAATGCGAGGTTCCGCAAGCGTAGACTGGACTCCGTGGGGGGGTGGGAAAATTCAATACGCGTACTTCCCAGCGTCATGGTTTGTGGGCGCCATCGAAACTTGACAGTGTGTAGCCCTGTCCGGGTACTGGTTGGATAAGTGACGTTAGGAAAGGAGGGTGCTCAGACTCACTCATAAGAGGGACGAGAAACAAAAGCGTAAGATATACCTATAAGGACATTAGCTGTAAGTAAAAGTAGCGGGGTTGATTTACTAACATTAATCACAATTTCAATTGAGAGTAACGGAATCAAGTATGTCCGTCGTAGCCCAATGATGCACAAACCGTCCTGAATTTTGTTGATGCGACTACAGCGATCTTAGAAATCATAATAGAGGCGCGCTTAGCGGAGGATTTCCTCACAAGATGAACAATTGCACAGCGAGGATGACATAGACTCCTGGGGATGGATTAATAATTAACGCCGCATAACTTCAAGGTGGGGGGAAGTCTTACCTATTAGGCCGAATGAATTGAATAGATAGAGTTTCGACTTTAACCGAGGGCATGCAGTACTTCTGACGATGTGCTGGGCTACATGTTAGAAGAAACGTAGAGTCCTTGGCTTTGCAAGGAGATGGAAAGGTGAAATTGTCAGAGGACACTCACCGCGCGGTCGACAAGAAATAGATGCATCAGCTAGAAGAATAGTGTTACTATAGTCGCAAGATGCATAGCCTCTTGCCAATCCTGTCAGGTTGGCTAGCCACGTACCGCCTTGGTAGAGAAATATGCAAAGAGGCAAAGAAAATTCGATGCCACGCAGGCCGCGAAGGTGTGGTTCAAATTAAAAGGGCCAAATTGCAATAAAGACGACCCCAGGCCGAAGATACCATGCGATACCCCTCCACCGATAAGACCCCTCTACCGATAAGCAAAAAAAAAGTTTCCCCATACAAACTGCTATTTTTCAACCCCCTCACAAAGAGTCACCAGAAATACGAAAAACAAGTTGGTTCCTCTCTTTCCGCTCGGAATCGAATGTATTTTAATATTTTCTTGGTTTTTTAACTGCGCGGCCTGCGCGGGTGCGTGTGACAGGTAACTCTTCCGCCTCCGAATTTGAACCCTCATCTTCTTCCACTCCTCCCACCTCGATCACTTCCTCAACAGCCTCTGTCTCTTCACCTGCTTGGTTTGGCTCTGAAATAGTGTCACCAGCCACTAGAGCCTCGGCTAGTGTCATGAACCTCCTGTTGGGATTCGGTATCGCCTTTCTCTTCTTGCCTCTGCTCAACCGCCCGACTTCCTCCTCTAAACTGGCTACTCTTGAGCTTAGCGAGGCGATCTTTGACTCTTGTGCTTCAAACCCTTTCGATATCACAGAATACCGTCTTCTTGTTGAAGGAGTCTTGTTCTTCCCCAGATCCCTGATATGACGGCTGGTCTTTGGCGTGTTATCAGAGTCGCGTTGCCCGTCGCTGAGGCCGTCTGATGTAGGCGTCGTTTCCTTCTTGTCTGGTTGAATCTCTGGATGTATGAGCGCTTTCCGTCGTGAAATCGGCCAGTTTCCAGTCACCCTCCAGCCCGAAAGGATGTTTTCCTTCGTCATGCCCACTTCCCTGGCTTTGGCATAGGCCTTGATGAAGTTGACCTTGTCCACCGGTGCAGAATCGGTCAGGCTTGTCAGCCTTTGGAGTTCTTTGCGATAGGCAGTCTTGGATGCATTGAATGGGCCATTGTCGAGTGGCTGTAGGCCATGGGAGCAGTGAGCCGGCAGGTAACAGCAATACACGTTGTTCAAAAAGCACGTAGCCATCCACTCATCCTGGATTATGAGTCAGCGACATTTTTGATTCAGTAGGTTCGGAACAGGCAGATATGCACAGATACATGGCTTCGATGACCATCTAATATGATAAGCCTCGCATCAGACTCATCTTCTGGTTGTGTTTGGGGTAGATAGACCTCTTTGAGCCACTCGACAGCGATATGGTCGTCTGTCCAGCCGTTGTCGGACGTGATAAAATACCAGTCAGCCAACCCCCGGAGCTCATCGATAAACCACTGTTGCTGAAGCTCTTTACCTTTGAAGATAATCCCGGGCCTCAGAAGACGGCCAGTTGCAGTCGCGGCTTCGAGAAAGCTAGTCCAAGTGCGGGACTGAGACCCTTTGAGGAAGGCCTTCCTCTTAGGATCGCTGCTGCCGATAACCAAGGAATCCAAGCCTAGTTTCGCAATTGGTTAGTTGATTTAATGAGAAAAATTCAAATACTCACCAAATCCGGCCATTATACCGCCCTCATCAACATTAACAGTGTTCTCAGGCTTGATCCAGCCATATTCTCTCTCCCGAATACTAAAGTACCAATTGACCGCGACCGGGGTAAAACAATTGAACCTCGACGCCTCCTGACGTTTTCCTATCTTCGTCTTTATGGACGGATGGCGTTTTATGAACCTTGCTAGCCAATGTACACCGATAGGCCGTTCCCTGCCTTGCTGTCGTAAGACGGCAGCGACGGTGGCGCGAACTTGACTGTGAGAAGGAGCATAGCCCAAAGCCTCTTGTCTTAGTATCCAGGCAACTAATCTGGACTCATGAGACTTGGATAACAGCTGGGCAGGATGGGTGACCTCAGACTTTGGTGGTACACCTCTTAATCGGTCCGAAAGAGTCGGCTGAGGGATGCCATGCTTCTGGGCGGATTGGTTCTGGGAGAGGCCGTTATCTGTGACATCCAATATTGCTTCAATAATGTCATCCTCTGTGTAAGACGCTCGAGGCATTTTTCAAGGCGATTATGGAAGGCTGGTGTAGATAAAAATCCTACAAGCTTTGGGGAGGACTGTTCGTGGAGGAGGCATTGATAGAAATTTTGCAATAGTGCCATGCGGCCAAACCGCCTATATAACGTAAAAAAGAACAGCATAATACGAAACAGCATGAAACTCTCAATAAGACACAGCTTGTTTCATGTAAATAACTTCAATTTTGGCCAAGCACCGTATAAGTGAAATTGGGCATTTTGTATGGGGAAACTTTTTTTTTGCTTATCGGTAGAGGGGTCTTATCGGTAGAGGGGTACCGCATGGTATATAAGTCAACATATGCCAAGAGTGGAACTGCCATTAGGTCAGCTATCCCTACCAGGTCATATCATCAATGAAGTGCCGGGTTGGAGAACCTACGCAAAGTAATGTAGGGCAATCTACGCCAACTCTTCACCGCAAGGGATCGCTGCGCTGTAACCAGCAATTAGTCTATTAAGCCACAGTGTAAGGGGATTCTGGGGGACCTGCTAAAAAGGGCGACCGAAACGCTGATTGCGAGGACCACTACTACAACGTTGACCAGTTTCACAAAGTAAGGTTCTTTGAGATGAAGTCCCGAGACATCATTCTCGGTGGCACCAACAGTGCGATTAGTCATAGCTAGAGTCAGTGTGTCCAATAGTCAGGTAACGGGGAAAATGGAGGTTGTAACGTACCTAACGGTTGGATTTCCAACTTTGTAACGTCCCTAACGGTTGAAAATAAGCCGTTAACGGCTTGTCAAACGTTAACTAACTGGTAACGGTTGGAATTTCCTAAATAGGTAACCCATGATAGAAACTCGTTGGTGCTGAAGGGGATTTACACTAAATTAAGCTTTGCAAGCAATATATTCCCATGTTTCATTCAGGTTTTATCTTTCTCTCAACTTCTGATAAAGAACAATGTCCAATCTATAAAAAAAATCCGCCTATCGAGCCTCAGTATGCAAAGCGCCGCTATCAAGCTCCCACAGGTACAACTCTGCCGGTCTAGCCTCTGCTAACACAGCATCAGTCATACCGCCGTCACTGTGAGCACTAATCCAGCTAGCCCATACCTATCCTGCTAGCATATCCCTCCGCCGCCGCTGCTCATGGCCGCGGCGTAACCAGTTCTTGAGACATTCGTTCGCTTCAATTGTGACAGATCCAAGCCGATTGCGTTCGTCGGTGATTAGGCGTTTGGACTGACTGAAGACACGTTCGCATTCGGCGCTCATAGCTGGGATAGAGAAAAGATCGAAAGCCATTTGGGTAAGGATCGGATAGGACTTCTCGCGCTCGCGCCACCAAGTCAGCGGCTCTTCGACAAAGGGTTCAACAACGTCTTCATCATAGAGGTAGCGCTCAAATTCGTCGACCATTCTGCGCCTCTTTCGCCTGTCGCTATTGCTATCCACATCAACGCTGCGGTCAAGCCTTCTATGTAGTTTGAAGCGGCCCAGCTCTGGCGTTTGCTGAGGTTGCTCAGTTTGCTGCGGAGGAGAAGCTGGCTCCGTAATGCTGTATTTTGTTGCATACTCGTTGTATAACTGGCGGACGTCTGGCTCAACAGTGTCCACCCAGATCTCGTGTGATCGCCACTTATCCTTAAAGTAAAGCAGCTTGAAGCTTGGGACGAGACAAATCGCGGCACGGTAGTACGGTGTCTTTGCTGTCAAGTCGAAATATTTCATAAGCTTCGTGTAGCCAGCATCGAGTCCTGCAACATAGTAGTTAGAATAGGACCTAGGGTCTGCAGCAACTGCAGCTTTTTCTTCCTGCAGTAAGCCGTCAAGGATGTCCATCATCTCCAACGCCTGCCAAAGAGCGCCGTAGTTGCCGTGTATAGCATGGCCTTCCAGCTCGAGGGTAGCGTCTTTAAAGGGCTTTAGCAGAGCGACAAATCTCTGGATTTCCTCCCAATCGCTTCTCTTGAGGAAGTCCTGGCTCAAATCATAATCTGCGTCCCTCTCCCACTGTGCACAAAACAACTCAATTGCATTCCTAAGCTTAAGCGCGCGCTCAAGCATAGAGAAAGTTGAATTCCACCGGATCCCGCCGTCCTTGATAAGCTGTAGGCTGAAAAGCTCATCATCTTGCAGGGCCTCGGCTTGTAGAGTCTCGAAATGCTGTCGGCGCTGATCTGAGCGTGTAATGTAGCGAACAATATTATGAACTTTGCCGATAACGCCTCGTTACCGCCAGATCGAGAAGGATTCTTGGTCGTTACAACACTGGAGCTGTCGTTCGGCCTTACTCACACCTTTGCCATAGAGAATTGCCTTGACAACGAGGTTGATAACGTGGCCAGAACAGCGGAGTCGTCTCCAGTCCGGATCGAAACCAAATCGCGTAGCTAGTTGTAACACGGCGCGATCGTTATCCTGGGCGTTATCCATCATGAAACAACCAAGCTTCGGCTCGAGATCGTACTGCGTAACTACGCTAATAAGGCAATTTGCTATATTTTCGCCTGAGTGAGAACCATATAGCCGCGGGAGGCCGAGAAGAGCTTGATGATTGGTGTAGTCCACGCCTAGTAAGCGGAGGTTAAAAGTTGGATTAAGCCTTATATAATAAAACGTCTGAATAGTAAAGGGCATCACATATATATACGTACCTACAAAGTGCGCAACTACGCCGCAGAGGCTCATCCCACTAGTTGACGTCCATAAGTCGCAGCTTAGGTGGACCGCACTCCTACATTCCTTCAACTCAGCCTTCAAACTCTCCCTGCGTGTCTCAAATGCAGCCATTATCCAACTGCTCAGCGTCGTCGCGGACGTCGGGAGAAGCCGCTCTAACTCAGGCCTCCCATACGAGAGCAAGTCACACGTATCTCCGGCAGTTGCGCTTCGAAAGCTCACGTCGTGAGCAACAACCCAGTCCAGATACTGCTGCCTGTAGCCTTCCCCAGCAATAGGAGTCCGTAGTGGACCAAAGCTATTAGCCTTCTTACTTCGATCCCATGGGTTGGAAACCCGGATATGCTGAGGAACTTCGCCGTCCTCAGAAATGCCGTGTTTGTGCTTTAAATGGTAGGCGATCGCACTATTTCCGTTGTATTTAAATATTGTAGAACAGTCGCTGCCAGTCTCATGGCATCTCCGACAAAGCCAGTACTGCTCATTTTCTGACTCGATATTGGCACCGTGGTCCCAAATCCAGGACTTCTTTGTCTTGCCGGTTGTACGCTTGTGCTTCATATAGTAGTGCGCATCGCTTAGACGTTTGTTGTTGTACTGGAGAGCACCCCAGCGAATTGGGAAGGCACCATCGGCAAGAGGTCTCGGAGCTCCGACAGATGAAGGAGATGACAAGGGCCCAGTTGAAGGCGTGGTCGATTTCTTGGCGGAGGACTCGATTGATGGTTGGATTGAGAGCTCCGTAAATTGGTCTGCTGAACGCGACGATGACGGCGTGGAGGAGAAGGACGGGGCCGGCATGGTGGTGTGTACTGCCGGAAATTTTCCGTTGTGCGTACGTGTAGGGAGCGTTGCTATATGCAAAAAGAGATGCTGAGTCTAGACGGGAGGGCAAGTTGAAGTTCGAACGGAGGCCGCCAAAACTCTCGCTAAGACGCGTTACACGTCGCGCATCTGGCACGTCGAACGGAATGGCTCGGGACAGTCAGGTCGGGACAATCAAATGACAGGGATTAATGCGCTAAGCAAGGGGTTAAGAGACGCCGTCTCTGGGCTAGGATCTGAATAGGAAAAACTCGGTCTTTACATCGAGTTGAGATCCACTAATAGGTATCTGGGAGGGTTTTAGAAACCCCCTCTAAATCCAACCGTTAACTAGTTAACTGACAACCTTATAACGTCCCTAACGGTTGAAATGAGGAACTTATAACGTCCCTAACGGTTGGTATTACGTAAGCCGTTAACTGGTCCGTTATCCAAATGGTTAACTGACTATTGGACACACTGGATGACACCCCGAAAGTGAGTCGTCACGTGCGAGATTTGGGTAAACACAAGACTCCCAAAACCAGATATAAATACAGTAAAATAGCAAAGGGATTTGAGGCCTTAGAAATGACTGTAGCCGTTCAGAATAGCCGAATCACTGGGCTGGAGGAAGAGGTGGCGCGTCTACAGAGAGGGAAGAAAAGAAAGGCGATACCTAACCCGAACCAGAGATTCATGACTCTGGGGGAGGCACTGGCAGCCGGTGAAACTATCCGTAAGTCAGAAACGGAAGTAATTAAGAAGGACGTGGAGGAGGAAGCCGAGTCGGTCATTGAGGTGGCAATGGATGCCATAGGTAAGGACTCAGAAATTGACGGTTTTTTTTCACCGCCACAGTACACACGCAGCGGTCGGAAGATCAAAAAACCACGCCAATTGTAAAATTCAATTAATTATCTATCCAATACTTTACATAGTTTCACATTTATTTAATTTGTTGGTTGCATTCCGGGTGTGTAGAAAATTGGAATTTGTATGGAGTTGCAATTTTTAACGCTAGTCATTGGTGGGTGTTAGTCATTGGTAGGTGGTGCATGGTATCGAGTTCCTGGTTCAGCATGGCAATCCAATCACAGCCGAAGCAATGGTGCAAATTCAGAAAATAGAAGAAGGATCAGACGAGGTATACGAGTTTATCGACGACAAGGTGCTGCGCAAGAAACAAGACGCGGCAGTGAAGAAGGAGGAAGTCGAAGAAGAATAATCAATTGAAAACCGCAGTACCCTACCATGCACAACCCACCTACCGGTAACCCCCACCTACCGTTAACTTATTAAGTAATACAATTACCGGTATGTCGATGATTACAAATGGAAATACTATCATGAATATTGCCCTGCTTGAGCCATCAATCTGGTGATATTCGGCTTGAAGGAAGTCCACATGAAATAAGGAGTAAGATGAATTATTAAAATGACGATCTACATACTTGTCGGCAGCAGCCCTACAATCATCTGCAGGCAGAGTCATCAGCAACAGTGTGGGAAAGAGGCGGTCCATAATGGGCTCTTGGACTGGACCGCCTGGACCGCCCATTTAAGGCCCATATTGTTATGTGAGTAAATAGTGCAATCTGATTGGTTGAGCTTGGTGGAAAATATGATTATTTGACCAGCCTAAATACCTTCGAAATCTATCCTAAAGCAGACATTGTAGAGTAAGAAGTTGGCCGTATGGTAGGCGGGCTGCACAGGCAGCTGCTGAAGCATAACTAGGCGCAACAACACCGAAACGTCACCGCCATACCAAGTTTTAGTGTGACCTTGGTACCAATCCAATTAAGGCAGGCGGCCCAGTCCAAGGCCTCTGGACTGCTGGGCGGTACAGTGCAGTGCTTCCTGTCACATAGGCGGTCCAATCCAGACACCCTGGACTGGACTGAAACACCTATTTCTCACACTGATCAGCACGCAGAATTATCGAACTGATTACAATTCTAGCGTGGGCAAGTCCAGAATCGAGCCTCGGACGGTACGTCTCGCAAGCTGCTGACAATTATTAGCATCATGCTTTCCCCTCCATTTACCGCCACGTGATGGATTCAGGCCCTCTTTGTCGCTATGTAAGCAAGTAAGCGTTTCGAAGGGTGATGTAGAAGATAAATGCCATCATTACCGAGTCGTGGCCTCTCACTACCTTTCTAGACGAGAACAGGAGGCCAGGCAAGAACCCCACGTGGCTAACCCTAGCCCTTTTAGAAGGATTGAATCGGTTACAAATACTGTCCAACAAAGACGCCGACCCGTTATCTCTCTTTTCAGCCTTTGAAAATGAGAATTACAAGTTGCGCGCCTCCTCGGAGGGTCTATTACTTTGCGGTAGAGGCGGAGATGATCTCTTCGCCGAGTGTTGTGACGAGGAATTTCTGGGGGAGAATGGCCTATCATCTGGAAGCTTAGGTCGTTGGGCGCTCGTTCTTGATTCAACGAGCGTGCTACGTGACATGAGGCGAGCTGTTTGCGTTTTCGCAGAGCCAACTCTACGACACAGGGACTTGGTTCTCCACTTCCTAACCGTACCAGCCATGAGAGCACTTGAAGTATGCGGCCTATCGGCCTCGCAAATCCGACTATATACTTACATCCGAGGTTTCCGCCGAGGTGCTCGAACAGAGACGATCTGGTCATGAGCCCTCTCACCAAGTAGTGTTGGAAGACTCACAGGAAGACGGATAAGTCTTGAACAGCATATCTGATACAAGTTGGACCCTTTCATCTATGGGGAGAATTCCACAACAACAGATTTGAACTTTTCCTATTCGGACTTTTCGCGGAACTTGATGTGTTTACTTACCGTTGCGGTTTTGCATCTCGATGCTCGGACCGTTATAATTGCAGGAAGTTAATGTGAGAAGCCAGTTGCCGGTTGTTAGAGACACTAGATCTTGGATATTCCTACAGTTTTCCGTCTTCTTGACGTGCGAAATGAAATTAGAGATATTGGGTTGCCTTCCAGCAAGTCTATATTTGCCGAGTGATGGCACCAGGCCGCGCGGGGAGACACAGGAGTGTCCTCCTCGTTACATCGCCTCCTGTCACTTCCGTAAAAGGCGGCGATTGAAGCTCCTCGTAGACGAGGTCAGAAAGTATAGGGGGGATGAAGAAAAAAACAATAACATACAATACGAATAAAAGTAAATATATAGGACATAGAAAGACGCCTAGTAAGTCAAAAGACAAACCGAACCAGATCTTTTCCAAGCAGAAGTAGAGATTTCCAAACCTCGTATTGGTTTATCAGAAACCTTAACTGGTAAGAGTGAAATAATATAAGGCACATGCTCCTCGAACACGCTTGTCCAAGATAAAGCAAGTAATTCCCCCCATTCTCCTCTCTAGCCAGCTAAGGGGTAAGCACGAGACCTTACCATGTCGTGAGTGAGAGAGGGGCTCGTTGTCTTATCTCAATCACCAAGAGGAACTGAGCGAGGAGTGTGGACTCCTAAAAGCCAAGGACTTTTGTTTCTCTTACCCTTAACTACAGGACAAGGAATCAAAGTTAAGGCTTCGCTGGTGCCTGAGGAACGTTAGTGACGAAGGTTCTTCCTTCCGCGCCTTCAGACCCCTCAACGCCCGGTTCGCTCGACGATCTGAGCCTTCTAAGCCCCTTTTGATGCGCCACCCTTTCTGAGCCACCTTCGTGAAACGAACCACATCTGAGGAGCCACGGCTGACGTAGTGTCTGCTCCTAGCCTAGCCTTGGATGACGAAGAGGCTACCATGGTTCTAGGATGGTTCTAGGCGTCGCCATGAGACTGCCGCCGTCCCCGTGATGATGTGGTCTGAAACAGGGCGGCCTGGGTTCTGGCGTCGGCCTGGCGCCAGTGTCACATATCGGGATATCAGATTTTGCAGCTATAACAGTCAAGCTTTCTGCCCTTCATCATAAGGTTCCACAGCCACTTTCCTCGTCACTGGCCTCGTCATCAGCTTCGTCACAAGCCTAGCTTTTCCTATGATCAGGAGGATAGCTAGATAAAGTCAAATAGTCCGTAGCATCCGGACCGCCTTGGCTGTCCGAGGTCATCATCAGTCTCTTCGTCTATAAGACTGACCCAAAGACCCTCATTAGATAGGAAGAATAGCAAGAGCTTCTCACACACATGATCACTTCCATCTCCTAGATGCAACAGCCAGAGAGGGTGTAAATGGGGCAAGCAACAACTAGAGTTATAGGGCTCAGAGATTAATCTGATAACATCACCACCCCCAACCTTCTATTCTACTGCTATTGACCTGCGTCCCTCACTCTTCTCATCTGGCTCATCACAAACAGGGTGGCCGGGGTTCCGACGTTGCCTTGCGACCGTCGCCGTCCCCGCGATGATGTGGTCTGAAACAGGCCGAGATTCCGCGCCACCAGCGACGTCGCCTGTGTCAACATCTTCTCTGGGCCCTCGTCCAGCTCCTTTTCATACCGAGCATGGCCACATTTGTTTGCCCCTCAGCTTCCCGCTTTGAGTGCACATGTTTACGACGAGACAGCTTGTACGATGCCCCGCGAAAAGCCGGTCAGGGTCCCGATCGATGAAATCCGCCGCACGCTGGAAGATCTCGATGGCCGACGCACTGGAAACGGAGCCGGAGGAAGGTCAGGACCACCTCACTCGATTCTTCCAAGCTCCCTGGCATACCAGAGCACCCATCAGCCCCGCCAAGAGCCGGTCAGAGTTCCGCTTGACGAGGTCCGACGTACGTTGGAAGACCTGGACCGCCGACACGCCAAAGGACGCACCCTACGAAGACAAGGAGAATCTCAACAGACCGAGGCCAAGCCCCGAGAGGAGCCGGTGAGAGTCCCGCTTGACGAGATCCGCCAAAGATTGGACGATCTGGACCGACAACACGCCGAAACACAGGCCCGTGGAAGACAAGAATCGTCCCGCTCCACTCTCGCCAGCCAACTAGCATCTCAGAAACCCGCCCAGCCCCGGAAGGAGCCGATAAGAGTTCGGCCTGACGAGGTTGGTCGTGCATGGGATGATATCAAACGCCAGCGTGCTGAAGAACGGGGCCGCCGGGCGCAGGCAGTGGCCCGGCGTAATACCGTCACGGTGCCGGAAGATGAACTCCGGCGCACAATGGCGGCTATTACGCAACAACACGCGGAAGAGCGTTTCCGGGAAAGAGCCGCAAGACTACGATCACAAGAGGAGACCGGTGAGTTCGACCGTCGAGGAGCGGAAGAGGTGCGCCGGACACAACCACCGGCGACCCCCGGGCGGATCTCCACATCTCCACAAATCCCGATTCCCCAAGCAATCCCGCAGACCCCGCAGACCCCGCCTCCCCGAAAGCGCCTTCGGGAACCACAACCGGAAGGACTTCTGACTCCGCCGCCCACGAGGCCAGACCGCCCCCGGAAAAGACCGAGGCCGTCGCAGGAAACCGCCCTGCTCCAAGGAGAGTCCCTCGAGACCATTCTGCGATACTATGAATCTCGTTTCCGCGACAAGGAGAGGGAATCGGTAGCGAGATCTTGGTGCAAAGAGGTCCCACTTGCCCTCCAGGTAGAGACTGCACAATCCTTCCACCAGGCATTCACAGATGAAAGGACGCTACCGATCTCGCACTGCAATTTCTGCTACAGGAAGCAGCCTCCTTCCGAGCTCATAAAGATCCGATGGAGGAGGCACTTGACGCCCTCCTTGCTACAGGCCACCGCAGCGCTCCAGGAGTGCAGGGACTGTTTCCCTGCTGGCGACGACGCTGAGGCCATGGTTTGCCACGAATGCTATGCCGCTTTGAAAAAGGGGAAACTGCCGAAGACCTGTGCGGTCAACAACATGTACATCGGATGCGAGCATCGCTATCCCGAAGAGCTCGACGGCCTGTCTCCCGTTGAGGAGAGGCTGATTGCTTTGCAGGCCTCCTTCGGCTACATCACAAAGTTTACCGTTGACAACAAGACCCCGTCGGGGCTCAGCTACCGGAAGCATGTGAAGGGCCATATCGTCGTCTTTCCGAACAAGGTCGAGGACCTCGTTGCCACAGTCCTCCCTCACCCTCTTCTAGTGACCATCGAGAACATCCACATCTCTTGGAGTGGCTCTAGCAAGCCTGGCGCTGCAGACGTGGGCCATCTTCTCCAAGTGCGTAAGTCCCGTGTCCGGGCTGCGCTTTCGTGGCTCCAGGAAAACAATCCGCTTTATGAACACATCACGATCGACTATGGCGAGATAGATGGCTGGCGGTACGCAGACGGCTCGGATGTACCTATCCTCATCATGGACAGCATGCAGCGGGAAGAGCCGTCCGTTACCGAGAAGACGCAGACAGACCACATAGTCCCAGATACCGATCGAGGTTTAGAAGAGAACCGGCTTACGACCATTGAAGAGATTGTTGCGTCGGCGCAAGCTCACTCCAGCGACGACTCCAGCCTTCGCGAGGGCACTCTGCCGAACGAACAGGACCTTCCCTTGCCCGGGGATCCTCGTGCCTCCATTCCAGGACCGGAGGATGCCGACGGCGATGGTGACGTTATTCTTGAGACGACGTCGTCCGGAATGTTTCCCCTTGATGGGCCGGCGGCTTTCGAAGAGGCCGATAAGCTTTCATTCCTAGCCGATGCTATCCAGACGACTCGGACTCGAGGTGCCGATGAGGCTGAGCCCTGCGCCATGCACGTCCAAGGAACCGGAGGGCAGCCGTTCATCCTGGTGGAACGAGGTGCGGACTTTGCGGACAGCCTGCACGAGGACTTCTTCCCACGCACCTTCCCCAAGCTTTTCCCTTGGGGAAGAGGTGGCCCAAAGGCGCTGCACGTGTCGGACCGCGAGCAACAGCAAGCTCCGGAGGCCGCCGAGCGCCATCCAAACCACTCGCTCAGCTACTGGGCCAGATACGTGCTGCAGCGGCATGGAGGGCGGTTTGCCACCCATCCCGTCTTTTGTTTTCTGGTCTTCAACATCCTTCTCCGCTCCTCTAACCGCCGCATCAGCATGGTCCGCACGACAAAGGGCTCTTTCGAGAGGGTTGAACGGGTTTACGCAACACTGACGGGGGACCGGCTGAAAAGAGCCGAGGACGAGATGCGAGAAACAAGAACGACGACGGACGCAGACGTGACGTTCTTGCTCCGTGAGTTGTCCATCTTTGGCCATGCACAGCCGCTCTCCAACGAAACGCGGCTGCTCATGCGCAGAAGGATACAAGCAATTAACATCTGGGCCGGTACGCCCGCGATTTGGATCACCATCAACCCCAACGACATCAACAACCCGGTCAAGATGAGGCTCTCCATCCACAGGCTCCACGATTATCACACGGCGAAGGAGCTTTTAGCGGATCTCCGGGGAAGATACGACAGGATCGCCCTCAGTACCATGGATCCGGTCAGCTCGGCCATCTTCTTCCACAGAGAAATTTCTCTGTTCTTCGAAAAGTACGTCAGAACAGACCAACAATCGGTCTTTGGGAAGGTCAGCCATTACTATGCAACGGTAGAGACGAACGATCGTGGCAGTCTGCACTTGCACGGACTCCTGTGGTTACACGGCAACATGGAGCTGCCGTCGCTCGTCGACGACATCGCCGACCCTCAAGAAGAAGAGTACCGTGCCCGAGTGGTGCGCTACATGGACTCGGTCTTTCACGAATGCTTAGATGAGGACGCTGGAAAGGCTCTCCGCCAGGAGCGGAAGCCGATCCACCCCGTCGAGGAGATGATGAACGACACCGAGGCTCTCACTGCGGCCTTTGACGCCGAGTCCAACTTCATCGCGTACTGCTGCCAGGTCCATTCCCACACCTATACTTGCATCAAGTATTCTCTAAAGGGCCTCGCAAATCATGACGCAGACAAGTATAGGCGAACGGCTTGCCGGTTCAAAGCGCCCTGGAAGATCGTTGATGCGACGGGGCTGAGCGATGACGACCTGCTCACCATCCGTCGCAACCACCCGCTCGTCAACCGGTATAACAAAGCGATGGCGGTCGGCCTCCGCCACAACCACGATGTATCCATGATCCTGACGAGGACCAAGGGCCTGGCCATGGTATTTTACATCACCAACTATGCCACGAAGTTAGACACGCCCATGTGGAGACGAATCGCCCACGCGGCCGAAGTCTTCCGACAGCTTCGCGAAGATGCCGCGTCGAGGCATGACGCATCCGCAACAGGCGACCAGGGCGCCCAGCGACCTGCTGTGCTGAACCAGAGTCGCCAGTTTCTGATGAGGGTGGCGAATCGGATATTTTCCGAGAGACAGCTCTCCGCCGTGGAGGTATGTTACCACATGCTCGGCTATCAGACGGACTTTACCAACGTCCCGCACTGGTCCTTCCTAAACCTGACCGCACTGTATTGGGCGGTATTCCGGAGATGGAAACACCTCCGTCGCCAGGCCGGCGCAGAAGCGGAGGAGGAGGAGCCGCCAGAAACGGTACAACTCAGGGAGGGCGGCCGGACCCTGTTGTGCTTGGATGCTTACGCCTACAGAGGCCGTGTCCTCAAAGATATGTGCCTCTATGACTACATGTCCATGGTTACCCTGGTCCGTAGCCGCGGCCGGGACGAGGACGAAAACCACATATCTCTCGAGGGGCCCTCTCCAGAGCACCATGGCTGGTTTCAGAAGCTCCGGCGACCTCACGAGTACGCAGTGCCGATTTTTCAAGGATTCATCAGCGACGATCACCGGGACGAGCACCCGGTGTATTTCAGACGGTACGTTCTTAGTCAACAATGCCAAATCCGAGCCTACTCTGACATTCCGTGCAGTAACTCTGTTCTCCATCTGGCCCTGTTTGTGCCTTGGGAAGGCTTTCTTTCCATCATGCAGGGGGATATCGCCGACATATGGTCCGGATATGAAGCTTCCCTCTGTTGCAGGCTGCGTTTTCACGTGTCGAACATCTCCCTTCTCAGCAAGTCAGCCGAGGACGCGCGGAAAGACGCAAAGCTCTGGGCCAGCCGATCAGAAGGCGACGACACAGTCGACGTAGACTTCCCTCTTGATGAGGGCGACGACGATGAAGAGCGCGCAACCATCGCTGAGCACCACCAGAATTTTGCGGCTCTGCTACACACTCTGCACAACGCCGTCCGAGATTCTGATGCCACGAGAGGCTCCCCAGTCTTGGCGAATTTCATCCGCGACCTGCGTGAAGAGACTTCGGCATCGGAGGATAGGCCTTTTATTCAGCGTCCCGAGGGCTTTTATCAGCAAATCCGCCGTACCCAGGACGCTCCGCTATGCCAATTTCAGACCCTTTCTGCAGAGAATGTTCAAGCCGCTGCGAAGGCTCTGGAGATGCTCCATCTCCGGATGCTGGATGAGATTGAGACAGGTCCCCAGGGTAGCGCGCATCACACGCCTAACGCCGACATAGATGATATACTTGCTCGCAACTACGATACGGAGATTCCCCTACCACGTCGAAGTCAGGGCCCAGTCGCACAGTGTCCTCGGATGCTCGTTGACGTTAATATGGCAACAAGCTTTGCGGGATTAGGACGCCTTGCCGCGTCGAATTATACCCTCAACTCTCTGCAGACAATGGCTCTTCAACTTGTGTGCAGGTTTTTAGACAGGTACTCAGCGGACCCCGACCCGGCGGGTCAACATCTCCAGTACACCGGAGGGCCGGGCGGTACAGGAAAATCCAGGGTCATCTCGGCCCTGAAATGGGTCTTCTCGGCGAGAGGCCAACCACATCTTCTCCAGATCACGGGAACATCAGGTAGTGCAGCTGCACAGATCGGAGGTACGACATTACATTCTGCCTGTGGACTGGATACCCGGCGCTCCCTCGACAAACAACTCCCACTTTTCTCGGAGGCAAAGAAGTGGACGTGGAAGCAGAAGCTGGTCCTCGTGATCGACGAAGTTAGCATGCTTGGAGGTGCTACCCTGTACGAGGCCAGCTGCCGTCTTCAATCGCTCCGCGATTGCCCAGATAAGCCCTTTGGCGGTGTTCCCGTCGTTCTTTTGATGGGGGACTTTTATCAATTCGCCCCAGTTCGGGAGACGAGCCTCCTGGTAGACCGAATGGCGGATCCCCTCTTCGCATCCGTGAGCCAAGCCACCATTTCTCACCATCGCGGCTTCAGTCTGTGGCTAATGTTCAAGACCGTGGTTCTTCTCGAAGAACAGGTCCGCGCACGAGACGACCCTGAGCTAGGCGCTCTTCTGGATCGAGTACGGCACGGCACCCAGACATGGCAAGATCTGGCCCTACTGAATACAAAGCTGGTTGACCGCTCCGATATCACCTTCAGTAACGGCTTGCGCGCCATAACACCTCTGAACCGCAACCGATGGAGCCTCAATATGGAAGCCGTTGTGGACTGGGCGCGCTTTAATGAGAGGCACATCTCCGTCTTCGTGTCAGCCCACACCTGGCGAAGAGCCGGCCTGTCTCAATATGAGATCGCCCAAGCTATCGAGCAAGGGGACGATTCCAAATGCAAGGTCCCAGGCCTCTTCTTCTATGCTCAGGGGATGCCTGTGGTTGTTAACAAAAATATATACACCGGCTTGAAGGTTGTCAATGGCGCGGAGTTTACTGCAGCAGACATCATCCCCGATCCGAAACGCCCAGGATACCATCTTGCGGACGATGTCACCATACACTTCGGCCCACCACTAGGCATCTTATTACAGTCGAGAGACACCGCGAGCTTGGCAGTCCCCGTCCTACCAGCAGAGATGGTACTCGTTCGCCCTATCTCGCACACCCTCGATCCAACCGATTCCCACTTCAAGTTCTTGTCAACGAAATGCACCCGACGGGGGCTGCCGGTTGTTCCGGCCTTTGTTCTCACCGATTATAAATCCCAATCCAAAACGTTTGCCGAGGTACTCTTGGAGTTGCGGGGAAATCGCATGACCAATGGCGAGCCCTCCAAGTGCGATTTTACCAGTCTCTATGTGCAGTTGTCCAGGTGTACGACTCTTCGAGGCATCAAGCTTCTCAGCCCTATACGGCCCCAGGATTTCATCGGTAACAGGCTAGACCAGACCATGGTAGATGCAATGCAGAGACTCAAGAACCTGGCCGCGAAGACGAAACGGGGCTATGAGGGCCGATGCCACGATACATAGGCCATATCATCTTGTGAAAGCCTGCCAGCTCGGAATTAGTGCCATGTTGTCCATGTCGAACAATCGGCGGCTCCCTAGTTATTGAAAATCATCATGATGAGATGAAATTTAAGTTTATGGTCTGTGCGTCATCGATCTTCAAAACGCTCCGGTGGTCTGTGCCTGGCTCAGCCACAACCACGCTGCCCGCAACACCTCATAAGGGACTGTAGACCTTCATCAATTCTCACAAACTGAAAGACTCGTTCCGAAGGTCTGATGGCGGGCCCGTAGGGACCGGTCTCCTGTGCCTTTGAGGAACGAAAAGGTTCTTTGCCTTGAGGAACGAAAGGCTTCTTTTTCCCCGCCCTCTCTCCCTCACCAGCCTTAATTCATTAGCCACGATTATTAATCCCCATGCCACACATTATAGACGCCTCATTTGTATATTGCATGCGCCTCTTTTCAAGCCTCTGTAAATTTTTTTGGCCTTTTTTTACACGTTTTATAGTCTCCAAACAACCATAGTTAACGGGATTTTGTCGGCATGTTGGCCGTTGACCTGATTAAGTGGGTCCTCGGCAAAAATACGGCTAGGTCACCTACTTCCGCGCTTTGGCGCGCTTCCTCGGCATCGCATCCGTGCTGGAAGCGACGCCATGCTTTAATCCATTTCTCTCCTGAGCCGCTTCCATTTCTTCCGATCCTATTATTCCGGTCAGCCATGCCGCCTGATGTGCTCTCGTATATATGTACTGACCATTTAGCCCTTGTTGCCGTTCGGCTCGGGTCCCTGCCCTATTAGGACTGCCCAGTTTCGGAGGAGAGGGAAGCTGTGTGGCCGTTTCTGAAGACTCGTTCTCCACTGCCATCTCCTTCCCGCTTCCTTTCCCATCTCTCGAGGTGCCCACTAAAGACGGCGGCTCTGTGGAACGTTTTGCAGGCGAGCCGACTGGGCTGTTGGTAAATGGGTTTCGGCCTTTACCATGCTCGGTTGCTCCTGCTTTCCGCGGGGAAACGCCAATCCCGGAGCTGCCGCCGGCGTCGAACGACGCCTTCGATGTGAATCCAAACTCATCCACGAGCACCACCAGTATATCTTGCCCGGGTTGGAGTTCGTCCTCCAGTAGTGTGGCGTTTAACACACCAACAATGCTCCCCCTCCCGTATATCCATTTCCTAGAGGTAAAGCCGCCCTCGGCCGAGTTCTTCATCCACTCGATCCGGCTTCTCCAAGGCTGCTGATCGTGTGGCATGTACGCCAGTATGTGGAAGGTCTGCCCGCCTTTGAATGGCGTGTCACCGTCGCGGGGTGGAGTGAGATATGTACGACACTGGACAAATCCACAGCACTTGCGCTGGTGGTTTGTCAACGTCTCGGCTTTGAACCGGAACGTGGTCGTGTCAATCGGCCCATGAAAGCTGGTTCGTGGCGCAATACTCGGGAAGCAGCTCTCCACCTCCACAAGCCTGAGGGACCGAGTTGCAATGCTGGAAGGCTGGTTAGTCGCTGTTCGATCTGTGGGGACGAGTGTGTAGCAGCTGCGTGTGCAGTACAGCCAGCCACGGGTAGCGCTTCGCTTTCTACAGGAAGCTGTTTAGAGATAAAGGCTCGACTGGCACGTACGGTTGAATGCACAAGTAGCCCCGTACCTGCGCAAGTTTTCCATACAAATCTTCCCACGTTCCAACGGCTGACTCCTCTCCGTCCACGATCTTCCGGCGGAAGTGCAGCTGGTAAGGGTGCAGCTGGACGTCGAAAAAGAACCATTGGCCTTCCCACTCGTCCATCTGAGGGAAAGGAAACACGTGCATGGACAACGGCACATCGATGCCGTCGAGGCTGTTGAGAACCTCTCTGTGCTCTCCAGCTTCTTCGTCGAAGAAGGCTGGCCTAGCAAACTGAAGACGAACTGCTCCGACCAAGTTATGGCCTCGGATAAGTTGTCGATCGCCATACGTAGCCATTTCCAGTCCCTCCAGACTAGAAAAGAACTGTACACCAAGAGGGTTTAGGGAAGGCTGTCCTGAGCCTTGGCCTGATATAGACGAACGTGCCATGGGGATGGTGACCGATTGGTGACCTTGTCAGACCGTCTCTTAGTCGAATATAATAAGAGAAGAGGGAATTTCAACAAAGAAGGAGATTTGCGACCGAGGCTTCTCCTCTGCGGTGCTTATATAGGCTGCCGTCTACCTTCCCAGGCAGCCCTTGATACTAATCCTCGGGTGATTGGGGGTCTGTCACATCTCGGGATATCGGATTTCTATGCTTAAGCTTTCCTTCTGTCATCATAGGCGTGCATAGCCACTTGCCTCGTCACCGGCCTCGTCATCAGCTTCATCACAAGGCTAGCTTTTCCTCTGATCAGGTGAATAGCTAGACAAAGTTAAATAGTCCGTAGCATCCGGACTGTCTCGGCTGTCCGAGGCCATCCGAGGTCATCATCAGTCTCTTCGTCTATAAGACTGACCCAAAGACCATCTTTAGATAGGAATAGCAACAGCTTCTCACACACATGATCACTTCCATCTGCTAGATGCAACAGGATCCATGTCGGAGCTTTCGCCGCTTGTAACAACACCGGAAGCCTAGACAATTGTCTACTATAAGCCTATAACCGCTAGGACATGGGCTTCGATCTTTTGAATCAGAACTGCGTTTCACAGATCGTCGCAGATGAAGAGCTGGAGTCTCGCCAGGTATGGCGAGACACTACATCGTCAGTTCAGTCTCTTACCACCGTCTCGCATTCGTTTGATTCAATAGCGACACTGGACGCCAGTTCTTCACAGCTCTCTTATACCTACTTGCTGTGACACCTTGTAGAACCACTATCTCCTTTCCCTGTTCCTACGCCCGGGTTTTTATCACAATGGCTCGAGAAGAGAAGGTCGTGGTTCCGATGGCCGAGATCCGTCGTACCATAGAGCATCTCGATCGCCGGCGCGCTCCAAACGCAGTCCAGAGACGACCCTGTACGTCTCCTCCACCAGCCGTTCCGCCAAATGACTCTATAGAGCCCACTGAGATTATCATGCGCCGTGCTAGGACGGCCAGAGTTCCTATGGATGAGGTCTGTCGTACGATAGAAGATCTCGACCGTCAACACGCTCGAACCCGATCGCAGCGAGACCAAGGTGAGTCTCGCCCCGTTAGCCAGTCCCGTAGACAAATCTACCCTCTCCGCTGATACCGTCATGCTCTATCTCAGAGAGGGTCATAGTCCCGATGGATGAGATACGCCGCACCATAGAAGACCTAGATCGTCGGCACGCTGGAAACAGAGCGCAAAGAAGGCGAGAGCCGTCTCCACCGCCAGCCATTCCCCCGAGTAGGTCTACGACAATTTCCACTGACATTAACGTTCTCCACGGGAAGAAGATCAAGGTCCCGATGGATGATATTCGTCGCACAATGGACGATCTCGATCGTCGACGCGCTGCCAACACAGCACGAAGAAGACGACTTCGGTCTCGGACGCCGGTCATTCCGGCACCCGTCACTACGACACCCTCTGATAGCAGCATGCCACGTATAAGCAAGGTCAGGGTCCCACTGGATGAGATCCGCCGTACGATGGAAGTCATGGATCGCCAACGTGCTGATGCGCAAGTGCGTCAAAAACAGGAATTGCCTCCAAAGATCTTCCTCGGCTCCCGGACCGATCAGACTGCCCCGAGACCCGGAAGGGACGTGGCCCAAGTCTCAACTCACCAAGTCTTCGGTGCATTGCATGATCTGAACCGACAACATTCCGAAGGGCCGGGCGGCATAATACCAGAAACGGCCCCACCAACTGTGGCTGCGGAACGGCACGAGCCGCTCAGGGTCCCCCTTCACGAGATTCGCAGCACGGCGACAGACTGGGACCGCCAACGATGGCTAGACCGACAGCGACAAAGATCCGAAGCGGCTCAACGACGAGCCTCGGGACGACCCGCACAACGAGCGAGGCAACAAAGTGAGGATAGATCTACATCCGAAAGTGCTGCCGACCCGGAGCCACCTGCGAGAACACCTGCGGTACGGAGAGCGAGGATGCCTGGGCAGCCTGCGGCTCCGATGGTGGACGTGGATCCGCTTCCCCAACCCTTAATCGTCCCGCCTCCTAAGAAAAAGCGTCGGCTCACGCGTGAAACCATCCAGCTCCAACGAGCATCCATACACGCTTTCCTCGAGCAGCTTGATGCTTGTTTTGACCAAAAAGAGGAAGCTTCGCGCACACGATCCTGGTGCAAGGAGATCCCTCTCCCTCTCCAGATAGAAACTCCGATGTCGTTTTACCGAGCCTTCACAGACGACAGGACGATGCCCACCTCGCATTGCACATTCTGCTATGGGATGGTTCCCGCCTGCAAACTCGATACCATCCACTGGAAGGCGCACCGGATACCATCACTGCTACATGCTACAAGGACAATTCAGCACTGCTACAGGTGCCTCCCATCACAAGGAAAATCAGATGTCCCTGTTTGCTCCGAATGCCACGCCTCTTTCGTAAAGGGGAAATTGCCGAAGGCCTGCTCGGTGAATAACATGGACATCGGATGCGAGCACCAGTACCCCGAGGAGCTGAATGATCTCACCCCAGTGGAAGAAAAGTTAATCGCTCTCCAAAGCGCGTTCGGTTACATCACAAAGTTCACAGTCGATAGGAAGACACGATCGGGCATCAGCTACCGGAAGCATATCAAAGGCCACATTGTTGTGTTTCCGAACAGGGTGGAGGACCTAGTTGCGGCGGTTCTCCCTCACCCGCTCCTGCGGACTATCGAGAACATCCACGTCTCTTGGAGCGGCGCTAGCAAACCCGAGCCGTCAGATGTTGGATATCTTCTTCGAGTCCGTAAGGCTCGTATCAGTGCTGCCCTGTCATGGCTCCAACGAAACAACCCGCTCTACAAGCACATCACCATCGACCATGACGAGATGGCCAGCTGGCGCTACGCGGAGGGGTCCAGCGTTCCTACTGTCATTATGGAGAGCATGCAGAGGGAAGAACCATCAGCTATGGAAAAGACGGCGACGGACCATATAGTCCCAGACACAGACCGAGGCTTAGAGGACGGCGGATTCACCAGCATCGAGGACCTCGTCGCCTCACTAACCAGCGACTCCATCGACCAACCACGCCCCTCGGGAGAACCCACCGCGGCCCCTAGACGGAGACAACCTGCGGAGCCATCGGCTCACGTCCTCGCCGATGCACATGCCGATCGTGCGGCGGATACCGTCTACGAGAACGTATCATCCGCCATGTTCCCCATTGGCGGGCCGGCTGCTTTCGAAGATGCTGACAAGTTGTCGTTCCTGGTTGACGCGATGCAGAGGGCGGAGGACCAAGATCCAAAGCAAACCGAAAAACACCGGATTGACGTGCAAACCGCAGGAGACCAGCCATTTATCAGGGTCGAACACGGCGCGGAGTTTGCGGACAACCTACACACAGATTTCTTCCCACGGACCTTCCCGACACTCTTCCCGTGGGGCAGAGGCGGCCCAAAGGCACAGCCTAAACAAAACATCGACCCTGCTGAGCCCACCCACAACCACTCACTCAGCTACTGGGCCAGATATGTACTACAACGACACGGCGGCCGATTTGCGACCCACCCAGTCTTTTGTTTCTTGATTTTTAACACCTTGCTCAGATCGTCCAACCGTCGAATCAGCATGCTTCGCATGTCGAGGCGCTCATTCGAGAAAGTGGAAGAGGTCTGCGCAAGTTTGACAGAAGACCGACTAAAGCGAGCCATGGAGGACATGCGCCAAACAGGATCCACTACAGACCAAGATATCATGATGCTGCTCCGTGAGCTATTCGTCTTTGGCCACGCCCAGCCGCTCTCAAACGAAAGCCGGCTTCTCATGCGAAGGAAGATACAAGCTCTCTGTATCTGGATGGGCATGCCTGCCATTTGGTTTACTATCAATCCGAACGACATCAACAACCCTGTAAAGATGAAGCTCGCCATGCACAGGATCCACGACCACGGCAAGGCGAAAGAGCTCCTAGCGGATCTACAGCAGAGATACGACAGGATCGCCCTCAGCACCATGGATCCGGTCAGCTCCGCCCTCTTCTTCCACCGAGAAGTCTCTTTGTTCTTCGAGAAATATGTCAGAACAGGCGAACAATCCGTTTTCGGAAAGATTAGCCACTACTACGCAACGGTGGAAACCAACGAGCGTGGCAGTCTGCACTTGCATGGGCTGCTGTGGCTGGAAGGAAACTTGGGACTACCATCCCTGATCGACGATATGGCCAACCCCAGCGAGTCCGAATACCGTGCCAGCGTAATGCGCTACGTAGACTCTGTCTATCATGAATGCCTCGACGAGAAAGCTGGGAAGGTGACCCGGCAGGACAGGAAGCCCATCCATCCGGTCGCGGAAATGATGAACAGCAGTAACGCGTTAACAGAGTCCTTTGAGGATGAGTCCAACTACATTGCGTACTGTTGCCAGGTCCATTCTCACACCTACACATGTATCAAGTACTCCCTTCAGGGCCTCGCCGAAGGGGAAGTGAACGCGCATCGCAGGACCACCTGCCGATTCAAGGCACCTTGGAAGACGGTCGAGCGCACAGGCTTTACGACGGACGGTTTGCTCGAGATCCGTCGGAACCATCCCTTGGTCAACCGATATAACAGAGCAATGGCGGTTGGCCTCCGCCACAACCACGACGTCTCGCCTATCTTGACCAACACCAAAGGGCTTGCCATGATATATTACATCACCAACTACGCGACGAAGCTAAATACACCCATGTGGAAACGGCTTGCCTTTGCAGCCGATGTGCTTCAACGACGTCACAACTCCAGCGCCTTGATGCAGCAGCCACCGGATGCTGCCCCGAACGACAATCATCGATCCACTGTGCGCAACGAGACCCGGCAATTTTTGATGAGGGTTGCCAATCGTATCTTCTCCGAAAGAGAGCTCTCTGCCGTAGAGGTCTGCTACCACTTGCTCGGCCATCCTACGGATTTCACAAATGTACCCAACTGGTCGTTCCTACACTTGAACACGCTGTATTGGGCAATCTTCCGGCGCTGGCCCCACCTCCGCCGTCTAGCCGGCCTAGAGACGGACACAGAGGAGCCCCTCGAGACGGTGAATCTCAGGGAGCAGGGCCGCACTCTGTCCTACTTCGAGGCGTACCCATGCAGGGGCGCACTCCTTGCGCATCTATGCCTCTACGACTATCTTTCCATGATTCACTTGGTGCCCCGGAAGAACCGTGACGACGACGAATTTCACATATCGCTAGACAGCCTTTCCTCAGACGTCCCTAACTGGATGCAGAAGCTTCGACGGCCCCATGAATATGCCGTCCCAATCTTCCAAGGCTTCATTAGCGACGATCACAAGGATGACGATCCAGACTACTTCAAACGGTGCGACCTGGCCTGAGAGTTTCTGCGGCCATACTGCTGACACTTTTGACAGAAATTCTGTCCTTCACCTCGCCTTATTCGTGCCCTGGGAATCATTCCTGTTCAGCACTGACGGCGACATTACCAACATTTGGTCCCATCACGAAGCTGCCCTTTCCCCCCGCCTGCGTTTCTCTGTCTCGAACATCTCGCTTCTCAGGAAGTCAGCCGAGGATGCGCGCAAAGATGCACGGCTTTGGGCCAACAGATCCGAGGGCGAGGATACAGTCGATGTGAATTTCCCTCTGCCTGACGCCGACGACGGCCAACCCCCTGTGGCAACCGCTGAGCACCACCAAACCTACGTGGCTGTGATCCAGACTTTGCAGAATGCCATACGCAATTCCGATGCCACCAAAGACTCTCCTGTCCTGCGGGGTCTAGTCCGAGATCTGCGGCAAGAAACCCTACCCGAGGAAGGTCGGCCGCTTGCCCAACGTCACGAAGGCTTTTATCCACAAATTCGACGCAATCAGGACAGCCCCCTAAGCCACCATCTAACGCCTTCACCAGAGGATATCCAGGCTGCCGCAAGAGCCCAACACATGTTACATCTCCGAATGCTGGATGATATGGAGACTGGCCCCCAAGGAGACACATGCTCCATGATGAACACCGACATCGATGACATGCTAGATCGGCACCATGATACAGAGATTGTGCCACCCTGTCTGAATCAAGACCCAGTCACGCGAGTCTCTCGGATGACCATCGATATCGGCCAAACATCCAGCTTCGTAGAACTCGGCCACCGAGCTGCTGCCCACTACACACTCAACTATCTACAAGGCATGGCCCTCCAGCTTATCTGCAGATCTCTGGACAAGTATACCGCGAACCCCGACGCCACGGAACAACACCTTCAGTACGTTGGAGGCCCCGGCGGCACCGGAAAGTCCAGGATCATCGATGCCCTCAAGCACGTATTCGCTGTGAGAGATCAGCAGCATCTTCTTCAAATCACCGGCTCGTCCGGCAGTGCGGCGGCGCAAATTGGTGGGACTACGGTCCATTCCGCCTGCGGGCTAGACACCCATCGTTCTTCGAACGAACAGCTCCCTCGCTTCTCGGAAGCGAAGAAATGGGCGTGGAAGCAGAAACTGGTCTTCGTAATCGATGAGATCAGTATGCTAGGGGGAGCCACCTTTTTCAAAACCCACTGTCACCTCCAGGCCCTCCGCGACTGCTCTGATAAGCCATTCGGTGGCATTCCTATAGTTCTCTTAATGGGCGACTTCTATCAGTTCGCGCCCGTCCTAGAGACAAGCCTTCTGGTCGACCAAACACTGGATCTCGCTTCCACCACCTCTCTGGGACAGAGGACCATTGCACACCATCGCGGCTACAATATGTGGCTACTGTTCAAGACTGTTATTCTGCTCGAAGAACAAGTCCGCGCCGGAGACGATCCCGAACTAGTAGCCTTCTTGAACAGAGTACGCGCTGGGACGCAGACCATGGAAGACCATGACCTGCTCAACACAAAACTCGTCGACCGCTCCCAGATCACCTTCAAAGATGGCCTGCGCGCCATAACACCCCTCAATCGTAACCGATGGACCCTCAACATGGAAGCCATCATAGATTGGGCCCGGTTTCATAGGAAACATATCTCGGTTTTCGTCTCCGCTCACACCTGGCGATCCACTGCCTTATCTCAGGACGAGATCGCGCAGACAATTGGACAAGGCGACGACTCCCACTGCAAGATCCCGGGTATCTTCTTCTACGCCCAAGGAATGCCTCTCGTGGTCAACCAGAACATATACACCGGCTTGAAGGTTGTGAACGGCGCAGAATTCACTGCTACAGACATTATTCCTGATCCAAAATACCCAGGGTACCATCTTGCCGACGACGTCACAATCCATTTCGGACCGCCGCTTGGCATCCTACTACAGTCGAACGAGACAAAGGGCGTAGCCATCCCGGGCCTCCCAACAGGCATGATACTTATTCGGCCGATCTCATTCTCCTTGAGTCCCATCGACCGCCACTTCAAGTTCTTATCAGCGAAATGCACTCGCAAGGGTTTGCCAGCTGTTACGGCATTTGTCATTACAGACTATAAAGCACAAAGCAAGACCTTTCCACAAGTACTCCTGGAGCTGCGGGGAAACCGCATAGTCAATGGCCAGCCTTCAAGGTGCGACTTCACAAGTCTCTATGTACAGCTCTCGAGATGTAGAACGTTGGAAGGCATAAAGCTTCTCAGTCCCGTTCGGCCGCAAGATTTCATCGGGAACAAACTCGACCAAAAGATACTTGACGCTATGCAGAGGTTGACACATCTCGCGGCAGAAACGCGGCGGGCATTTGAGGCCCAGCAAAGCCATCTATAGCCTGTGCAAATAAAGCCATTGGCTAGCCCCTCCTTATTACCATACATATACCCCGCAGTGCCTAGCGAATTGAAAGACACTCTCTCCAAGAAAACCCCATAAAGACCCACTTTTTTCCCCGTCGCATATATCAAAGGTTACTTGTTTGTTACTTCATGTGTATGTGTATGCTCTGCTTAACTCATCTGGTCAGGCTCGTTCCGAAAGGTTTTCGAGGGACCGCCAGGGACCGATCTCCTGTCTTCCGCGCCCTCCTTCGTAAACTCGGGCCCCGAATCGATCCGTGCGAGCTGCACCACAGATCCTCGCGCCACCCAACTCAGCCTTCGTATTAGCCCCTTCTTTTCCGCCACGCATGCACCATAACCCATGCGCCATCTTTGAGGCGGTTGGCGCCTTGAGCCACAATTTGTGCCACCACTATCGCCGGGGCTGCCGAGGTTATCACATCCAGTGCCTAGTAAGCCTCATCTGGCCATTCCTCATCGATTTCGAGCTTTGAAGTATTGGCTGGAAAACCGGAGCTCTTGAAGCAGGATATTTGCTTAGGGGTTTATCTGACTTACCTACAGATTGAATAGAATTGAATCGGATTGACACAATTCAATCCAACTCAATTTTACCGTATTATGCCCTTAATTCAATTCAATTTACCTTGAAATTGAGTTAAATTGAGTTGTTCGGAGTGCTGGCTGCCAGAGCTGAGACTGCTATGTGTTTGATCCTTCGGATAGTCTCTTTCCGGCTCGGATAGGCCCTATCCGTGTGACACTACGAATGAGCGACCTGATCTTTGACGGGCCACGCTTTGCGCAGTTGCCAGCTCCAGGAAACTGCTGCTGTGATAGAACGAGCTACAACGGTGCATTGACCCTTCCCTCGTGCCTCTCTTGGGCTCTCAAGACCAGTTTCTTCGATGATGGACACGCTTATTTCTCCCGTTCGGACCCCTTGGCCCCCTATCGGTCCGCCATGGCACCCTTTTCTCTGCCTATTCTTTTTCACTCTTCACACAAGCATATTGTCACATATCGGGATATCAGATTCCTGCGGCTATGACAGCAGTCAAGCTTTCTGTCTTTCATTATAAGGTTCCACAGCCACTTGCCTCGTCACCGGCCTCGTCATCAGCCTCATCACAAGCCTAGCTTTTCCTCTGATGAGGTGAATAGCTAGATAAAGTCAAATAGCCCGTAGCATCCGGACCGTCTCGGCTATCCGAGGTCATCCGAGGTCATCATCAGTCTCTTCGTCTATAAGACTGACCCAAAGACCCTCATTAGATAGGAAGAATAGCAAGAGCTTCTCACACATATGATCACTTCCATCTGCTAGATGCAACACATATCCTACTATTCCCGCTTACACCATGCCTCGACCAGAGCCAGTGACGGTTCCGCTTGAAGAGATTCGCCGAACGCTGGAAGATCTAGACCGCCAACGCGCTCGAGACCGAGCTCAGCGGGGCTTCGAAGCCACCCAGCCACGAAACCGGCCGGGTGGAGCCTTCGTTGACGAGACGGCCATACAGGTTCTCCGAAATTCCTCACAGGAGCCGGTTAGAGTCCCTCTTGATGAAATTCGCCGTACGTTAAGCGACCTGGACCGCCAGCATGTGGAAGAAAGAGCCCGCAGGAGGGGAGGTGGGAAGGCCATGTTACCTCCAGATGAAATCGCCCGCACGATGAATGACCTAGACCGTCAGCATGCCGAAGAAACAACTCGTAGAAGGCGAATAGCTCGGTCCCGGGAGGTTATGGAATCAGATCTCCCAAATGGGAAGCTCAGAGTACCCCTTGAGGAGGATAACCGTACAATCGATGGTTTGGACCACTGGCATAGCGAACCCACAGCCCATCAGAGAGAACGGGGTCGCCAGCAAGAAGCATCGAAGCCACAGACCCAAGGCGAGAGGGTCATGGTACCCCTCGAGGAGATCACCCGTACGTTGGCTGACCTAGATCGACAGCATACCGAAGAAACTACCCGTCGGAGACAAGGAGAGCGTCCACAAGAGGCCGTGGAGTCGCAGCTCCGAGACGGCAGGCTTGGACTACCAGCTGAGGAGATCACACGTACATTGAAGAACCTAGACCGCCAGCATGCGGAAGAAACACTTCGTCGGACGCAAGGCACTGTCCGACAGGGGAAGATCTTATTACCTCCTGAAGAGATCGGTCGTACATTGGATGAGCTGAACCGGCGGCACTCCGGTGGAACGGCCCGTCCGAGACAAAGAGCTCTCCCGCAGGAGTCCATGGATCTACCGTTCCAAAATGGGGGTTTCAGAGTACCTCTTGAAGAGATCATCCGCACGTGTGGTGATCTGGACCGCCAAAGGGCGAGTGATACCGAGCCGGTACAAGGGCCAAGCACTCCCGAACCGACCTTCCGTCCTCCGCAGACACCGCCTTCCCGTAAGCGCCATCGAACACAACAAGAAGGCCTTCTGACTCCACCGCCCTCGGGGCCAAGCTGCTCCCGGAAAAGGCCTAGGCAGCTGCACGAGACCGTCCAACTCCAGAAGCAATCCCTCGATGCATTTCTACAATACCGAGAGTCGTGCTTTCACGCTAAGAGGGACGCATCCTTATCGAGATCCTGGTGCAAAGAAGTCCCCCTCGCCCTTCAAGTTGAGACTTCGAAGTCGTTCTATGAGGCCTTCACCGACGAGAGGACGTTGCCCATTTCCCACTGCACTTTTTGCTACAGAAAATGCCCGCCAGCCAAGATTACTACTGTCCATTGGAGGACGTACTTGACCACCGCGTTGCTGCAAGCTACGACGGCTCTTCAGAAATGCAAAAAGTGTCTCCCACAGGACGGTGACATGGAGGTCGATATTTGCCTTGAGTGCCGCGGCGTTATCGAAAACGGAAAGCTGCCGAAGGCATGTTCGGTCAACAACATGGACATCGGGTGTGAGCATCGTTATCCTCGTGAACTCGATGGCCTCTCCCCTGTCGAGGAGAGGCTGATCGCTCTTCAGGCTCCTTTCGGCTATATCACGAAGTTCACTGTTGATAACAAAACGCCGTCAGGTGTCAGTTACCGGAAACACGTGAAGGGTCACATTGTCGTATTTCCGAACAATGTAGATGATCTAGTTGCCACGGTGCTCCCTCACCCGCTTCTTCAGACAATCGAGAACATCCACGTGTCTTGGAGCGGCGCCAACAGACCCAGCCCAGCGGAAGTGGGGACGCTTCTTCAGGTGCGCAAGTCTCGAGTAACCGCTGCCCTCTTGTGGCTACAGAGGAACAATCCCCTCTACAAGGACATCGAAATCAACCTGGATGAAATACAGGGCTGGCAGTACGCGGAGGGGTCGACAGTTCCCGCCGTTCTCATGGAGCGGATGCAGAGGGAGGAGCCCTCGGCGGTGGAAAAGATACACACTGACCCAATCGTCCCGAATACCGATCGCGGATTAGAGGAGAACCGTTTCACAAGCATTGAAGAACTCCTCACCTCGCTACGAGCAGAGCCAAGCGACGACACCCCTATCTCAGTTGACAATGCGTCGATGGAACAGCCTCACCCACCACCTGAGGATCTCCATACATCTGCTCCTGATCCAGGGAGTGTTGACCGTGGTGGTGATGATATCCTATACGAGACGTCAACGTCCGGCATGTTTCCTCTGGACGGGCCTGCCGCTTTCGCTGAGGTTGACAAGCTGTCCTTCCTAGCCGAGGCTATGCGGACGAGTCAGACCAGACACGGCGATGATGCTGAACCTTCCGCTATGATGATCCACACGGCGGGAGACCAACCGTTCATTCGGGTCGAGCGTGGCGCGGATTTTGCGGACAACCTGCACGATGACTTCTTTCCGCGGACCTTTCCGAAACTTTTCCCGTGGGGGAGGGGCGGCCCTAAGACGCTGAGCGAGCCAGATGGCAATATGTATGATGCTTCACAGCCTGTGCAGCGCAGTGCGAATCA
Organism: Dactylonectria macrodidyma; assembly: GCA_020744425.1. Taxonomy (NCBI): domain Eukaryota; kingdom Fungi; phylum Ascomycota; class Sordariomycetes; order Hypocreales; family Nectriaceae; genus Dactylonectria; species Dactylonectria macrodidyma. The sequence goes on along the minus strand of JAGMUV010000026.1, from coordinate 806,684 downwards.
CTCGCTCAATTACTGGGCTAAATATGTGTTGCAACGACACGGGGGTCGATTTGCTACGCATCCGGTCTTTTGTTTCTTGATCTTCAACATCCTCCTCCGATCCACGAACCGCCGTATCAGCATGGTCCGTATGGCAAGGGGCTCCTTCGACAGACTGGAACGGGTCTATGGAAGCCTGACGGCGGACCGCCTAAAAATAGCCGAGGAGGAGATGCGAGAGACAAGGACCACGACGGATCCGGACATATCGTTCTTGCTTCGCGAATTGTCCATCTTTGGCCACGCACAGCCGCTCTCCAACGAAACTCGACTCTTGATGCGGAGGAAGATACAAGCAGTTAACATTTGGACCGGTATGCCTGCCATTTGGATCACCGTCAACCCGAACGATATCAATAATCCGGTCAAGATGAGGCTCTCCATACACCGGCTCCACGACTATGACACGGCAAAGGAACTGCTAGCCGATCTCCGGGGAAGGTATGACAGGATCGCCCTCAGCACCATGGACCCAGTTAGCGCCGCAATCTTCTTCCATCGAGAAATCTCACTGTTCTTTGAGAAATACGTCAGGACAGGCCAAGAATCAGTTTTCGGAAAGATCAGCCATTACTACGCAACAGTCGAGACGAATGACCGAGGCAGTCTGCACTTGCATGGTCTACTCTGGCTGGAGGGTAATATGCAGTTGCCTTCCCTGATTGATGATATGGCGAAGCCCGAGGAGGAAGAATACCGTGCCCAAGTGGTTCGGTATCTAGACTCGGTATTTTACGAATGTTTAGATGAGGAAGCTGGAAAAACTGTCCGAAAGGAGCGAAAACCAATCGATCCGATCGAGGGAATTATGCACGACACCGAGGCTCTCGCAGCGGCTTTCGACAACGAGTCTAACTACATTGCGTACTGTTGCCAGGTTCACTCGCACACCTACACCTGTATCAAGTATTCTCTCAAAGGACTCGTCGGAGAGGGTGCAGGTAAGCACAAACGGACAGCTTGTCGGTTCAAAGCGCCTTGGAAGATCATCGAGGACACCGGATTCACGGAGGACGGCCTGCTCAGGATCCAGCGGAACCACCCGCTCGTCAACCGGTATAACAAAGCAATGGCAGTCGGCCTCCGTCACAACCACGACATCTCGATGATCTTGACGAGAACCAAGGGACTCGCCATGGTATTCTACATCACGAACTACGCCACCAAATTGGACACGCCCATGTGGAAACGCCTTGTCTTCGCTGCTGATGTTCTTCGACAGCTTCGTGAATCGGCAGCGCTGAGGTATTCGGGGCCGAATCTTGCCGAACAGGATGCCCAGCGCCAGGCCGTAGTGAACGAGAGCCGTCAGTTTTTGATGAGGGCCGCTAATCGAATCTTTTCCGAGAGACAGCTTTCGGCCGTGGAAGTCTGTTACTTCTTGCTTGGCTATCAAACGGACTTTACTAACGTGCCGCACTGGTCCTACATAAACTTGACCGCACTCTATTGGACCATTTTTCGGCGTTGGATACACCTCCGTCGCCAGGCCAGCACACAAACAGATGACGAAGAGCCATCAGAGACGGTACAATTTCGGGAAAGTGGCCGGACTTTATTGTACCTGGATGCCTACACCTACCGGGGCCCCGTTCTGAGAGACGTGTGCCTCTATGACTATATGTCTATGATTACCCTGGAGCGTCGCCGCGGCCGAGATGAGGATGAAACCCACTTAGCTCTGGAGGGACCTCCAGAGTGCTACGGATGGATCCAAAAGCTTCGCGAACCCCCCGACTACGCGGTGCCGATCTTTCAGGGATCCATTAGCGACGACCACATGGACGAGCACCCGGTGTACTTCAAACGGTACGCTCCCATTGCTGCCCCATTCACCCCCGAGCCATCTCTGACAATCTGTGCAGCAACTCGGTTCTCCACCTGGCCTTGTTTGTACCATGGGAAAACTTCCTCTCCGAGACGCACGGTGATATCACAGGCATATGGCTTAACTGTGCTGCTAGGCTCTGTCCTCGCCTGCGGTCCCATGTCTCAAACATCTCCCTCCTCAGAAAGTCGGCCGAGGATGCTCGTAAAGACGCAAAGCTCTGGGCCAGCCGGTCGGAAGGCGACGACACAGTGGATGTGGACTTTCCTCTCTATGAGGGCGATTTTAGCGACGAGCCCACCTCAGCAGAACCAACTATGGCAGAGCATCACCAAACCTATACAGCTCTCCTCCACACTCTTCGGAATGCCGTGCGAGACTCTGATGCAACGAGAGACTCTCCAGTCTTGCAGAGCCTGATCCAGGATCTGTGCTATGAGAACCCTGTCGAAGAGGATCGGCCTTTCATCCAACGTCACGACAGTTTTTATCAGCAGATCCGCCATAACCAGAATAGTCCATTATCCCAGTGTCCTATTCCTTCTGCACAAGATCTTCAAGCTGCGGCAAAAGCCCAGGATTTGCTGCATCTCCGGATGCTCGATGAGATGGAGGGCGGCCTTCAAGGTGGTACAACCTCCATTGGTGACGCCGACATCGACGATCTGCTTGCTCGGCAGTGTGATATAGAAATTCCCATTCCGAGACAACGTGAATACCCGGTCACACAAAATCCTCGGATGTTTGTTGAGGTGGGTCCCACTAGAGGATTCGTAGAGCTAGGACTTCTTGCCGCCTCCAGCTATTCGCTCAACCATCTGCAGAGCATGGCACTACAACTCGTGTGCCGCTTCTTGGACAAGTATATTGCCAACCCTGACTCCGCCGGTCAACATCTTCAGTACGTCGGAGGTCCAGGTGGTACTGGAAAGTCGAGGATCGTCGATGCCTTGCGGGACGTGTTCACTGCCAGAGGTCACCCACACCACCTCCATATTACCGGTACATCAGGCAGTGCTGCCGCCCAGATCGGCGGCACCACACTTCACTCGGCCTTGGGACTAGACACCCACCGTTCTTACAACAAAAAACAGCCTCCAACATTCTCGGAAGCGAAGAAATGGATGTGGAAGCAGAAGTTGGCCCTCGTGATCGACGAAGTCAGCATGCTCGGCGGGGCCACTCTGTTCAATGCCAGCTGCCATCTTCAGGCCCTCCGCGACTGCCCTGATAAGCCATTTGGCAGTATTCCCGTTGTTCTCTTGATGGGGGATTTCTATCAGTTTGCCCCCGTGCTAGAAACAAGCCTCCTGGTGGACCGAATGGTGGATCTCGCTTACACGGCCTCCCTAGGACAGGCAACTATTTCTCACCACCGCGGCCACAGTCTGTGGCTATTGTTCAAGGCTGTTATTCTCCTTGAGGAACAAGTCCGCGCCCGAGACGATCCACAACTAGGCGCCCTTTTGGACAGAATACGCGCTGGAACCCAGACAATGGAGGACCTTGACCTACTCAACACCAAGCTCGTGGACCGCTCCCAAATCACCTTCAAAGATGGCTTGCGCGCCATAACACCGCTCAACCGTAACCGATGGAGCCTCAACACGGAAGCCGTGGTAGACTGGGCCCGCTTTCACAGCAGACATATCTCGGTCTTCGTCTCAACCCACGCCTGGCGCAGTCGGGCCTTATCCCAGCAGGAGGTGGCCCAGACCATCGAACAAGGCGACAACTCCAACTGCAAGATCCCTGGGGTCTTCTTCTACGCCCAGGGGATACCTGTAGTTATCAACAAAAATACATACACCGGCTTAAAGGTTGTAAATGGGGCCGAGTTTGCCGCTGCGGACATCATTCCCGATCCGAAATCCCCAGGCTACCATCTTGCGGACGACGTTACCATCCATTTTGGACCGCCACTGGGCATATTGTTAGAGTCGCAAGAAACAAAGGATTTAGCAATCCCGGCCCTCCCAACGGGTACCGTGCTCATCCGGCCTATCACGCATACCCTAGATCCAGCCAACTCACACTACAAGTTCCTATCCGGGAAATGCGCTCGGCGAGGGCTGCCAGTTGTCCCATCTTTTGTCCTCACTGACTATAAATCCCAGGGCAAGACTTTTGAGCACGTGCTCTTGGAGCTGCGAGGAAACCGTATGACGCATGGTCAGCCTTCAAAATGTGACTTTACCAGCCTCTATGTACAACTATCTAGGTGCAGAACACTACAGGGTATCAAGCTTCTTAGTCCCGTACGGCCGCAGGATTTCATCGGGAATAAGCTAGACCAAGGCATAATTGATGCTATGCAGAGGTTGACGGACCTAGCAGCAGAAACAAGACGATTATTTGAAAGTCGGCAAATCCTCCTGTAGACCAGCGCTAGACGACCTCACCGCTCGCCAATCATCCACATCATTCTCGCCTCCAGTCTCCGACCGGATCTCCTTCTATTCTTCGCAATAGTCCTTCCACCACTCTTCAAACGCTTATCTATTACATAAAGATGTCGGCGCGCCCTCTCCTTCCCCAAAGAGGTCCAGAATATAGTCAAATATATCCGCACGCCCTGAAGATGCTGGGGTAGTAACGGCTTCTTGTCTTTCTGCGCGATTACCACGGTGTCGATGTAGGAACGCCACTCCGAGGGCGCAAACTCGGATTCATGGTCGATGTTGAGATACGTGATCATTTGGTTGTCGAGGTCGGCCCGGTTTGCGGACTGAGTGCCGACATGGTGAAAGGCCAGCGGAACCTCGATCATCGAGGCTCGATGAGTCTTGGGACGGGGGGTATGTAATTGGGGAAGATGGGATGATCTACCTGGATCATCGCCACGGACCAAGGTGCGAATCTGATTTTCTCAACATCGCATCGGGCGATGACGGCTTGGATGGATCCTGGTGTGTACTGTTTGTAACTGGCCGCTACTGTAGCTTAGCTGGTGCAGCTGATTGTGGGGCTGCTGAGCGGGGGCTTGGGGCGTAGGGACTGACGGAAGCGAAATTTCTGGTTCTGAATCCGTGTCCATGTTATCCCGTTTCGAGTAATCAATAGTCATGGAGAATCATTCAATGCTATCTCTTGAAGTTGGGGAAGATTCAGATTGAATATGAATAAATAAATTAGATGCCGAAGGTAAAGTATAAGACATGAAGCAGCGTTAAACTACAATGCTGCCGAATGCGGGGTCTGAGTAGGAAGCCAGCGCCTGTGCGCGCAAAAGGCAAAAAGAAACTGGTCACACACTGACGCCACCAGCCCTTGTAAGCGCCTTACTTTAAGCGCCTTACTTCTCAATCTCTCAACTCGTCTCTCAACTCGTTCCGAAAAGGCATTGGCGGACCCCGTAGGGGACCGGTCTCCTGTTGTTGGTTATCATGCTTCTATTATTCACAACTCTCTCCTGTAAAAATTCTTCCTGACTAGCGGCTGTTAGCACTAGCGTGGAAAATTTTGCAGGCCCACCAAATTTGGCTGCTGCAGCAGCTGGGTACTACGGTTGACTGTAATGCAAAGTGTGTCACGAGCTTTTGTCGTGTGTGGCACCTGATTGGGTGTGTGTATGTTCTTGATTGTGTCAAGTCCCCGCTCTGAGTCCCTGTACAACCTTTATGCTAAAATAGCTAGAAGGATATTGCTATAGCAGGCACACGCCATATACACGCCCTGCTACCCAAATACACATCGTGACACACCCCCTTAGCCGAGGCCATTTCCAAGGACTTGGCTACCCTATAAGTTGTCTTTTGGGTCTCTGCCCTCCTTGATATCCAAGTCTTGCCTCCTTATCAGGGCTGTTGCCTTCCTTCTGGCTGCGTGTTTTCGCAATCTGGTCCTTCATAGCTTCCATTCGCTGTTCCAGAGCAATCTGGTGTGAAATGTCCTCCATTTGAAGCATCTTAATGAACGTTGCATGCCGTTGCTTGGGCAGGGCCTTTGTCATCCCGTCTGCAATCATCTTTGATGTTGGGACCCAGCCGAACTCGACTCTCTTCTCCCTGTATTCTTGTCGTAACCAGTGTCGATGAATATCCACATGCCGAAGCTTCGTAGTCAACTTGGCTGATTCCTCAGTCATGAGCCTGATTGTCTGAGCATTATCGCATTCAATATGCAATGGTCCGTCAATCTGAACTTCCAGCTCCTTAAGAATCCTGCTTGCGAAGATAGCTTCCTTAGCTGTCTGAGACAAAGCGAGCAATTCAGCTTCAGTGCTTGACGTAGTGACCGTAGACTGTTTTGTTGCTTTCCAGGCAATTGGTCCTCCAAACAGCATCATCACATAGCCTTGCGAGCTCTTCCTGTCTATTGTATTGTCTGCATAGGAAGCATCGCTTGCACATAGGAAGCTCTTGAGGAATCTTGTTCCTCCCAGCCTGATTCCTAGTGAACGTGTTCCATACAAATACTGCAAGACTCGGTCTGCGGCCTTGTGGTGTGTGTGGTCTGGATTCTGATTGAACCTAGCTAGCCTTGCGGCTGCGAATGCAACATCGGGTCGTGTTGAGATTGATGCGAACAATATCGATCCGACTTTCTTCAAATATTTCTCGATCGAACGCCAGTCGGCTTGGCAGGTTGCTGGTAACAACTCTTCCTCTGTCATCGGAGTCTTGGGAACCTTGGTCTCTAGATCGATATCATACTGGTGAGCAATCTTATCGATATATGCATCTTGAGTCAGCCAGATAGATCGCTTAGCTCTGTTTCGTATGATGTGAATTCCAAGAAACCACTTCGGTTCTCCCAGCACGGTCATGTTATAGGTCTGCTGTAGGCCTTCCATAGCCTTCTTTGCCCTGCCTGCCTTCTCCTTCTGGTATGCCCAGATAAGATCGTCAACAAAGAAGAAGACAATCACTCCATCTTTAAGCATTACACAGGGTTCGTCGGGAACAGTCCTGAAGCCGAGGTCTCGGAGGGTTCGTGTCAGGTCTTGTTGCCATAAGTACGGAGACCTCCGTAGTCCGTAGAGCGCCTTCTGGAGCTTTAGAACTCTGCCGTACTTTTGGAATCCCGGTGGCATTCTCATGAATACCAGCTCGTCTAGCTCGCAGTGTACGAAAGCATTTACAGCATCCATCTGCACGAGCTCCAGATCGTATTCTGCCGCTATTGCCATAAGCGCCCTGAAAGACATGCTTGCAAGCGTTGTCGCTCGAGTCGGCAGGTCTCCCTTAGCCTGTTGATTGCCGCAGACCACAAGACGGGCTTTGCACTTAACCAGGTATCCATGCTTGTCCGTTTTGTAGGTAAATACCCACATACAGCTTAGCACCTGTTGTCCTTTTGCCTGACGCCATGGCACTTCCACGAACGACTTCATCTGTTGGTGAGATGCCATATGTTCTTCTTGTGCTTTGCGGAACTGTTCTTTAAACGGGTGGCTGTCGAGATCTCTGAGAGTCTTCGGCTCCTCTGGTAAGTTTCGCTTATGTATCTTCTCTGGCTTGAACTTCATTCCAGCGACGAAACTCCCATGATAAGCTGTCTCGATTGGAACTGGGACAAAGTCTTCCAAGCAGCTTTCCACGACTGCAATTAGCGGAATATCTGCTCTCACCCCCTCAGCTCCAGCGACTGGTAAGAAGACTGAAAGCGCTGCATCTTGCTCTTGGTCTGGTTCAGTTGGTGGAGGTGTACATAATGCTTCCTCCAAAGCTCTTGCTAGTTCGTAGTCTTCTTTGTCCGCTTGGCCGTCCTGATATTCTTCTGGATCATTTTCTGGATCATTTTCTGGATCATTTTCTGGAACCATTTCTTCCCCGTCGTCACCCTGGTCTTCTTCATGGTTGCTAGATTCAAAGACTGGCTCGTCTTCTTCAAGTACAGCTTGGTTGTTCAGCTGGCTTGGCGGAATAGCGACCTTCTCGACCAGGTCATCAACGCTATCAATGAGTTCCTTTTCCGTACATTTGCCGTCAAAGAATGTGTCTTCGTCAAAGATAACGTCTCGAGTTGATATGACTTTTCCTTTGTGCGGGACCCAAACACGAAAGATGTTTGTCGAGTCATAGCCAACAAGATAGCCGATGTGCGCTCTTGGGTCAAGCTTGCGGAGCTTCTTTCGTTTGAGTTGCGCTCGTGAAGTCATGGCGTAGGCCCTGCAGCCATATGCCTTCAAGTGCGATAGGTATGGCTGTCTTGAGTAGAACAACTCATAAGGGGTCTTCCACTCATTCGACTCTCGCGGTGTTCTGTTCTTCAGGTACACGGCTGCGCTGATTATTTCTCTCCAAAGACCATGCGGTATGTTGGCTGTGATTCTCATCACTCGGCTCCTCTCAATTACCGCACCCCCTGAGCGCTCAGCTCCTCCGTTCTGAGCTTGCGTATTTGGCGCTGATGGTTTCCCAATGATGCCTCTCCACATCATCCAGTATTTAAACTTCTTAGTGAAGAGCTCATTGTCTGAGCGAACCACTTTAACCAGATAGCCATAGTGGATCTTCATCCAGTGATAGAAGTGTCTCACTATCTTGCCGCTCTCTCGTCTGTCATACGTCTTGGTATAATACGGAAAGACCATACCAGACCATGCGTCTGTGATAAACATGGCTCGAATAAAGCCCTTCGCATCTTCATCGATGTCGGTCCAGTCAATCCAAATTTCGTAACATGGCTTGTCTTTTTCTCGGTCTGGTGGCCGTCGAGATATCTGCCGATGTATCTTCCCTTGGCTGCAGCCTGGACACTGCGTTGTCTTTGGTCCACGGAGTCGTATCCCTAGGGAATTCTTTCCTAAGTGATGCAATACTAACGGACTTGGATGTCCCATTCGAAGATGCCATAGGGATCCAATCGCTACTGCTGGTGCTCTTAGATTTCGCGATGTTCTTCGCCTGTATTGCGTGCTAAAGATAGCATCCTCAACGTCGCGCGAAATCTCTCGATACTGTAGTACAAATTGATTATGCATCTGATGGACGATGCATATGGTTGAGCCGTCCCTTCGGATTAGGAGGTTATTGATGGTGTCCCAGAAGATTCCGTTCTCTCGAAGCAATTGAAAGGATACTAGGTTCGTGCTGAAATCGGTACAATAGGTTGCGTTCCGTAGGCGCAAAATTCCAACTTTCCCTTCTGGAAGTGTGACCTCTAGGTCAACTCTTCCAAAACCTAGGATTGGAACTTCTGATGCTCCTGCAATAACTGCCTCTCCGCCTGCTGCCTTACGGAAGGTCTTAAACCTAGTCAGATCGTTAAAAATATGCAACGTTGTACCAGAATCCAAGATTGTTGATAAACGTAGCGGATACACAGTAGTTGCAGAGGTAAAGGCTGATCGTAGGTGCGCTGTGTTCGCCGCTCCTATGATCTTCACTCTGGCCTTTCTCTCCTGTAATTGTCAGTTCCCTTTCTGTTCTTGCAAAGCATCAACCCTTCTCTGCAGCTCGTGGTCGTCTTCCAGCGCCTTCTTAGCCCTTCGCATACGACGATTATTGCGAGGCATGCCCTCCGGTCTCTTATCTTCGAACACACACCAGCAGTCAGATAGGTCATGCCCTCTCATACCGCAGGCTGGGCACGTAAGTGCTGGCCTCTTACCAGAGCGTCCTCCGGAGCCAGACTTCGTCCTCTTCCCACCCTTTGGCGTGGATGCCTCCTCACTGTGGTCACTCTCCTCGTTGCCTCCCTCTGTGTGGAACGCCCCGCCCCTCACGGTGTTACCACTCGTGGGCCTCTTGCGGGATGCCCATTCACGCATTGTCGAGGCAACCTCTTGAGGTGTCCAAACCTTTGAGCCATTGGGAGCAGGTCGCTGTACGCCCGATGCAATCAGGTCAATACCTCCTGGTCTAGATTGGGAATCGGATTCTAAGGTTTCACTCCCACTGCTTGTGTGGAGTCGTCGCTGCTCAGCCGCTTCTGCTTGGGCAGTCTGGTGGGCGAGCGCATCTTGGAGGCGTCTTCTCTGAAGAACTGCTTCGGCATCTAGAATCTTGGCCCCCTCCGTGAAAGCTGTTGCATAGCTTTGATGGATTGGTTCAATTAGGTCAGCGAACTCTCGAAGCCATTGACCGGTCTCAGTCTCTGCTAGGTGATACTTCTTTGCCTTAATCATCATCGATTCCCACGACTCAAGCCATTGTGGGAAGGCTTTCTGATTCTTAAAGCCTTTCATCATAGCAATATATTCGTCTTTCACCTTAGCCATCATGAAGCCTTCTGATGGAGCAGCAGAGCTCTTGAGCAGCTGCATCCACTCTCGGAGTGTGTCTTTTCTGTCGAGCGGTTGCCTGTACTTAGTCGAAACTGTCTCCAGGATGGTATCGTATACCGTATTAATCTCTGTCTCCTGCTTTCCGAAGTCCCGTTTCCTGACTTCCCATTGCCTAAACACAGCATCATACGCTCGCTGCTGCGACGGTGATAGCTGGGTATAGTCTGTGGCAGTAGCGTTAAAGTCGCTATACTGAGGCTCTCTTGGTTCTTGCAAGAGTTCCCCAATAGGATGATCAGGATGCATGTAGGACCATATCTTCCTTGGAGTCTTGGCTGATGTGGACTGAATCCACGCATCCCAATTTTCCTTCCCAGTCAAGATCACTCTCTGGTCTTTTGACGTCATATTCGGATCGGCCGGAACGGACGGTATCGATCGATTTTGACCGCGTCACGACGTATTCTATCTGAACAACGATGGATATCGACCCTTCGAGGTCTGGCTCGATGCAAATCGTGTTGTTGCTGTCTTTTTCAATGGAATTGTCGCGAACCGGGCTCATAACTGTCACGAGCTCTTGTCGTGTGTGGCACCTGATTGGGTGTGTGTATGTTCTTGATTGTGTCAAGTCCCCGCTCTGAGTCCCTGTACAACCTTTATGCTAAAATAGCTAGAAGGATATTGCTATAGCAGGCACACGCCATATACACGCCCTGCTACCCAAATACACATCGTGACAAAGTGTCCCATAACTCAAAACCCTTCAATAGGGGTACCCTACCGTATCCACAAATATCGAATAATCCCGTTTTAACGTTTTCCTATTCATATTATGAAGTCCCAACCTCGATGGTCTCATAATAATGGAATTCCGCTTCGTAAGACCCGCATCGAAACCAAATCCCCAATTAACCACTACATCAGCCATGTCATCAACAATATCCAGCTCATCCCTCCCCTCTATCCCGACTACGGCTCCTCAGCCTACGGATCCTCTCGAATTGACATCCTGGGCTCTAGCCAAGGCGCAACTAATACGACCTCATAAAGTCTCGAAGTTCCAGGAGCCATATCGCCTTCCCCGACCCTTACAGCTGAATACTAGGTCAAGACAAGGCCGGTCATCTATTCCCAAGCTTGATCTGACCCGTACGCAAAATATCGATGCCATCCTCATCTTTATCTACGGGATACCCCCTGTCATCACTGTGCCAGAGGCAATGGGATCTTCCAGGGATGCTACACTGAGAGTAGTATCGCTACTGGCGCATGCGCCAATTGCGCATACTCGTCGCGCGGGATTACCTGTTCGTTCCATCGTAAGTAGTTACTATTTCTCTGGGTATACTCCGTACACAAGACGCTGACCAAGAGTCTAGGGCATACCCAGAGTCAACGCCGCAACAAGAGGCAGGAGTCAGAGGATATTATTAGTACAATTACGCCAATGCAATGGCGCGCTCTAGGGGAGGAATTACTACGGCGAGCAGCGGCTAAGAAGGAAAATCACGCATCGCCAGACGAGAATGATCTAGCATCAGACAATTGGTTCCATAGGGATCATTGATGGCACCAGTCGATTGATGAGAATTTATCTAAAGAACAAAAGAAATTGAACAGCCATGTGTTCGGGCACAGTCATTTCAGCTCATGTCGTTAGGATTGGAATCCTTGATGCGACAAGGCGGATGTGAAACCGGATACACGATCCCAAAGTACGGGTCGCGTTTCATTCCCAGTCGCACGAACCTAGTAGTGATATGCGACATCTAGCGCTTATCGGTGTAGGACAAATCAAACGCGTACGCAGATTATTTAAGCTGTAAGAATTTGCGTACGCAGATTTTTGTAATTACTACTTTAACTACACTTTATTAATGATGCCTTCTGATTCTTGCCCGCGTACGAATTATCTTCATTCTATTCTCCGTCGAACAAATCCGCAATGGCGGGTTTGTATGTATTGCGGAGATGACCTTCCCCCCTTTCAAGCACAAAGATCTTCACAGCCTCGAACCGTCGTCGACACGATCGATCTTACAGATGAGAGCCAACCCCCATCTCGTAATGTCCTATCGGACACGTCCCAGCATGCCCCGGCCTCGTCTATGACTATCCCGACCGCACGACCTCGACTACCATCCGATCAACTAACAACGGCAATTAACGAGGGGAATCAGAGCCGCAACCAACATGCCCAAGCAACACGGAAACTGCCCAAGTCACAGCCATTCGATCTCACTATATTCTTCTATACTGGGGGTTATAAGGACATATCACAGGGGTTACTGCAGTCAAAGAAATATCAGGCGGGCAGTCCATATCTCGCCTATAAGGTTACACATTGTTTCGTTACCGATCCTGCCCGACGATACGAGAATCATGCCGACTTCGTGAACAGCCTTGTTCGATTAGCTACGACCGACGGCAATTTCGTTCGACTCGACTGGGAACTGATCTCAAGCTGTCAATCGAACACACCATCGAGCATCGCCTCCTTCCCGCACGAGATCTATAACACGACCTCACTAATCGAATTTTTACACGCGACACATACCAAGATCGCCTCGCCGTTCAAGTTTACCCTCTTCCTTCTATACTCGTACGAGGTTACAAGCGATAGCGAGGATCTGTTCACTCCAGCATCTACTCGTACGGCTAGGGGCAAGACTACTCACGCCCTATCGTCGTCGCTAGCCAAACAGCCTAAGCCATCGCAGTCGAAGGCAAAGAGAACTACCGCCAAGCGAAAGCGAACATTAAGTATGCAGCCTGGTCAGTCGGAGGACATCAAGGTTGCGGTTGATATAAAGCAAGAGCCCTCGTTTAAGTTTGAGGAGGATTTCCTGGAGGAAGAGATATTCGTGCAAGATGATCCCGGCTTTCGTATCGAGGATTTAATTGGAGAGAGTTCGGGAGATAATGTTGGGGTTAGTAAGACGGAGGATACGATTAAGGCACAGACTTCCGCAGGCGGTGCAAATGTACCTGAGTTTACTATGGTAACACGCCAGCGTACGCAGATTCGCAGAAGCCCTGATCCGTAAGAGGTTAGATATTTACTATCGAGCAAGACTACTCTCTTTATTCCTCTCCACTATCTATACTCCCCTGTGCCATCAAGTTCTCTAATACATCTATATCTAAGCCCCGAGTCTCCAACACTTGTGCTAGTCGCTCCCGGCCATTTTGCGGGCGCTCTAGTAACTCGACAGCTGGCGTTAACTTGCCTTGGATATATTCTCGGGGGAATTGATAGGGGGGCGTGATGTTTTTGATACGGGGGCGTCATCTTTACGGGGGCGTCACTTTTATTGCCTCCAATTGGCTGAGACCCACTTTTGTTAGTACATCTTAGATCTCCCCCCAGCCCCCTTTTGTACTGAGGACTCAGCTATCTTAAAATGTCAAGATCCGTCGCTCATTTCCTCGCACTTCAAGCCAACAGATGACGATCATCGTGAACAGCTTCACGATCAGCGTGAACGCCACAATACAACCGGCTCCAGGCAGCATAGCTATCACACGACGATATGAGTCAATCGTAGCACTGCTGCCTAGGATTGAACACAAGAAAAAGAGGCCGACCTTCGTCGCACTCGAAGCCCTAGCCCAAGCGATCAACTGCGTCCTACGAAGCGGCCGCGACCGAGCCGACTGCCTAGATTCAGCCCACCGCTACTTACGAATCGGCCACCGTCAGCGAGTAGTATAGCGACAAGAATAGAGCAACACTACGGGATTGGAGATCAAGATGCACTAGGGAACCTTTTTGCATCCTATCCACAGACCTTCTCATCCTTCCCGCGACCCCATGGCTCACAGGGACTCCATGAACCGTCATAGGAGCTAATTGGGAGCGATGAAGATACAATCCGTGTTATAGTTGATTAGATATAATAAGAGCAACGTGCAACTTACAGCCCTGTGATAATGCATCCGCCTGCATATATAAGTAGAGACATGTTATTGTTAATAATAGTGGGTCTGGATCTCTTGTTACTGAGATAAGTCCTCCTGCTGAGGTGATATTGTACTAGTGGGTCAACCTTTTTTTGACCAATTGGAGGCAATAAAAGTGACGCCCCCGTAAAGATGACGCCCCCGTATCAAAAACATCACGCCCCCCTATCAATTCCCATTCTCGGAGCCTCGACCTTAAGAGAATATACTCATCCATCCAGGGATACTCCGCATTCGATGGAGTCTCTGGAACCACGCCAATAGTATTACTGATAATATCAGAACAGATCGACATAGTATTCTCTGGTAAGAAGTCGTCAAGCCTCGATATCTCGTCTCGGAAGAGATCAAGGCAGGTTTGGAGCCGATCGGGCGGGATCTCTTCCGCGAAATTCCGGGCATCTGTTGAATCCAGATCGTGGTACAGTACTGTTGGCTGACCGCCCCTGACATGGGGCCGACCGGATTGCCGCCGAATAGAATGGCTATTCCACATATGTACGAACGAGATCAAATCGCGTCGGATTGGGTTCATGAATATATAGAGGATAGCGACTCGATCAGCAAGAGAACCACCATCGAAAAGGCCATGTTCGGTAAGCCATTGGAAGTATATCTGATCAAAAGGTATTAGCAGCGACCAAGATATATCAAGATAGTAATAATAAAGCTTACTCTCCAAGAGCCACATCTAGCTTGATAAAGCCGGTGCCACCAGCTCTCGATCCGCGTATTATGAACACTCCTCCCAAAGTACCAACAATCGCGGAATTCGATAGGGATAAGCTGTGACCCGACCTTCTTCTTCCGAATCCCGGAAAGATAGAAGTGGATGCCGCAGATTAACGAGGTTTCGCCTCCATGGTCTGACCTTAAGGCTTTTGGCATCATCCCACACTGGGTCAAGACATTAAGATACTGAACGGCCACGTTCCAGCTCGTACTAGCAGAAAACCCGCAGTAAAACCAGGTAATATACCGAGAATAGGCATCGATCCCGGCATAAATCTCGAAACCCCATTGCTTCAGCTTATCATACCCGTCAATAGACCAAACCCAGTCTGGGCCCGCGACTTTAAAATCCCGGCGATGGTATCGTGCCTTTCCCCATCGCTCAGTAACAGACTCGGGGGCAAAGTCCCTATACGTAGAATAGAGAGCATCGCGGCTGATCGTATGATGCTGCTGGCGCATGTACGTATACAGATAACCACGACCATAGTTCTGGATCACCGTAGATATCCGTGATTGCTCCTCAAAAAATGACCGGGCACGATCTTTGGCGATTTGTAGCTGTTCAAGGGCTTGTCGTCTAAACATGCCGTGTTCTTTTCGAATCTTCCGTAGGCCGGCTATACTGATAGTATAACCTTCGTCTTGCAGGCGACGGAGGATAAGCTTATCCTTTAAGCAATCTTGGAAGAACATCTGCTTGATACGGTCGCGTAGAGCTGGTGATGTTGTTGTTTTAACTTGACGAGAGAGCCCCCATTCCTTGAGGTTTCGGTAGAGCGTTGAGCGACCAATGTCAATGCCATAGTCGGACGAAAGAGACTCGATAATAGACTGGATTGTTAAATCGTCCTCGTATAGGATTGTAATCTCCTGACGAAGGTGGGAAATATTAATAACTGGTCGAGGCATTTTTGTAACAGTTCCAACTGAGTATATTGACAACGAGCTGGGCGATTACAACGAGTATCCTAAAGCTACGGAAGAAGAGAAGAAAAGAAGGAAAAGGGGGAAATGAAGAGAGCTCCTATTGTTGGAAGGGGCCCGGAATGGGGGGTGCCGAGATTTCAAGGGTGAGATTCGATGCCGCAAGGCATTCCCGCCCCCCCCCCCCCTGATAATTATACCAAAATTCCTATGCAACTAGGGGAATATAGGAGTACAAATACCCCTACTCAATCCCTCGGTTAGAAGCCTTCCTCCGTAGCTCAATGATATCTCTTCTGCCCACGCCCTTAGTTGCACAACTTGTCTTTTGAGACCTGTCGCTCTCGAGCGTGTGTGTGTCTTCGGTGCCGGCGTTGATTGGTTAGTCGAGAGTTCAAGCCGAGACCCCTACGGGCTGGGCCCGATCAGGCCTCGGCAAGAGTCCCAACTGTTGCCCAGCCAACTATCGAGATCAACGCAGACTTCTTTTTGCCAGGCTGGAAGAATTCCAGCCCTGCGTTCCGCTCTCCTTTTCCTTAGGATTAGTTTACTCGTAGTACTCGCCATAGTTTGTTGCAAGTACACACACTTTGGACCGTTACAATAGGTGAATTGTCATCGGCGGCGAGGCGGCGAGGGACTTGAATGTCGAAACATCCTCGCCCTTGATCTTGGAATCGACGGTCGGCGCCATTGTATGAGCTCGATCGGGTTCGGTCGTGCTCTATGGGGCGCGTTTGGGTTCGTACGTATCCGGATAGGGTAGTTTTCTGCACGGACCTGTCGATATAAGGTTAGCGTCCTGCACAGAAAATATGCCAACGTAGAGGAAAAATGGGCAAAAGGTGCATTTGACTATAGCTTTCGCGATAGTTTTGTACAGAGAAAAACTATATCGCATGCTATAGAAGCTTCAAAAATGCGTATATCGCTATACGTATCTGAAAATGAGTGCAAGGAAGAAAAAAAAAACACATGGTAGGAGCTGCTGATGTTTTTAGAATGACTAATTAAGCGGGGTATCCCAAAAATGGATATGCGATAGGCAACAATCGTCATTCATCCCTAGTGTATGCCAATTGAAATTTGAGTTATGGGACACTTTGCGTTACAGTCAACCGTAGGTACCCATCGGGTACTAACAGCGCAGTAAAGGAAGGATTGAGAGGGTTGACTTCCTTTACGCAGCAGCCAAGGTCACAGCCCAAGGGCTCCGGCCACGATCGAAGCCTGCTGCCCTGACCAGCTGGGCAGCTAAGATAGCAGCAGGGTCACAGCACGGCTTGCGGGGGCCAACGACACCGCTGTGGCTCTTATACATGCTGTAATGCTGGTTCAGACCTCGCAGCAGGTATAGCTATCGCAGCCAACAGCAATCACGACACCAGCTTCAATCTAGGTGGGCGTCGACCTTTGCCCTGATCTCTGCGACTCGGCACTTGGGTATATAAGGCTATATCTTAGTCTTAGTACCTGCTTAGGCCTCCGGGCCTGAGCTGCCTTGGCCTCTGGGCCTTGGCACCTGCTTAGGCCTCCGGGCTTAAGCTGCCCTGACCTCTGCGTCTCGGCACTTAGGTGCATAAGGCCACCGCGTCTTAGCACCTGCCTCGGCCTCCGGGCCTAGGCTACTATGACCTCCGGATCTTAGATGCCTTGATTTACGGATCTTGGCTGTTAATCCAGGTCTACAAGAACTCACAGAATCGGGCTACTTATAGGCATCAGGGTTCTGGCTTGATGGCCCTGATCAATGGATGCTAGCTGCAGTGGTTTTTCCCTCTACGAGCTCCCGCGAGGTTTTCCCATCTGCAGTTTTTCCTATCATACGGATCTCGATTTCTGGAGGTTTTGAATGCCGGCAGGCAGGAATAGGAATACTGGAGAATTCTAAGCTGGTTAATAAATATGGGTATGCCGACACCCGCCCTGACAATCCGCTGACGGATATCGGGCTCGAAATCATAAGTCAAATAGGGCTGCTTAATTGTTAGATGGAAGAGGAAGAAGGATTACAATCTTAGCTTATGCGGACTGTAGGTCCGAGCTACGGACCTGCTTGGTCTGTAGCTCCGACCCCGGGTTACTGTACTTAGGTTTCTTTAGCTGTTGACACCAGCCTAGCACGTCATCTTGCCCCTAGGGGATTCTGTAGACATCTCTAGTAGATATCTTCATGACGGTAATAATACAACAACAACAACAACAACAACAACAACAACAACAACAACAACAACAACAACAACAACAACAACAACAACAACAACAACAACTTCTATTATTCAGCTAGCCAAACTCGTGAGAAGTTATTTGCATGCCTGTAATTCGAAATCACGATAAATTCATATTCACCGTCGAATCCATTCTGAGGAGAGGCAGCGAGTATTAGGGGCAAGTCGAAGTAAGTTTTATATAGGAAATCGCCAGCTATTTTAGGACACTTGACAATGAGGCGGAAAGCTTGACTAGGTACCTGGGCCGGTGTAAATTGGACTTTCGCGGACGGTGTATCCTCTTTTCAGCCTACAGACAGAAACGGCCCTGGGCCTACTTGGCTAAAACAGCCGCCATGCTGAGACTGCTATTCGCGACCACTATCGAACAGCAGCGCCATCTAACCAGCCGTCCAATTCCAGACGAACCATGCTATCCAGCTCAGGTCGTCAAGTTGAAATCTCCTCACGGTCTGAAGAATCGGGTTAGTGTCTCTACTGTGAGTTATCCGACATGACATCTGTCACATTGCCAGTTACGGCAAAAGTGGATTGAAGACTCTGCTAATGCGTAGTGCAACAGTGGCCTATAGTACATGTGACAACATCCGGCGTGAAACAATCCCAAAGCAGCTTTGGGATAGCTAGCGACACGGGGTTCCAGAGACATCTGAGCGACCGAAGGCCACAACCTCTCATGGTCGACAATCAATATCAACAAGATACTGGCAGTGTGCGGTATGAAATTTCTTGCGTCCGGGCAATCAACGAGCCGTCGAAGCGGTGCGAAGAGAACACGAGCCCGAGATTGCATAGAACAACGCAGTTTATTTCCTCCTCTTGCAATTACATTTAATGCACCTCATAGGATGTCCGATAGGATTAACACTCGATAGCTTCCACAGCGCTCTGTGGCTTGACAAGGTCATCACAAAAGATTGACTGCAGCATCATCCTCTCTGGCTGCAATAACAAACATGGGCGACCGAGTATATTACATAAACGACTAGCGAGTCGTCCTAAACTAGACATCTAATTAATGAATTATATTTATCAACCTGAACTTTAAACATAGCCTATCGCCGTCAACATCAAAACTAAGACGGTTAATGGCCCTGAAAAGGAAGGTTAGGTACAGCTGGCGTCCTACAGTATATAGTCGAGACTATACTAAGATGTTTCAGACCATATTATACTCTCCGTCTTGATATATATCACTATAAATAAAACGCCTTCTTTATCTGAATTGCTCCCAATATGCTCAGCCTATTATAACTTGAGTTCCTTGATCTCAATGCATCGAACAACTACTGAAGGAGGGATATCAGTTTTTAAAGTTGAGAGAGACTTATTGTCTCCTGAAGGGCCTGCTACGACTTGATTTATCTTTATAAGTTATTGTAGCAGGTGCATAAGCTACTTAATCGGTTTGATTTTTAAAATAGAAGAGAAATTACCAGATGATGACCCTACAGGGATATGATCAAATTAAACCCGGCCTATACGCATCCCGTTTCCTCCCAAAGACAAAAGTCAGAAACGACTTTGGTTTGGAGGCCATTGCCCTCACATTCGTACCGGCGCTCGGGTGCCCAAGGTTAGCCGGGTTCCAGGGCTCGGGGACCATGGATCTTGATGGGATGATCTACGTTATCTCCTCACGGGGAAAGAGAAAATTGCGTCGATCTATTGCCGTTTTTGGTTTTGATGGAACCCCTTCCGAAGACCTTATAAACGGCTTGGTTGGCCGGCTGCAGCCACAATAGGCCCGTCGTAGGGGCCGAGTCTTACGGGCGGGGCAGATATGGGCACACGCCGGACGGGTGCCTAATTACGGGCACCTGATCATGTAGTGGCGGGGATACATTGGTATCAGACCGTCGGTGGCGCTTGATAAACAGACAGATGTAGAGGTGAGCAACCCTAAAGTCAAGATGGCGTTTATTCGGCTTGGCGGGTCACTTCTCGGTGCGAGAAGTGCAAGACGCGGTTGCCTTGAAAGAAGATGCATGAAATCGTGGTGGGGCAGTGAGGGGAGAAACTGTCGATTTAGTAGTATGTGCGGACTGGGAATCATTAGCTATGGTATCTTGCCTCAGTTGTGAGGTGACATGGCAGCTTGCAGCGGTGGGTCGCTGAATTTGTATCGTTTGCCCCGCACACACCCTATCAGCATCAAATCGTAGTAGGGCAGACCGGTCCGCTCCGTGCAGATTACTTAGAGCTGACTGGATGATCTGCGTTATCCATCGCCCTCAGAGGAAAAACCTTGCTGTCGCATTGCAGGTGTTGGTTGTAACCGAGCTTCCTGTCTTACCTCACACGATTGCGACTAGACCGGCCCGTGGCTTATTGTGGGGTAGTGTGGACCAATGGGTCATTGAAATTGTGTCCCTTAGCGACCCTAGTCAGACTGAATCGACTTCTTGGGTTAGTTAGATCGGCGCGGACCGGGCCGATCCCTTAGAGCTGATTGGATGATCCGCGTTATCTCTTTCCGCGTGGAAAGAGATTTTTTGTTGTTGCTTATATTGCAGATATTGGTTATTGCAGGTATCGGTTATAATCGGAGCTTGCTGTCCTGTCTTGGGCCATTGCTGCTGGACATGCAGCCTGCACCAATACCAAGACGGCAATGCACTTTACCATCCGAGTTATACATTACCTTAGTCAACACCCTACAGATGTCGAGCTGATGTGGCTTTCTTAATAATAGACCCATGAGTTGCTTGTCTACCGGTAGCAGCCAAGGCGGATAAAGCCGGCAGGATGCGGTGTTTTCTCAGCCAACGTTGCCGGAAATGCATTGAACCATTGCTGCCTGATGCCCAAACCTGCAGTAACACCAAAACAGTCATGCACGCTGCCTCGGTCGAGCTGAGGTGGCTTACCGGGGGGTTGCGGGGGTGGATCCAGGAGGGGAGATCATTCCGTCGCTATTGCAGCCTGATAGCTCTTGGTGTTGTGGATTGTGGATCGATCTCTGGGGTAAGGAGGAATGAGGCCAGAGCGCACGTGGGGCTCAGATCACAACAGCGTGTCCGCGATTACTGGTTATATTTCTAGATCCCTAGTTAGTGCATCGAAATCTCTAGGATGAATTCCGAGCGTTAAAAATCTCTTCTACCTCCCAGACTCTCACAGACACACGCTGTTGTCAGTTTCTGTGTAATAGTTAAATTTGCTATCACCAATTTTATAATTCCCTAATGTGTGTGACGGGAGCGTCCGGAGTGCTGGACCCAGGGTGGGGTCGATATGTAACTAGGACGCACGGGGCAGGCCACAGGGACTATCAACGCGTCTACGCGTCTACGCGCCTGCCCGCTTTCTCTCTTTCCTCTTCATCGTAGTATTCTCGCAATACAGTGGCATTACCTCTTGAGTTGATCTCATCTGGCCCGTGACAATGTGACAAGATAACTTGCTCTAGACCCTATCAAATTGACAAATGTTTTAACATTTACCTTACAGTAGCGTCACACAGTAAGGATCACAGTCCTCAGCTGATGAATGTTTCAAAGTGGCGTTGAAGGACTGAAGAAACCCCGCATGAGGCGCCCAATAGTTCGGTCGAATTCAGTATAGTCTGCGAGCCCTAGATGGCCTCGAACGCGGGCTTGGAGCAAAGGCTGCTCGACTTGGCCAAGCGACCGCTGCTGTGCAAGGGGACACGGTGGCATCAACCTGAAAAGGGGGATTTTGGGAGGCTAGTTTTAAGAGCTTGGATCTTTTTTGCCATCAAATCAACGATCGTCAGGTTCTAGCGCAGCGGTCTGGCTAGCCTGGTTGTCCAACGGTGTGCATTCAATGCCTTTCTCGGTATATTGAGGCATCACGATTTCAATAAAGAAAGACAGTAGGTTCAAAGTTGCGCGAAAAATCGTGGTAGCAATGATCATTGAGTTTGACGTGTTGGGTGGGCAAACGGTGGGCGGGATCTGGGCGGGGTCTAGGCGGGATCGGGGGGGCGGGATAATGGGTCCGAAGACGCTCCTAAAAGTACTAGCGTTGTTGCCTCATTTATGCGGTCCCACTCCGTACAACGTGATTGGCCAACATACCGTGCGCCGATGTTCTGTACAATGACGCCCACAAAACGGGATGCTGTTTTGGGCTGCAATTGAAGTGTTTCCCGACCACTGTTCCGTCGGCCTTTCATTGTGGCGAAAGGCTGAGCAACAGTTTCGTTCAGGGTCGTACAACCATTACGACATGCCAAGCAAATGCCGAGCCGAGGCACCTTTCAAGGGGTAATCCACAATACTTAACAGCTGTGCGTCAGTCTTGAGAACCCCATAAAATTCGCATCTTCTCCAATCAAAACGTATTTACAGGGCTCCGCTGACCCACAGGGAAATCCGAATCTTTTGAGTCGATACGGTACTGGCGTTATTACAGGGGCTAAGTGGTGCGAGGTACGGATTGGAGGTTCAAGGCAGTCGATGAGATAAGAAGGATGGATGGCCGCTATCGAAGCAGTCAAGCCGTGAACCGATCTACTTTTCCAGGCACGAGGACAGAATAACACATAATTTTGCCCTAGCATTTTATCGCTCTATGATTATTCCTAATGCGGGACCTGAGCCAGTTTCGCATAGCAGGCCAATCATGGAGCCGTCAACTCCGCAATAACAGGGCAGCCCTGTTTCTTAGCCTTGTTACCCGCATCCAGCGCGTCGGCCTCCTCTCCCTCACCTCCCTCCTTGCAAGCGGCATTGCCCTTATCCTCTTCGCTCAAAACATCTATACCGTCAGAAGGGGCCACTCTGATGAGGCACCCGACGACTACCGTCAGGCTATTTTCCGTGTCGGCTCGGAGCTCAGCGTGCAGTCCTGGCTCGCAGTGCTGGGTGTAATCTTCGGCACGCTATCCTATGGCTTGGCCACAGCACACGTCCACGTCTTCGACTACTGGTGTAGTTGGCGTGCCCGGCGCGCGACAGGGCCAGGCCTCAACTATGCGCGCTATCTCAACTCGCAGCCACAGGCGCCTGTTGTGACTGGGCTGCGTCACGGGTTTCCCGTCTTCGTCGTATGCCGCTACCTTATTGCCGTCCTCGGCATCGCGGCTTCAATTGGGTACAAGTATGTCGTGATTGAGGTAACATATATGGCGTCTGAGGCAGTCGAACAAAATCAGGTGCGCCTCCAGCTCCCGCCGGTGCGCGGACTGCTGGAGAATGGCACAACAAGCCCCTGGGTTGGCGACACCCCGCTATCGGGGACGAACCGCGCATTTCTTCATAGCCAGGCTGTCTGGACCAGTTGGGGTTACGAAACAGGTGACTCCTTGAGACCACCGTTTGACATTACCATGGTTGGGTGGGCGAACTGTAGCGGCGCCTTCCATGTCCTTGACGAGGGATTTGTGTTAACACGAGAGATGGTCATGGTTGCAAACATGACGGAGGATGCCGACGAGCATTTTGTGACGTCAGAGCAGGGGGACTGGTCACGAACGGAGGGCAGCTCAGGCTGGATCAATGGGAGCAGTTCGCGAGCCATTATCGATTACCGCATCGTCGAGCCGGGGCAGGTACAGATGCAGTGGGCCGAAATGGGGTCATGGATGGACGACAGCTCCGGGACTGAACGACAACGGGTTGAGAGGCGACTCACCTACGACATGCGCTACGCTGTGGCAGAGGTTAAACGTTGGGTTTCCGGCGGCTCTTGCTCGCCCTTAACAGACGAAGGCGGTAGATCCAATCCCACATTTTTGTCGACCAGCTCGATGCGGATCAGAACACAAAACCCCGATGGTTCTGTGTCCCTGAATTACAAACTTCTCGACGCCATCCTATTCAGCGACGAAGTCGGTCCGCGTGAGGGTGTGAGCGCCTTCGTTCATGGCGTGATGGCAGGCTGGGGCGCTCAGCTAGCTGAACTGGATGTCAGCGACATCCGTCTTGGCCACGCACCGCCGGATACCGAGCCGTTCGGCCCAGAAAACACCGATGACAGTTTGCGCTCGCTGCTCACCCAGTCTACAATCGACTATCCTTTCTTGGACGGGACACGGTATGCGAAACGGAGGGGTAGCTATTACAGAGTTGTCGATTACTTCACGGCTCTGGGCTCCATCGTGATCGTGATCGCTGTTGCGCGCGTTGCAATTGGACCGCCGGTGCTGACATCGTGGATTGGACAGCATGTGCATCTCGCATCCGTCGAGGGAGTGATTAGACCTGAAAATGCGGAGGAACTAGCCAGCGGGTATCAGGTTGCACGTGGTGAGCTCGGGGTCCTAAGACTCACGGTTAGTAACCACGTAACGGAGGTTTTTCTGCTGACGAAGGCAAGAAATGATCATTCATCCCAGGTCGAACCTCGAGCTGTTTTTTGCGACACAAGAGTTGCTGGGAAGGAGAAAGGAAAGAAAGGACGCACCTAGTGGGCATGGTGGATGACTACCTGACTGTACCAATTACCACCTGTATTGGCTCCCAATACACATCTCTCCCCTGTAAAAGTTCTTTCTTCCCCGCAGCTGTTAGCTGTTTGGTAGTGGAGGGGCATTTTTCAGGCCACCTGACCACGCTTTTGCCCTCAAGACCCCATCGGGGCCTTAAGAGGCACACACACGGAGAGAGAGAGATTTCGCCCAGGACCACAGCCTTCCGAGGGGTATGGGGCGTGCGAGAGCCTGCCTAGCTATTCCAGCAACTAGATTATACGAGGCAGATGTAATTCGGGGGGGGGATAGATCAACGGTAGCCCACATCCTCCAATACAGCTGTGCCGAAGTCCTCCAGATACCTTTAAACGCTAGATACCTCGCAAATCAAGCCTCCGTATTGGAAAACCCTAGCCGCCAGCTGGGAGAAAAACCCAACAAGTACAAACGGCAGCACAAAAAAATACAGTCCTCGTCCTTCCGCCAGTTGAAGGATTTGGAATCCCCTAGTAGTTAATGCCAAACCCAACTGTTGGAGAGTTGGGTTTTCTACCCCACTCTGATCCATGTACAGTTGGGTTTTCTGACCAGGGTACTCCGTACCTACCTTGGCGCAAAATATTAAAACCCCAGCTTGCGTTCATGTGACATTCTCAAAAATTAAAGCCGATACGCTAAATGAGACACAGCCGAACAGCGTAGATCACACTTGCCATTCTCAACTAACTATTCCTCTTATGGTTTCTAGAACTTGTTGTTGCGCCACATCGTCCGAAACCAGCCTGCAGATGCTTGGCCCTAGACAGGGGTATCCGCTTAGGCAGCCAGCACAGCATCATAGTCCATTTGGGTAATTTAGTCAGTTCTGGATCCGCAGAGAAGAGTCAGAGGCTGGCTAAGATGGAGAAACTCGGATGAAACCCCAGTCATGGGCATCCAATTTAGTGTTCTCCGAGGATACTAGTCCCGGAAAGCTTATATCTCCTTTGGCTTGGAGTCGTTCGGGATCCAACTCGTCCGGGCTGAGATACCGAAGCGTGGCACTGTTGACGAGCAACCCAGGCTGGCGATCCATTCCACGTCCACCGTCCACGTATCCATGGCGTGGAAATGGATGGTCCGTGCATCCATTTCCATCCATTCCATGGAGCTGGCCGTTACATAATCCATCCATCCACGCCAGGGTTCCGTGGAATGGATGCGTGGAAATGGAAGCAGGGGTATACACTGGCAGGGGGGTTCCTAGCCTAGTCCCCAAAATACCCTGTAATTCAGGGTGGACCAACTTGGTCATGGTCGGTAGAGATCTCAAGTACCTATACCAGACATTTTCACATACAAATTAAGGCATCTTTAAACAGAACATAACAGCCATGGGGTCGTGGACATTTCGCGTCACGGTGCCGCGTTCGAGAGTCTCCATGCAAGTGCATTCTTGCAACTGCATTCTGTACCGCGTAGAATGGCTGAGAGCCCAATTATCAGCTCTATGGTGCTCGAGCCGCCGGACCAAGAGGATAAGAAGAACTCGTGGGACCTCTTCCTTTGGAAAGACTTCCCTGGCTACACGCAATCCCAACGCTGTGCGTCTACATCGTCGTAGATATGGCAATTCGGCTACGATATCGAGAAGAGCGATGACGATACAAAGCGGCGATGGGTTTGCACGGTCTGTGTTGACAGTCGCAGGCCAAACCTTCATTCGACGGCCTCGAGCGGTACGCAGAACGCGGAGATCCATCTCTGGAATGACCACAAGGTCTGGGACCCTTCCGGAAGACGGAAGCCGCCCAGCAAAGCAAAGGAGAAGACATCATCGAGGAATATCGCCGAGATGATGAAGTTGAATACCCGTGACGCGCGAGAGCAGCAGATTGCAAACCAGATCATTGGCCTTTTCGATCGGCTAGTCTTCCAGCGTTTGGTAGTCTCGTGGATCATCAACAGCAACTCTTCTTTCCGACAAAGTGAAGATCCATACCTCCGCACCGCTTTCGAATATCTCAATCCGCTTGTGAAGACAACCGAAGCGCATATTACCCACAATACCGTCCGCAGGCGTATTCTTTAGGTGTACGAGGAAAACAAGGCTGAGATCAAGCGAGTATTAGCGACAGCTCCGGGGTTACTTCATATTGCGTTCGATGGTTGGAGGTCCAATAATCGCCACGCTTTGTATGGAATCTGTTGCTACTTTCTCAACACCCTTGGCCAGCCAGGAAAACTTGCGCTTTGCCTTCCTGAGCTTGTCGACCGCCATTCTGGGGACAATATCGCCGCCCACGTGGTCGAGGTCCTTCGAACCTACGGCATAACCCACAAGGTGGGATATTTCACACTCGATAACGCTAGCAATAACGACACGGCGATGGAAGAAATTGGGAAGGCGCTCGGTTTCGAGGGTAAAACTCGGCGATTGCGCTGCTTTGGCCATATCCTCAATCTCGCCGTTAAGGCACTTCTTTTTGGCCATAATTCCGAGGCTTTCGAGGACGATATCCAAGGGAACGAGACCCTTGACGCGAAGGCCCACAAGCTATGGAGACGGAAAGGACCAGTTGGGAAACTTCATAACCTCATCTTCTGGATCCACCGCTCAGACTCGCTTACCAATCTCCTCCGGTCTCTTCAGCTTACCGCGTACAGCAAGTCTGACGATCCCGTGGTTCGAGCGAAGAAACCTCTAGATGTTATCATTGATGTGGTTACCCGTTGGCTTTCCACTCTTTATATGATTCGGCGTGCCCTTCTCCTTAAGGACTTCCTCGAGGACCTTTGGTATGAGCAGAAGAGCGAGTGGGAGGGGTTGGTATTGAGGGGAATGAAGTCAAGCAGCGAGGTGCCGCTCTGCCTCAGGGACGAGAACAACCTCGAGGAGAAGGACTGGGCTATTATTTCCTTATGTAACGAGGTCCTTCAATACTTCGAGAACGTCCTGATTACTCTCGAAGGCGACGGTCAGCAGCGCAAGCGGAAGGAAGGATACATTGAGGCATATGGGTGTCCGTGGGATATCCTGCTTGGCTATGAATACCGTACCTCCTTGGCAAAATGGAGGTATATAAGGCTGCTGCCCATCGATATCCCGATCCCGAGCATACATGGGCAACTTGTTCTGTTATTCTGTTGCTTGTTCTGTATAACGTGTTAATATTTTTTTATTCTGTTAACGTACATGATAAGCGAGCCGACCGAACAAGCGAAGCGATCAAAAATCTTAACCATCAACAAACAACGTAGAATAAAAACCCAACAAAGCATCTGATCAATTGAAACTAATTGCTATTCTCTTCCCTATACGTCTCAATAACTACCTGACATGTTCTTGCGTTATGACCGGTCTTGCCGCAAGTTCCACAATGCCTTCCTTCGGTCGCGCCGACCCTCCTTGACCACGATTTCTCGACGATTCGGCCACTACCTGCGTATCAACATCCTTCTGATCAATTGAATCCCTCTCTTCATCTAGAGTCATCTTCCTCCATTACGGAGGCGTGTCTTTTTTGCTCTGCGCCGCTTACTAAGGGTCTCATTCGCCTGTCGAAGGATCTGGATCTCAGACTTCATTAAAGCCATCTGATGCATTATTGCCTTCGTTCCCTTAGAAAGCGACTCAATCACTTCAAAATAGATGTCGGGGAGCTGCTTTGGTGCCTTTCAACTCGTCTCTTGAGGAATTCAGACTGAGAACTAGCCTCAAGGACGGTCTTTGGAGTCTTTGAGACCCATGGGTCGGGAAGGCTAGCTTCCTCCTCGACAGGTGTTGGAGTTCGTAGCTGCACATCAAGCTTTGATATCACACTTTCTGGGTCCAGTGGAACAAGTCCAGCCCCTCTAAAACCTCCCTGGATATTAGCTTTCGTTATCGAGGATTGAAATGCGGCGTGAAAGGCCGGAAAGAAGTCGGTCTTGGAAATGTGGGTTATAGTGCATCGGATCAGATGCTCGATTTCTCGGCCATAAGCCTTCTTCAGCGGCCCAAAGCACCCTATATCAAGAGGCTGAAGTAGATGAGATGAATGAGGCGGCATACAAAGCGTGATGATGTTGTTCTCCTCGCAATATGCCTCGAAGTCGGCAGAGTGGTGGCTTTCATGCCCATCGAGGATCAGAAGGCGATATCGACCATTTGATCGGGTCTTTGTGTGCTCATTAAAGTGCTTTAGCCACTCTAGGCCTGTATCATTGTCGGTCCAGCCATTTGGAGATGTTGCAATAGCCCAATCGCCCGGGAGGTTGCTTTCTCGATACCAGTTGGCGAGGTGATATTGGCCAGCAACCACAATGAATGGCGGGATCGGCCACCCTTCGGCATTGATCGCCTGGATGGCTGTAACCCATTCCCGATTTCCAGGCTGGACCAGTTTCGGATTTCCACGCCTTTTTGCGCCTGTGACAACCATTCCGCTTGCAATGACACCCATCATAAAGCCACTCTCATCAAAGTTGTAGATGTCGGCGAGGGTAATGCCGTATTTCGCAATTGTGCTCTCCACGAGTCTAAACCAGTCACGAATAATAGTCGGATCTTCGCATTTGGCTCTCTGATAGTCGTATTTACGAAAAAAACCGCATCTTGAGCTCTGAGTGTCGCTTAACAAATCTAGAAGCCCAGCACTTGCCAACGGGTACCATGCAGTACCCACCTACCGGTAATACCCACCTACCGGTAAGCAAAAATAAAATTTCCCCATACAAAATTCACATTTTCAGCCTCATGGGAAAAACTTAATAAAAACTGTACAAATAAATTTATTTCTAGAATTCGGGTTAGAACTGAATGAATTTTAATATTTTCTCGGTCTTTTTACTTCGCGGCCGCTGCGGGTGCGTACGACGGGTAACTCTTCCGCCTCCGAATTTGAACTTCCATCCTCTTGCATCCCTCCCACCTCAATCACATCCTCAACAGCCCCTGTCTCTTCAATTGCCTGGTTTGGCTCGGAAGTAGTTTCACCAGCCACTAGAGCCTCAGCTAATGTCATGAACTTCTTGTTAGGATTGGGTATCGCCTTCCTCTTCTTGCCTCTACTCAACCGGCCGACTTCCTCCTCCAGACTGGTGACTCTTGCGCTCAGCGAGGCTATCTTTGACTCCTGGGCTTCAAACCCTTTCGATATCACAGAATACCGTCTTCTGGTTGAAGGGCTCTTGTTCTTTCCCAGATCTCTGATATGACGGCTGGTCTTTGGCGTATTATCAGAGTCGCGTTGTCCGTCACTGAGGCCCTCTGATGCAGGCGTAGTTTCCTTCTTGTCTGGCTGAATCTCTGGATGTATAAGGGCTTTCCGTCGTGAAATTGGCCAATTCCCAGTCACTCTCCAGCCTGAGAGTATGTTTTTCTTAGTCATACCCACTTCCCTGGCTTTGGCATAAGCCTTAATGAAGTTGACCTTATCCACTGGCGCAGAATCGGTCAGGCTTGCTAATTTTTGGAGTTCTTTGCGATATGCAGCTTCAGAGGCATTAAAAACGCCATTATCCAGCGGTTGTAGGCCGTGAGAGCAATGAGCCGGCAGGTAACAGCAATATACGTTGTTCAAGAAGCAGGTAGCCATCCACTCATCCTGAGTTTTAGGTCAGCGGCATTTATGATTCAGACCAGGTAGATACTCGCAGATACATGACTTCCATGGCCATCTAAGATAATAAGTCTGGCATCAGAATCATCTGCCGGCTGGGTTTGGGGTAAATAGACCTCTTTGAGCCACTCAACTGCGATGTGGTTATCTGTCCAGCCGTTTTCAGAAGTGATATAATACCAGTCGGCTATCTTCTTAAACTCGTCAATAAACCACTGCTGCTGAAGTACCTTGCCTTTGAAAATAATCCCTGGTTTCAGAAGACGGCCATCTGCTGTCACGGCTTCGATAAAGCTAGTCCAAGCGCGGGACTGAGAGCCTTTGAGGAAGGCCTTCCTCTTGGGATCGCTACTGCCGATAACCAAGGAATCCAAGCCTGTATTCAGAATGTATTAGTGAGTTTTATGATAAAAACGATAAATACTCACCAAATCCAGCCATAATACCGCCCTCATCAACATTAACTGTGTTCTCAGGCTTGATCCAGCCATACTCGCTTTCCCGGATATCAAAGTACCAATTGACGGCCATTAGAGTAAAAGAATTGAATCTCGATGCCTCCTGACGTTTCCCTATCTTCGTCTTTATGGTCGAATGTCGTTTCATGAACCTGGCTACCCAGTGTACACCGATAGGCCTTTCCCGGCCTTGTTGTCTCAAGAGGGCCGCGACGGTGGCGCGAACATGACTGTGGGATGGAGCATAGCCCAAGGCCTCTTGTCTCAGTATCCAGGTGACTAATCTGGACTCCTGAGACTTGGATAATAGCTGGGCAGGCTGGGTGACCTCGGACTTTGACGGTAGGCCTCTTAATCGGTCTGAGAGAGTCGTCTGGGGGATGTCATGCTTCTCGGCGGCTTGGTTCTGGGAGAGGCCGTTATCTGTGACATCCAGTAAGGCTTCGACAACGCTATTCTCTGTATAAGACATTCGGGGCATTTTTGAAGTGATTACGGAAGGTTAGTGCAGATAAAAATTCGATGAAACTTGGTGGAAGTCGATTCTTGAACGAGGCGTTTTTAGAAATTATACATTAGGCCCGTGCGACCAAACCGCTTCTGTAATGTAAAAAGTAATATCACAATATGAAACAGCATGAAACTCTCAATAAGACACAGCTTGTTTCATGTAAATAACTCCAATTTTGGCCCAGCACTGTGCAAGTGAAGTTGGGCATTTTGGATGAGGAAATTTTATTTTTGCTTACCGGTAGGTGGGTATTACCGGTAGGTGGGTACTGCATGGTAACTCATCGCGGTCGGCAAGCAGTCGGTTGGCCATTTCTTCAACACTACGCAGTCGTGGGGGAAACCCTCGCGGATCTAGGTCTAGGATGAACTGAATGACAATATTTCCCTCTAGATCGGATAGTTTACGTGATTTCGGAACAATGTCGCATCGAGCAGGAATGCCATGATACCGGCGCCATAGTGAACTGTATGGGGCTTTGTAGATCTTTGCAGCGCGACGGAGGGCTAAGTTTTGGTCATTTTGAAGAGCGTGAAGAGCAAGAAGAATATTTGCCTCTTTATTTGATTGTGACATGTTTGGTGGTTGAGAAATACGTGTTTGAATGAAAAGAAGAGAGACTGAGGGATTTTTGATCCGCTCACTGATTTGATCCACTCACTGATGATGTACGTTATGCTTTAAGTGGTGTGATTCTTTAAGTGGTGGGGGATGGTACCGACGTATCACCTTAGACGAGTTGAAGGTTCTTGTTGAGTCGCTTGAGGATCTCGACCAGGACGACTTGGAAGAAATCATCAGATCCTGCGGTTCTTTCCTGACTCTTCGAGAAGGTGTCATCTACTTTGTGAATAGGGTCAATTCGGGTCAGAAAGCTACTCTTACTATCACATTAGGTCAAGGTGTCAAGTTGAATCAAGTAAGTCAAGTTCAAGTAAGTTGGGGTTCGTGAGGAGTCAAGCAAGTCAAGTTGGGGGGGGGGGGCTACCTTGACTTAACTTGGCGGCAGCGCTGCACCGAACAGCGCAGATTCCTGCCGACAACCAGGACAGTCTGCTTGTAGCCAGGGCGGTAATCGTACCTGCGTACGCCCTAAGAGAACTTCATCACTAGCACACGGCCTAAACGGCAGCCGATAGCGACTGTCAATTCCACTAAAGCCCACGCGGAGGCTCGATACTCCGGAGGTAGCCAAAGCATACTCCTTCCATCTTTCACAATCCACATACCATCAGTACTTATACCGTAACCAGAGTGGCTTCCACCTCGTGAAGCAGTTTCAGTTAACTGATTATCGATGGCAGGCAATATATCCAGGTCGAGAAATCCGATGTCAGTAGAGAGACGAGAGTCAGTCATCGGATCTAATGAAAGGTGAGCTAATGTTCTCCCGACCTCGAGCGTCTGCAGGCACGCGCCTGTTGCTGCATCCCAGATCTTGATTGTGTAATCGTCCGAACCTGATGTGAGCCGCTGGCCATCCGCTGAGAACATGACCGAGTTCACCACATTGCCATGGCCCTCGAGCGTCTGCAGGCAAGCATTCCAGTCTGATCCCATGCTCGGCTTTAATGTGATCCAACCTGGCTCTTCTTTCTTGAAAAGCTCTCTGACTAGGCTGCGGGTGGGACTAACACGAGGGCTGATGCATAGACCTGCAGCGGAGCAATCTCTATGGCCGCCTTATGAGAAAGAATAAAGCGGCGCGCATCTTGAAGTAGTTCCGTGAG
The DNA here is from genome assembly GCA_020744425.1 of Dactylonectria macrodidyma. NCBI lineage: Eukaryota > Fungi > Ascomycota > Sordariomycetes > Hypocreales > Nectriaceae > Dactylonectria > Dactylonectria macrodidyma. Next base: position 774,128 of record JAGMUV010000026.1, on the reverse strand, counting down.
TTGTCGTGATTCCGTACTTCTCTACAGATATGTCAGGCCGTCTCAAGAGTGCATCAATTCAGAGCAACACACTACTATAGCCTCGAGCTTCTGCACTGCTATGACTCCTTCCGACATACTTCGTAACAGTCTGAGAGATTCTAGCCAGTACAAATACTTCTTTTGAACGAAGCTATGGATGACGCTGTCGTCCTGTAGATCCCTGTTGTCACCCATCCTCTCCGCGGGTTTTGAATCACCGAGATGATCAGCCCAGTAGATACAGGAATGTCGGGTTGAGGCTAATAGGTGAGGGTTGGGTGTCGAGACCTGACCGGTGGGGAATCCTGGAGCGCCTAGGCTGTAAGTGTCACGTCGAAGCGTCTCCGAGAGAGCCTCCAGCGACCTCGAGAAGATGACATGGTGGTGGTGCGCGGTGCCAAAAGGTACAATCTGGTTGGATGCCTTATCTCCTTGAGTGCGCGAAGGCACATTGGATGTATCGGACATGGATCTGATCCAATTAAAACCGCGAAAAAAAATAGTGACATTAGCTAACAGGCATTTCTTGCCTATGATAGAAGTACCAACATTTAGGCTTTTTACAAATAGCTACATTACAAGTCAGACAACCCCAGATTGTTGATGTACCTATCTTCTTAGGGGCCCTTTGTCGGGCCCGGCTGTTGACGCTATTCGCATCTAGCTGTTGCAACGGGCCCTGTTTTCTAGGGCGTTGAACACTCTGACTTCTAGGGCCGATTTGAACACCCTGACAGGTCAGACATCGGGCCTTTTTTTTTTCTATTGTCAAAGATATGCTCTTCAAACGGCGTGGTGGTGTTTCCAGCACGATATCTTTGTCTGGATGAGCCTATCTGGCCATGTATCTTGAATATCTCGTCCACCAATGCTTGTTGCCAACAGCTCTGTGATCTATAGGGTGTCCAAGCCGGCCGGCCTTTAAGCTGCAAAAGGAAGCTATTAGCAAGGGCCGTTGCAAGGAGGAAGGACCACGTTAGAGCCCTAGCCGGGCCCCGGCGTTGACGATGGTCAGAATGCATATTTGACCTTAAATGATCAGCTATATCAACAGCGTTCATTTTATCGTTATAGTGGGCAGCTATAGATGGAAGAGATAGCTGTAGGACGCTGTGGCTACCGAATTTCTGCTTGATCGAACGGCTATACGGCTGTGTTGAATTGGGCCTCTTCCTTTTCCGTATGACCGTCTCAGGGCCTTTATAAACAGTGGATAAAAATAAGACTAGGGCGTTATCCTTCCATGCGATTTGGTTGACCTTAGAAGCCATTAGCAGGGCATTTCCTAGAGCCTGGTTTCCTAGAGCCATAGAGCCGGATAGTCTTCCTACCTTATTATCAGGCGTAGGCCAGCTGCAAATCTGGCCCCAAGGCCAGTGCTGCATAGCCACGCGTGTTGTTTCATACTGTTTCATATGAAACTGAAACAGTCCCTGGACCCGGTTTCATACGAAACTGTAACTCTCCCAGTTTCATATGTTTCATATACGCCCGATGAGACCCAAATATCTTAGCACTTAACCAAGAAATTTCGCAAACCAAATGCCTTCAACGCAGTTAGAAACTTGCTAACAGTAAATATGTCATCAGCTTCGCCCGCTCCCTTGTTATCGGAGCCTTCTGACGAGGTCTTGGGACCTGCTTCGCCTGACTCTCCCGTTCCCGCTAAGCGCGCATTGCATCGTTCTCCTTCTGATCGGGCTGGCAAGCGCGCCAAAGGCCGTACAAACAAAAGCACTTGGAACGAGGCGCGTGACCCTTATGAAGAGAGAGGAGAGAAAGCTCGCGATACCTCATACCACGAAATTTGGTACTGCAAGCACTGCGACTCCACGAAAAAGCCTAATTCGGTAACGACGAACCTGAGCCGAGCCCGCAAGCACCTGCGGGACTTTCATGGCATCCGGGTTATCGAGCCTGTAGAAAGGTCGGATCTGAAGAAGCGGCAACATGGCACCATTACGGATTTGTTTGGAAGCCAGGAGGAACGTCAAGCCAATCGAGACCTTAATGAGGAAAAATATTTGGCAAACGCTATTAATATTCCTGCATTCGAGGAAGCACTCGCCAGGCTTCTTGCGGTTCGCAATATCGCCCACACATTCATCGAATACCCCGAGTTTCATGCTGTTATACTCTCCTGTAACTATATGGCCCGGGACGTCCTCCTACGCAGCCGCAGTGCGGTGCCGAAGCTTCTCGAAAAGACTTTCGCTCAACACAAACAAGCCTCGTCAAGAAGCTTCATAATTCTCTCTCATCCATGGTCCACTTCACCATTGACATGTGGACCTCATCGGAACAGAAGGCGGCATACCAGGCAATCGTGGTCCATTTTGTAGATGCGGAGACGAGAGAAGTCGCTCAAGCGTTATTGTCACTGCGCGAGTTCAAAGGAAGCCACAACGGGAAATTGCAAGCCAAGGCTTTCCTGGATGTTGTCGAAGAGTACGACCTCAGCGGAAAGGTTGGCTACTTTACGATGGATAATCACGATGCCAACGATACTATGCTTGACGATATCGCAAAAGAGATTGATGGTTTAGATCCGGTTGCCAGGCGACTACGCTGCAGTGGCCACATCATGAACCTCATCGTTCAAGCCTTCCTCTTTCGGAGTAAGGCAAAGAAGATTCAGGAGGATGAGCAAGAGGGGATTGATGAGGCGTATGAGCGACTGTGCAGGCTATTCGAAAAAGAAGAGGGGGGCGTCATTACGAAGGCACAAGCCACCGAGGAATGGCGGGAGTTTAATGTTCTGGGGAAGCTCCACAACTTGTGCATGTATTCAAGGAGCTCTACTAGCATCTGCAACGACTTCAAGGCCAAGATTGGCAGGGCCTTGCCGAGGGACAATGATACACGCTGGAATTCATGGTTTCGTCTTATTGACGTGGCAATTGAGAGGCGGGCAAAGTTCATGGATTGGATTCAAGAAAATCATGCCAAGGTCGAGAAAGATGCGCTGGACCACAACGACTGGAACGAGCTCCGAGACATCCATGCGTTTCTACAACCATTTCACCAGATCTCGGTACGCCAAGGCCGGGAGAACACACTCGATGAAGTTCTATTTCATATGGATTTCCTCCATCATCACTTCACGCAGGCTAAAGACAAGGCTTTCAGTAACCCACGCTTCTACGCTCGCTTTCACGTGGCTTGGCTAAAGTTCGAGAAGTATTACCAGCTTACCGAACAGGCCCCCGTGTACGTGGCCGGTATTCTCCTCCACCCAGCACTCCGAAAGAGCTATCTGAGTGAGCAGTGGAAGAGAAACCCAGCGTGGGTTAGCAATGCCGTCAAGTCTGTCAGAAAGATTTGGTCCACAGAGTACAAGAGCTACCAGCTCCAAGATCAACAACAGGAGAAAGGGCAAGAACTCGACGAGTTCGATCGCTGGAGGCAGAAGGTGTACAGCACAGCGAGCGAGGTGAAGGATGAATTCGACCGCTTTATTTATGTAAGTAATTTGAAGCCTTCTACCTAATGGCCAGGTTTTGACGATACTTCGCAGGGCTCACAAGTTGGGATTGGACAACAAACGGCCTTGCAGTGGTGGCTTGAACCGACCCAGCGAGAGAATTTTCCCCTCCTCTGCCGTATGGCCATTGACATATTCTGCATCCCTCCGATGTCTACGGAAGCAGAGCGAATTTTCTCAGGCGCAAGACGGCAGGTTACATGGGATAGAAGTAGCATGTCTGCCAAAATGGTAGAGGCATGTGAGTGCATTAAAAGCTGGATAAGTGTTCCAAAGGGAAAAAGCAGGCCGCTTCTTGCAGGGGTGTTTAGGGGAGCGGATGATATCGACGCGGCTGTAAGGATACTCCAAGAAGATATAGAGATGGGCAAGGGGGAAGAAAGCGATGGCGAGCCTAGCGAATTGGAAGCATAGGTAGGCAGGCAATGCCAGACATCTTTGAGGTGCCTAGTGGTAAGGTGTACATCGGCTCCGAGCTTGCCAAAGAAAGGGGGGAAAAACAAAGGAATTAGATATTGATTCATATGAAACTGAAACCGGTTTCATATGAAACCGAAACTATACTGGCGTCCGGTTTCATGAAACTGAAACTCACCCCAGTTTCAGTTTCATAGCGTGTCTATGCAGCACTGACCCCAATAATACTACCAATTTCAACGAGGCGGACGGCTGTTTCCATCATATAATAGGACCATTCATTGACCTTGTTGAACGGGGCCGGCATAGTGTCAGAGGCCAAAAGCCACAAGAAGGGTCTATGGGGCCCTAACTGCAGAAATCCACCGTCACACAGTGGCGGCCGCGCCTAACAGCCACAAGGTCGCAGCTATGTCGCAGGTTTGCCACAGCTAGCTTCCAGCTAGCAAGTGGCTGAGGGAGTTATGGAACACGGGCTAAGCGCAACCGGCCGGATCCGAGAGCTCCGACCGGGTTACGAGAGACCCGGCCGGGCCGGAGTCTCAGGATTAAGAAGACCAATCAAACTAGCTAGACCTAAGCAGCTAAGCTACAGCTAGCTAGCTAGGGTATTGGAAGGAGGGCTACTAGACCTGGCTATAAGAAGAGCTACTAGAGGAAGAAGGCAAAAAGGGGGGTCAGAGATCAATACAGTCACCAGCATCATTCCTACTAGCTAGCTGCTATCTTGCAGCGTGTCTGCCCTCTTCACTCCCTTGTGTGTAACCAGCCCTGACACATAGCTATTTCAATGCAATCCGGATCGTAAATTCGTAGTCGTCTTTTCAGCAAGGAAAAACGGTCAAAGGTCATGAGCTGTATAATTGGATGATTAGGAACCCAATTATCTGCTGTTGAGGCCTTCCAATGGTCCTGATATCGATATTCCTTATGTAAGGTCATATATCTCAAGATGCCTAGCCAGATATACACCTCTACAACGGACGTTGATTTCCAACGATTCTGACGATCATATCTGCCGGATTGAATAGCCGGGCCTGGACCCGGCTCTGGGGCCGGAGCCTCATTAGTATAGCGGATCAATTGTTCAACTAGCTGCTCAGAAAGAAATTGTTGAAATAGCTGTAGGGGCGTTGGTGGCAGTGGCTGCCGTACAAGGAAATCGCGGTCCGGGACGTTAAACGGTTCAAATTGGCTGCCTACGGCGTCTGTAGGCTTGATATCTGGTCTGTAGGTGCTATCGGCGTCTTGCTCACGGCGGCTCCTAGATACCTGTAGCTGCATTAGATATCTAGCTTCCTTGTTGACCCGGCTGCTCCTGCCGCTGCTGCTGTGGCCGCCGCGGCGGCGTTGTTCAAGGCCATTGACGCTCAATTGGGGTGTCATGTCTATGATGTAAGAAGTGGCTGAATTAGATACATAGAAAATTAGCTGTGGCGGCTTTTTAAGGTCCCTCAATGTATTGACGTTCTTGTGGGCGGCTACATCCAATGTGCCTTCCCGCACTCAAGGAGGTAGGGCACTACAGACGGTGCTAGATAAGTGTTTCCTAGTGGATGAGGAGTTTGGCAAGTGAGGATGTGATAGGGGGTGGTAAGATAGATGATGGGTAGAAACGTGAGGCATTAGAGAGGCCGCTTGAGGATGGCTTCCCGGACTACGCTGAGGATGATGAAGATGAGGGCGACCGTGAGGGGTATGACCATCTTTAACAAGAAGCATCTCCAACAGGAGGACTAAGACTCCTAGACCTTTCACGTCATATGAGTAGACGATAGCATATCCACGGCACCTAGAGGTCAGTCGATCGAAACTCAAAGGCTCGGTTTGAGGAAAGGGTTCAGCTTCCCCGTCCCGTTGGAGGGCTGTGTTGTCCATACCCGTAACTCGCGGGGCAAGTCAAAACGCTAACCGCCCCAATCGACTCTAAACCTGCCTCTGAAGCCTTAATCCGAAATTTTGAAGTGTCTGGCGCCCTTGACCAGTTTACCTCACCTCCCCATCGCAGCAAACGCCGCACCAACTGCTCCCTTTCCACCATCGCAAATACCTCCCCATCTACCCCTATCCAAGTGTTCCCCGTCGCTCATCCCTTGACAAGCCTCCTTGCGTGCCACACTGCGAGGCACTTCTTGCGCTTGTGTGTCTTTGCCTTGCATGGCCGCTTCATCCCTGAGCGCAACCCGCATCCCAGCGCACGTCGGGATGCTCATCCAGCCGAGCATATCTCGCGCTGCTTGCTGCCACCCAACGGGTGCTTCATCCCTTTGCGACTGCTAAGGCAGCCCGCATATTTCTGACCCACTTTTATCCCCGCTTTTCGCGCCCGAGCTGAGTGACATACTCGTTACATCAGTATCTTCAGAATCAACACCACCAAAATTACTATGTACGCAATTAATTAACTACTCCAATGGATACAGCAAAGCACAGCCTAGCTGCAAACCCTTTTGACGAAGAGCTTGATATCTGCCTAGATGAATGCTAACAGGAACAGGCAGCTGATAACACCTGCCGGCCGGATGTGCCGCCTACATCACAACGTGGCTATAACTTCAAGCCTTTTTGCATCTCTCAACGCAGCCCTGTTATCGCAACCCTTCCTTCAACGCCGTTGTCACTTTTCCAGCTCTTTCTACCTGAAATGCTAGTTGAGAGATGGGTCAGCTACTCGAATACAGCAATGACAGCCAGTTTCGAGCCCGGACAAGCACCAAGACCTCTGTCTGCCGCTGAAGTCTTCCTATGGCTTGGAATCGTTATTTACATAGGTCTTCATAAGGAAATTGCAGTCAGGGACCACTGGAAGACCTCAGAAGAAGACTCAATACAGCCAAAGCATCCTATCGTTAAATTCATGACTTTTGACCGATTTCAACTCCTCTATCGCCGCCTCCGACCATACGATACGACCGCCCCAATTGATGCAGATGACGGCATCGCGAAGAACTTTAAGAAGGTTGATGAGTGGTCTCAGCTGATACAGCAGGCGTCTACAAAGCTCTTCCAACCGGGCACACATATCGTTATAGATGAGGGCATCATCGGCTTCACAGGGAGGGCACGAGAGACAGTCACCATTAAGACCAAGCCGACTCCAACGGGCTTCAAGGTTTGGGTTGTGGCACAACGAGGCTATTTCCTGCGTTGGATTTGGCACACGCCTTTCACAACCCTCGGTCCTGTGAGCAAGCGACTATCACAGAGACCAGGGCCGCCTAAAGCGACCCTCAACCCGACACAAAGCGTGGTTATTGCCCTAGTTAATCAGCTGCCGGATGCCACATACCACGTCTTCTTAGATAACCTCTTTTGCTCGCCTAAGCTCTTCCGAGTCCTCAGGAAGCGAGGCATCGGGGCCACGGGCACCTGCCGCACTAACTGTGGTCTGTATAGGCCTCTTATGCTATTAAAGGCCCAGGATCGGAAAGGCAAGCTGCCTTGGCAGTAGAATGGCCTAGTGACAGTTCCCACGCTGGACGATCAGGTCAGCGTTCTGTATGACATATCTCTTAGTATTTCCCTTAATAATCTGTCTCTTGAAGCCGCAGGTGAATCAAATCGCATGGAAAGATAACGCCCTAGTGCTACTATTATCAACGGTATACACAGGGCACGAGATCGAACAACGCATCCGCCGGCGGCCGACATCAACACAAGCCCGGGCACGGCAAATCAAGCACTTTTTTGGTGCGCACCCTGTGCTAAAGGTTTGGCAGCCGTCTATCGCGACTGACTACAACGATCACATGGGCGCGGTCGATATTGGCGATCAACTACGAGCAAAGCTGGGAATGGATCATCGTGTTTATAAGGGCGCTTGGCGGGTTATTGCATGGTGCTTCCTCCTCGAGACTGCACTCGTCAACAGCTACCTTCTTCAATTCCACGGAGACCCTAATTGGCCGCGAATTGAGTCACAGACAGCGTGGAGGCAACGCATCTGTGATGACCTCATCCGCACTTACACAGCTACCGCAGCCTCGAGGCAGAGATATCGGTCCGGCGACACATTTACGCCTACAATACAGCATAAAAGAGTCTCAAGAGGGAAAAAATCTAGCTGCCTCGGCTGTAAAGGGATCAGATTCAATGAGCCCCGGCAGGGTCGGGTGCCTCTAAGGGCGGCACAGCCAAGTCAGCTCAATCGAAGGCGGCCGACGATGACAAGTTCGGGCTGCTTGCAGTATATAGCAATTTGTACCCAGCAGGCTTGCTGGTACTTCTATCGCAACCAAATTTAGGTGCTAATCAATGTATCTATCATTCTAGGCCGTCTAGTGGTCCAAAACCGGGAAAACTGTGGGCCGACTCATGCGGGCTGCCTTAGCAGATGCAAAGGGATAGGGACCCGGGCTTACCGCAGATATTACCAAGACTGACGTATTCGCGGACGATAAAGTCCATCATTAGGGGTTTCGTGGCTGCATCTAGCATATTGTCGGTCCAGTCCTTAAATATTACGTTAAGGAACCCTTCCATTATATCTTTATCCAAGTCATTGTCACGTTCGGATCGGTTGCAAGGCCGCAGGCATGCAGCATCTCCAAGGATTGTTTCAGCTCGAGTTCGTCGAGATCGCCGCAGCAGACGATAGACCGTGAGGATCGAAGGAAGAGGTCGACGAGTTAGAGGGCGGGGAATAGTCGGTCGCGGGATCGTTTGTCGGATCAGGGGAAAGAGCTGCGACTGGAGATAAGTATCGGCTCTCCGGCATCACGTGGGCGTTCGCGCGTCACGGCAGGAGCGGCACCGTACAGGATACGGGAACGAAGTGATGCGTACTCCATCGCGAACAGCGCATTCGCGTGGGGAGGAGTTCAAGGGGTGAAGACGCTGGAGCGACGTGGAACGGTGTGCCCCCAAGGATTTGCAGTTATGGAGATGAAAAGCAGGGATGGTTGTCTGGAGTTGCGAGACATGGGCTGTGGAAGAGTCGGTGTGAAAGGGAGGAGTGTCGGCTGAGATGCTCAAGGATTTTCGAAGGGCCCGGGGGATTCTGTGACGGAGATGGGGAGGGAGGTGTCAACACAGGGGCTCTCGACAACAACACTTCACATCGACATACCAACGGGAAGGCCTTGCATCGAAAAGATCCAGAAAAGGGGTTTCCTGCAAGAGGTCTCTGGCCTAGAGTGTCTTTGGATGAAGGTCCCTCAACAACGGGGTCCATTGCCAAAGAGCTTACACAAGACAACTTGCGGGATTATTGGACTGGACGATGGAGTTGCAGTTTTCGAGATGGTAGGTGTCTCTAGCCTAATCATTACTTAAATCTTTAATAGGAGGCTACTGACTTGCAACCAGGTGGCTGCCGTTCGTCTTCTGCCGAAGAACAGAAAGATTGCCTGATAATGTTTGAGAAAGATCAGGATTCCAAAGCACCTGAAATTCTTTTTGCGGGAATGTCGGGTGCTGATCAGGTTAGCAGAAAAGCTGGGGGCCTGGGGTTTGACTTGAGTCAACACAAGCGGCACTCTGATTTTCCACACTTGCCGAAACCAACTCATTTCAACTAGCTGACATTGTCGTAGCTCTATCCCTAATCTACACGATATAATTCATTCGCGACATGGTCTCTCCATCTTACCCGTGGATCCAACGAGTGTTGGTCCCCATGCCCGCGGAAACAAGGCAAACTTCAGGCCCGGAGGCAGCGTCTGATGGAGGAGAAGGGACAGGAAACTGTGCTTACCATTGTTAGGTCACGAGAGGCGTGCTGGAAGGAACTAGCTGCAGATGAGGCGGGCCTGCTGGGGTTGTGCAGACTCGAGAGGTTCATGTGGACGATGGCTATGTTCAAGGAGGCATGTATCATCTACGAACTATGGAGGACGTTTGTCGGGAATGATGGGGAACGGACTCTGAGTGATGACTGAGCGGAGTCTGAAGCCTCTCGAGCAGCCCAAACCCGGGGTCGCAGAATCAGCAATGTGAAGCACGCACTCTATGGTGGCAGCACCACAGCCCGGCCATGTCCGTCCGCCTTCACGCTTCCCTCCCAGTGTGCCAATGCCATGTACGCGAGGATCCTGGTTGTGCACGCCGCGACAGGCCAGGCTCATATGAGTCGAAGAGCAAAGCGTCATGATCGACAGAAGGCGACCGGGAGAACGAGAAATGTCATCCATCAGCGCCGAGTCAACAACGGACGTATCAGTCTGTCCACAGTACCCAAAAGGTCCTCGTACCGCGCGACGCATCTCGAGAACGTGGGCTGGGGCCTTGGCCGTGGCTTTCCCCGCGTACGGATCCTCTTCTCTCAATAGGGCACTCATCAAGGAGCAAGGCAAAACCCATAAAAAAAAAAGTAAAAAGGACACATTGTCACCTCCTCGTCCACACAAAAACACGCCTTCTCCGTGTCCGTGACGTGTTCCGCAAGCCACGCAGCCCCTTCACCACAAGCGTCTCAAGCCTCTTAGCTTATCAGAGTTCAGCCAATCACAGACGCGTCTTAGGCAGTCCGCCAATCGCAGCGAGTGGCCCGGAACCGGCACACTCTGGCCAATGAGGATGAGCGTGCCGAAATGATTGTGGAAAAGCCTCCCACCCTTCGGCTCCTCGCTGTTGCCTGTGTTATAGAGAAGCAGGGACACAGGGGGGAGGTGTGGGCTTTACTACGTAGTAGGCTGTAGCAGGCTGGTGCCTCAGGCACTTACAACATTATCCCCTTCCCCATCCATTCTCCGATATCCCATGATCCCATCCAGCCAACCCAGCTCAACGGGCATCCAATCCACTAACATCCTCCACGAACAGTCCCACCGGCCCCTGAACGCTTGCAAAAGCTCTCATTTGAATTTTGAAAGTTCTATTTTTTTTTTTCCTTTTTTATTTGCCTACATACATCACGACGCAGCATCATCAAACGCTACTTGTGCCAATCTCAGCCTCTAGGTTGTCTCTAGCCTAACCCGCCTAGGCTGAACGCGCCTAATAATTCTCTGGCTCAAATAACAATACTCCGTAGATCCTTCCCTGTATGTTCTAGTTCCTGTTTGTCTGCTTTTGCGTGATTCCTGCCGACCTTTCTTGAGTCCAGCGCGCCACTGTTGCAGCTGGAATTCACCCCTCCTTAGGCCTCTTCTCTCCAGCTGACACCCCCCGGACCCTAGCATCAGCTTCGCCACCTGCAAACTGCCTCTCCTCCCCGTTGTCGTTGTCGTCATCGATTGGTGGCCCCAGGGCCTTGGCTCTCTTCTTTGTTTCCATTGCAGTCTCCGCTCGCCACTCCCTGGCCTTGACAGACTCCGAATAACTTCCTCCCTCGGTTTTCCTCAGCCCGACCACGGCTTGATAGGTGTCCCACCACATCAAAAGGTCGCCATAGTACGTTGAAGTGATTTGCAATTTCCTTCCACGTTGTCCCTTAATGGGTATTTCCCCCGCTAATTCTCACCGCCTGCTGCTCTAAGCGACGGCATCTAACCTGCTGCTCAAGAAACGCATGCTTCCTACCCCGTGGCCCAAGGCCACCCCCCGAATTACGATACAATCCAGGAACAGCATACTTTAGATATCAATGCCTTCGAGACAACTCAAAACCCTCCATGGGATCCATGGTCGCCCACAGACCCGTCAGTCTTCTTTCCAGGCTCATCAGCGGCCGCCGACATGATAGGCTGTGCCTGGGGACAGGACAGCTTCTCACCTGGAGGCTACGTCTCCCACTATCCCCTCGACTACCCAGATCTTACGACCGGCTTCAGTACCGTCACCGAATCCTCTGTTCCGTCCCTGGCCTCTGAGCCAATCGATCCCGATACATTCTCTGCTTCTTCAAGTAGTCGCTCTCGATCTTTGGCAACCGAGAAGGAGCCTCCAAAGCGACAACAGTCTCCCGAACACCGGCCTTGCAAATCTACCAAGCTTCATTCTCATCGAGACGGCGATGTCGACAAACATCGGGATGAGGTTACCGAAAACTCAAAGTCTCGCTCCCCGAGTCGTACCCGAAGCTCACGCAAAAACGGGGAGGATACCCCTGCACAGAAGGTCGACGATCAATACAAGCTGATCCAGAAGAGAAATCGGATTGCTTCCAACAAGTTTCGGATCAAGAAGCGAGAACACGCGAGCCAGCTCAAGTCTAAGGAGGAGGAGTTAGAGCGCCGCCATCGCGACCTATCTGGCTGTGTGACTGATCTGCGCTGCGAGGTCTACGAGCTCAAGGTTAGACTCTTGCAGCACACAAACTGCAGCTGCGTTCTCATCCAGGATTACATTGCCAGCGAAGCCAAACGCTACATTCAAGACTTGGACCAGGAGTAGGCCCCCAGACTCCGTTCGATGAGTTGCCGCACTTACGAAGACCGACTACGAACTTGATGACAATGAACTTGATGACAATGGACTTGATGATAACCACGAGCAGAAACAAGGCTAACAAGGCTACGGCGATTAGTGAGTGAAGTGCCAACTTGGAAGGCACGTGGAGCCTGGGGATATTGGACCAGTCTCGAATTGATACGCAAACATTGTAAATTGGTTACAATGAATGCAGACTATTAGTTGCAAACACGGAGGCCTCTATTCGCGAGTTCGCAAAGGGCTTTTCAGAACTTCATCAATTCGTGCTGGCACCACTCACGGGCTGGTCAAAAGAGCCATGCGCCGCCAGTCGGTTCTCGCGTCTCAACCACTCGATTTGACCTAGCCGCTGCACTCCCGTTCATACCGGAGGCTAAGCTTCTAGGCCGACGCCGGCCCTCGAGACTCGCTTACGCATCTCCGGTCGGGGCTCCCACGTTCTAGATATATATATATATCTAGATAGATATATCGTCACATTCCATCTGCAATTGATAGACAGGAGGCCGGAGACTGGTTGTCTCACATAGGGTGCACCTCAACCTTTTTTTTTTTTCGTCCGATAGGCCCCATCGGGGAGGCTTGTAGGTTGGATACAGGGACAGGGCACAGCATCGATGAACTGATATGTGCCCTAACGGTCACTTCAGTTCGCCAGACAGCCAGGTTGTCGGTTTAACTAGATAAGAGTAGTTTCTAGCCGTGGCGACCTGTCCATCAAGTCCAGATCTCAACCAGCTTCGTATGGTTGATCTGGGTAGTGAGCCATGACGAGTAACCATGTGGTTCTAGAACTTGGTCCAGGTCATTTGCCACTGGGCGCCCAAATAATCCAACTTCCATCCCGAGACGCTCTTGAAGCAGAGCCACAGTCCATCGATAGGGTGTACAATGTAAACGCTCGATCCCACAGAGTCGCTTGTAGTGGAGCGGAACGAACCTCGCTAAGCGCCCTGGATTGTGCACTAGCCCATGCAGGACTTTTTATACGCGGGACGGAGCAAAAGGTCAGGGAGGCTGCACGATTGCGAGGAGCCGTCGAGGTGCCAACTCTTCTCTCAAGCGGATGGACGAAACCAGCTTGTCATTATCGTGGATCTATAGCCTCGTTAACCCCGGGAACAACTTCTCCGACCCACTTTCGCAACTCAACTCTGCTTGTCGCTACTCCGTACTCTTGAAAAGTTCCCTGGTTTGCTCGTGCACCCCACCCTTCGCATTCAATTGATCGGGTTCCAACGGCTCTGCGGACCTGTTCCCCCGGCCAGGAGATCGCCCGGCATGCATTAGCCTAATTATTAATCTGTACTAAATGGCAAATAACATTCGTGCTCGGGGCTCTAGCTAGCCCGCCTAATCTCCTCCAGCCGATTCCCCCCCTTGCGACCCAAGCTCCTCCAATCATGAACTTTCTTTTCCACGTGGCCTGCTGCTTGCTCAGATGTCACAATCGCCACGTTGCGAATGCTCCTTTCCTTTTATTTCCATCAGGGTCGTCCAAAGTCTCGCTTGCTTCTCAAGTCAAAGCCTGGATTCCAGGCCACATCAGCGGGGTGTGCTTGACTGTTCCCCGTTGCAGTTTAGCTCCGCATGAGGGCAAAGAGACGATGAATTGCGATGCCATTGCTGTCCCCGCTCTCCTGCTTTGCGACCATCATCATGGTGGGATGACGGGAATTCCCTCAGGCTGTCTTATATCCGCCAAGACTGTGCCACTGTCAGCTGGATCGTATCATCCCAGCCACGGCTGGGATGAGCACACCACTCTGACTGTATAAGCGGCGCAACGAATGTTCCATTAGTTGACTCATTATCCCGCGTCTACCTCATGGCTGCAACCAGTTAGGAAAACCGGACTATCTCCCCCTAAATCCAATCAGGTGACGCGATCCTACCCCGGAACCACTTTCGACATCGCCATCACGCTTCACTTGCTGGTCTCTTGTCTTAGCTTGTGGAGCTTTCGGCGCCTTTTGTTGCAGGCGCCCAAGTCGACAAGGTTACAGGGAAGTGAGAGTGGAGGAGATAGGGCGGTTTAAGGGAGAGATCTGGTACGTAAATGAGCAGCTGCACTGGGGAAGCCCTTCATCCGGGCTTTAGATTTCAACCAAGAGGCCGCCGTCCATTGTGTTGAAATGGGAAGATTCAGGTTCTTAATTCATTCAAAATATGCAGTAGGAGAACTACTGTTTATGTACAGGCACCACCTCCGTGGAATGTTCCACCTTGTTCCACACCTTGCCACCGACTTGGTCGTCTCACATTTGTGATCTCCAACACATTGAAACGCGAACGCCTGCAGAGGGACTAGTAGGTCACTTGCACCGTTGATGAACAAACCAAACGCTTTACCCAACCGATACCAAGGAGGGCACTGCGAAAGGCACCTGCAGCCATGGCCATAGGGTAAACGCGTAAACAGCCCAAACGGCAACCAAACTTCTCAACCATTTCACTTCGCCCTGAGGCGCCTCTGTGACCGCCTGCTTGCTAGTTGCAAACGCGAAGGCCAACATGGAATACCGTATCCCATATCTACTGTAGAGGGAAGATACGGTTGGAGTCACTGCCTGAATCTACCGAGTCATCATCAACTTCAGAAGTCGGAAGAAGCGTTCTTTGTGAAGCACCCTCTTACCCGCGATAACATTAGTAATGCCGCCTATTACATCTTCAGCCGCTGCACCAGCCCATCCGCCATCTAACACTTAGTGCTTGCCGTAGGCCTTAGCAAATTAGTGATGGTTAACAAGGTGTATATATCTATGACAAGGGAACGGAGAAACTACCTTCCGGCTCATGTGCCTATTCTATCAGCAACCCGGCGTCTCTTACCCAGAATAACCCCCTGTGCTTCCAATTCCTGGTCATACATGGCATGGCGGCCGCGAAAATAGTGCGGATTCTGTTCGAGAATCCCTACAGTCGGCCTATATAGATGATACCTTTCCAGTCCTTTGCCGGTTCTGGCGTATTATCGATAAGGTGACCCTACGATATTACCGCGATTAGCCCAATCCGCGGGTGGTCGCCTAAGCGATCATATCAGACTTAACTTTGCTAAGTATAAGTACCGGGAGTTAATCGCTTGGGCAGAGACTCTGCCGCCATCTATGATGCACTTAGAACAGAGTCCGCATCATGTCCTTACTTTTCAGCACGTCAACTTGCTCTGTCCCTGTTTGTCGTTAAGATTATAAAGTTACCTACCATTCTAACTGGGACTTAGCATTTAGTTCAATTGCGCCGTTCTAGACATTTTTCGTCCTTTCATAGCAGCAGCAAGGTCTGCCCTAAACCAGTTACAGCTCAAGACTTTCCCCTGCAAAAACGGCTCGCCCGAGGCCGCTCATAAAGCATCTATCAGCCAGCTCACGCGCCTAATCACTATATACCGCAGGACATATACAGCTTCAACTTACGCAATACTATAGCATACGGCACTAATACATATTACAAACGCCATACTTGATGGCGCAAAGGACTCTGCATGGCGCTTCTACCTCTCCTTCTATATTGAGTGTTACGGAAGCTTGCGGCGGTCATACCGCTTCGCAGAGGCTATCGGCCGCAATCTGCTTTCTATGACGCTACGGAGAGGAGATATATCGGTGGGCGAGGCGCGGCACATAATGCAGCAATTCGAGAAGAACAGGCTAAATAGCTCATCGGAGGATAGTCGAGCTACGTTTATGGCTGACCTGAACCTCTTAATGACGGATCCTGAGGAGGCAAGTGTCGAGAGCCTGGTAAATAGGTTTGAGGATATAGCTTTGTTTCGAGAGTTCACGTCTTATGAGGACTCAATTGAGGACGGGACGGCCGCGTGTTGGTTACTATGACAAAGATGTTTCAAGTTGACGTCAGTAAGACGTCTGTCTGCATGAAGCGCCACCCATCGTTCTTAACAGATTTGCAACCACTATAAAAGTCGGGGCAAGCCTTCAAGAAATTTGTCAAAGAAAATCAGTAGAAACAAGCGAGCTTTATTATTCCTAATAGCTACAAATCACTGTGGTGTGGTTACGCATACGTGCCTCTTCGTGTGTCCAGGAAACTCTGACGTAAACGATGCGTCATTGAAAGATGCTATTCCGTCAGTTCAATCCACGGCAAAAGAAAAATTTAGCCCCCTCTGGATGACGCACAATGATGCGAGCTGCAGTAAATCAACAGCTTCTCGCATCATTCTCGTCATCAGAAGAGTCGTCCTTTTCTCAATCCACCGGCTCCTCACCATCAAAATCCCACCCAGCGACGCGCAATTAAACATGTCCGAGAGCCATCTATCTCGGTACCGACAGTTACTCCCTAGACCGATGCGCGGAGGCCCCTCCGGTCCTCCACCGCCAAGGACGGCTGTCCCGAAGCGCTCCATTGTCAAGGTAGCGTGCGATGCGTGCCGGCAGCACAAGGTCAAGGTTTCTATCCAAACCGTCCAGCCCAGTTGAAGCCAAATGAGTCGCTAACAGAATGGCCTGAACTAGTGCGACGGCAGGCGTCCCAACTGCTCTACATGCATCGCGGCTGGGCGGGATTGCCGATACGCTGCTCATCCACTCGAGCTGCAGTTGGCTGCTATAAAGCGAAAGCACGATGAGCTCCAGGAGCGGATGGTTGATCATGAGAATCTATACGAAACACTCAGGACGCGACAGCCGGAGGAAGCAGAGGAGGTTCTCCGTCGGATCCGGGCTGGAGGAGACATTAAGTCTGTGACGGAAGATATTGAAGGGGGAAATCTACTGCTCGAGCTCATATCGCCTCCAGCATTTACACCTCCGCAATTGCCTGCTCAGAGCGTTCCATTTCATGAGGCTGCGCCTCCGGGACCTTTGGCTGGCGATCCGCAAGCACAGCTTCCAGTAAGGGAAGGACGGCTCAGCTTTGGTCAACCTCGACTTACCTCCCCGTGAGTGCTATATGCAGTTCAGCCCCTAGGGACACATCCATAAACTAATAGATTTCTTCAGATACGATCATCCAGAGCATATTTTTGAAGAAGCCTGGAGGGCAACACAGTATAGACACGCTGAGGATAGCACCTTTATCGACCTGCCTGGATATACGCTTCCAATCTCGCGATGGACAACAGTCTCTAATAACGACAAACTCTTAAGTCATCTTATGCTGCTCTTTTGGACATGGGATACAATCTGTAACCGTGTCATAGATCGGACTATGTTCGAGGAGGACCTGAAATCCCTTGATCCTTTGCCGCCTTCATCGAGCCCGCCAGATATGCTACTCTTCTGCTCCCCCTTTCTTGTCAACGCCCTGTTAGCCGTTAGTTGCGTTAGTAATGTACCCCTCACACATTCACACATGCTTACTAAACAAACTTTCAGTTATTTACAAAGAACCAAGCGACCTTCTATCTGCCGAGTGACCCAAACTCGCGAGGCCAGGCTTTTGCCATAGAAGCAGCGCGCCTGTTATCTCTGGAAGACACCAGCCCATCTCTGCCAGTAGCACAGGGCCTGGCGTTAATGTACGTCTACGAAGGGGCTCTGGGTAGTGGGGAGGCAGCGTCGAGTTACCACAGTCGCATGCAAGCGAGATACCTCGCACTTCGACTCGACTCGATTCCACGCTCCGCCGACGCCGCCATTGCCGGAGCGCGGCAGCGTAGAGAAGCTCACGCGCTGTCATGGATTGCATGGGGATTCTACGTTTGGGATTGGTAAGCCACGACGTCTGGATCGCATTTAAATGGCTCTTCCAACCAGCTCTGTAGGAAGCCGATGCACGGACTTTGCCGACGTCTCGTCATCAGGAAGCCGGAGAGAGAGAAGACCTGGCGTGACGAAGCTTTGACGCCGTTATCCAATAAAAATAACACAGGTTACTGGTGGTTTCCATACCCGGTCTCTGTGGTTCCGCAAAATGGGTTGAAGAGGGAGATATTTGAGGCGGAATGCGACCTTACAGAGATTACGGAACAAGTCCTTGACTTCTTAATCCCGCTTGAGTCGGGCTGGCCGCCTCGGCGCAACGCGCATAGGGCTTTGGAGCTTTATACGGAGCTTACGAGATGGAAGCTTTCTCTCCCAGACAGACTCCGGGCGGAGGATACAGTTCTACCATCCGCTATACTGCTCCAGTAAGTACAGCACAGGCCTGAATAGCGTCCATCGCTAGTATTGACATAAATACTGCAGCCTCAGCGTCGAGCTCATCATCATCAGCTTGCTCCGGCCGTTCGACGGTCTATCTAAGGAAGAATTTGGACCCTTCAATCCCGTCACTATGTCCTACGCACACGCAAGCAACGCCATGTGGACAGTATGGCACTTCCGAGCCTTATACACTCTACGCAATGAACACTGGATGATACAAGCGGCTTCGATCTGCGCATTCAGAGTGTTATTCGACATTGATGCCTCCCCGATCCAGCTCGAGACATTCGCCAAAGCGTGTCGAGCCTTGGTCGAGCTGGGTGAGTCATTCCCCGTTGCCACAGAGGTGATACGCTCGATTGACTCTGTTGTGAAGAAGCAGAGGCTTACGCTGCCTTCCTACACAAATGAGCACCTCTCAAGTCATGGGGGAGACAGCTCTGATGATTTGAGGGTTGTAAAGGTTAGAGATCATAGTGTCATCGTCCAGAGGGCTGATTCGCAGTGCGATTTGGATCATCTAACGTTAACAGGTTTGCTTTCGGTGATGCCGAGGGAGGTTGGGCCTGACTAGATAGAGGGCATTTTGGTGCAAGATAGATGGTACAATGCCTGATAGAGCCTCGACTTTACGGGCTTAGTAGCAGTACTGGATGCCACGAATAGAGTCATGTTGTAGTGTCTCCATGCGTGAGTTGAGATCCACATGCTCTTCTACAACTCGAGCTTGGCATCATGTCAGCGTTCGTTGGGCTTACTAATGACAGGAAATGAGCTAGAGAACAACGGTAGAGATCATTGAGAATGCGTGAATATGTAGAGGATTTATTCGGCGACCTTTTCGGTCGTCATGCCCCCGAGCCAAGCCGGACTTCTTACGGGCTGGGTTTGAGCAGCACGCCTTTGGCGATCCCTCATTCTGCCGCAAGAGAGCGAGCGAGTTGCCACGGCGTGTGCTATCCTCGCCAATAACCAGTGGGATGGCTACTTCTCTCGTGACAAGCATGGAAAGATAAAGGTCCGTCCCACAGACGGAGTGCTTCGGGACCCAAGTTTCTACCTTTTGTCTCCAGTCCTCTTCTGACCCGTCGACCGATCAATAGCCCGTTATCCCTCGATTCAAGGATTGGCGATTCCCTCATAACAATCTACCACATATGTGGATGTAACTGAAAGAGCAATTGCTCGCGGAACAAGAGACTAGTGATGTTGTACTTTTCGTACAACTCATTTGTACGTACGTACCGTACAAAAGAAAAAGTACGTACACGTACTACGTACGTACGACAAGGGTCCATGTTTTCCTAATAAGGTAATATGTGGGTCACATTGTACAAACCCGGGGCTGTACAAAAACTCCGCCGGTCATGAATACGCTTGCCAACTCCGTTTCTCTGTTACAAACGAAAGCTCGGAATCGCCTTACACCCATGCACGCTGATATGCAGGCATTCATTTTTATGAATGACCGCGTATTAGATCGCCTTAAGGATCAGAAGTACGCCCAGAAAAAGCGCTGGGCGGATCTTGAGGAGAAGGACTGGCTAGAACTCGAAGATTCATATCTCGAGTTATTTGTAAATGCGCAGGGCAAGAAGTTCTGGATGGATGGTGTGATGGCCTCCACCAGTGGAGATTTTGAGTGGGAGGGTGTATTACAGTCGACGGGTGATATAATATTGGGGGTTGGCTCTGAGGTGGAGACAGAGGTTTGAGGCTTGAATGGCAGAAGACGAGGACCGTGAGAAGCCTACTAAGTTACCAGTATTACCTAAAAAGGAAGGGGGAAATTTGTATGGTACATATTTGTACGTACAATAAAGTTGTACGTACGTACAGCGGCTAAAATACAGTACGTACGTACGTACGTGTACAAGAAATTGCATCACTACAAGAGACGGGGCAGGCCCGACCCGGACATTGCTCTCTCAGCGACTGTGCTGATGCCATAGAAACCACCCATCTGCAGCCGACTTTGCCAACCGAAGTCCCACGTGGTCCTACGTCATGACCAGCTGATTTAGCCACGTTCGAGGCTTGCCCAGATGAACGATTATTTGCTTCACTATGACGTGATTTTGCCGTGCTGTCACGTGACGGAACTCGATGGGAGGCGCAAAGTAGGGTAACTTGGAATAGAGAGGCGAAAACCTCAATGGTGGAGAAAAGGGTCCGGCAGGGCAGGGAGGAGGTAAAGAGGGACACTCGAATTAGCAGAGTTAGCGGCGATCGATACGGGTTTTCCATGGGCTTACTGATGGGTCGGGGAGTCGAACGGAGATGCGAGGCTCAACTCGTTGTGACGGGTGAGCTCCAAGTACTTGTACGGACAAGCGAGCGGCTCCACCTATTACAGGGCAGGTGGGCTTGGAGGGGTAAAGCTTTCCAGTGATGATATACAAAGTATGACGTCATGCGGCGTTTTGTTGGTCCCTGAAACCCTCCAAACTCTGACGATCATTTGCCTCATTTGCTCTACGGAACTCCTCCGGGGCCATTGTTGGCCCAGGTTCTCCAATTGAGCGGCAGGATGGAGTGTATCAACCATGATTTTCTTACCTGACATTATTTGCTTCGTCTTGCGTGTCCTACCAAGCCCACCTCGTACATAAGGCGCTGCATCCAGAACTTTCTGCCCATCCTACCCTCTTCACCTTTCAAATATTAACTTCTCTAATTGCTTATCGTCTTCATCTTTATCTCTGTAATTGTTACCTCTTGAACTCATACTGTCGTTGACCTTGACTTCAAATACAATCTATTCAACTCAGCATTGACGCCCTCCCAATCTATGTCGACTCCCACCTAGGTAGTTTCGACATCACATCGTGCCAATGCCAGCTCACAGACCGATGATGGACCCAACCTTGGATTTGGACAGCCCTCCACAAAAGGCATTTCAAAGCCCTCGCTTGTTCAGCCACTTGGCTTTCCACCACAGCGATAACTAACGCGAGTCCACAGACGATACGATCGTATGAACAAAACCAGGAACGCGCCTTCATCGCCGCCTCGAGGCGAGGCGACCGCGGCATCGAGGCCCGCCTCCAATCAGCGCGTCGAGCCAGCGAGGTTCACAAACTGCGGACCGGCAAGGCCCTCTGCGTGTCGAGGGACATTGTCCTGAAAGAAGAGATGTACGAGGAGATAGATGATGCGTTCCCGCGGTCCTATCAGCTCCGAGGACCGCAGCAGCGGCGGTCGTCGGCCAATGCGGACTCACGGGTGGGCGAAGATCCAAAGAGCCCGGTGGCCATGGCTGAGCTGGTGTCAGGTCATGACCAGCAATCGCACGAGAACGAGGTGAATCGTGAATTTGCCCAGTTCTTTCCCGAAGTCGATCAGATCCTCTCTCGACGATGGTCGACCCAGAGCATCTTGATGGTCTCGCCGCCGCAACGTGATGCATATTCTCCGAGGAGGATGTTTAATTCCGCGGCTCAAGACATCAGCTACACCCAACGCCCCGTCCTTGGCACCGAGGGCCGCTCGCTTTCAGACTCGTCGCCGCCTGAGCTGAGGACGGACGTCGAGCTGACGCCGCCATCGCCGGCTACCGAATTTGGATCTTACCCAGCGACGCCTCGATTGCAAGCGGCCGCGGTTTTCGGACAGGCAATGCCAGTCGATTCGTTCCCTGATTGCAACGGCAACTGTGACGAATCTGCATTCGCCGCCAACCTGCCCCCTGAGGCAAACCTGCTGCTAGCTGACGGCGAAGTGGTTGATCCCGCCTTGTACGACCAGCAGTGGACGTATGGCACAGCACCATCTGATCCCTACGGTGTCGACATGGACCTGGACAATGGTGCGTTCAGCGAATTCTACGAAGACGGCGTGAATGTGATGAGCTGGGACCCAGCCTCTCAGCCAAAGACAGCCACAGATGATTACCGCTGGGACATGTTCAAAATTGTAAACGTGTTCGAAAATGAGCATACATTGGAACAAAACAACGAATGAGGGTTGAATGCAGTGTTGCTAATAATATAAACAATACGTATATTGGCAATATGGACCCCCTCGCAATAATATCGTATTGTCGAGAGGCTATATTGTATTACCCAATATGAACAGGACCCATATTGTATTGTATTGCCAAGAACCCAATATATTGGCAGTGTGACAATACATCCAATATATTCCACGTGACCTCATCATTCAACTGCCTCAGCGAAAATCTCGTCACCTTGAAAATCTCGTATCCCAAACCATGACTTCAGGCACTCCAATGCTTCAATTACATCACTCCCAAGTCGATTTCGACGGTCTGTAATCGTTATTTTTGCCCCAGAGAAGAGTCGTTCGGGCTCCGCAGACATTGCAGGAATTGACAATATATCCACGGCCATCTTGCTCAGGCTCGGGTAGTTTTTCTGCTGCGTCTCCTCTAGCCACCATGCAAGGGCGCTCGTAAAACCATAAAACCCGTTCAGACTTGCAATAACGCTCATATTCGTCCGTGATGAGTGACGGCTGCAGGTGCTTGTTCCGCCAATTCAAGAACTCGTTCGTGGTCGCCGATGGGACCTCGCAGAGTGGAAGAGGTGATTCCACAGGTCTATATTCGTTCCACAGCGTCTCAAGCAACTTCTTCGACGACTCAACCCACTCCTTTTTCCAGTTCTCCTGGATGTAGTGCCATTTATGTGAAGGGTGGAGCACGATAGCTGCAACGTAGGCAGGTGATTCATCAGTAAGGCGATAATACTTGTCCAGCTTCGCCCAGCCCGAGTTATACATCAGTGCCATCACCGGATCGTCGACATTTGCCTCCTTGCCGGCTTCGAATTGTGCCAATACGAAGTCCATAGCCAGGAGGACATTGTCGAGTGTTGCAAACGATGACTCGAGAGCCTTAGTCGCCATCTTCAGCTTCTCTAAGAAGAACTTGATCTTCTCCAAGATGGTCCAGTCCTCTGAAGAGAGCTCGTCTCCAGCGCAATCTGCATCCATCCATTTGTTGAAATACGGTAGCCGTCAATTGCGTCTCTAAGGTTCAAGGCCGCTCTCAACATGGTATACCACGAGCTCCACCTTGTGTCGTTGTCTCGCGCAAGCTTACGGTTATGGCTGATAGCAAGAAACTTTTGGATGCGCTGAACATTCCGTTGGATGTAAACGACGAAGTTGTGAAGCTTGCCAAGAGGTCCCTTCTTCCGCCACGCTTCAATATGCTTTAATGTCACATTATACACACCTGGATCGTCGCGTTCGAGCTTCTCATTGTCGGTAACAAAGAGGAAGGCTTTAGCGGCGAGATTGATGATATGACCTTGACAGCGGAGTCGGTGAACTTTGGGATCGTATCGGATGTCATATCGGCGAAGGAGGCCTGTGGGATCTTAGAACCAGTCAGTAGAAACGGTGAGTTGTACTGACCAAGCGAAAGGGACCTCATCATTGTGTCGTTATTGCCAGCATTGTCCATCACGAAATATCCGAGTTTTGAAGCAAAGCCCCATTCGTCAACCACTTCCAAAATGGCCGCAGCGAGGTGAGAACCGTCGTGCTCACTGTCGATGTCTTTCAACGCCAAAATATGGTGTTCCAGCTGACCGTCTTCAGTGACATAGTGGCCGACTACGCCCAAGATGGCCAAAGAGTTGGGAGAAGTCCAAAGATCGCAGCTGATGTGAATTCTTGACTTCGCCGACTGTACGCGCTGCTTGACCTTCTCCTTCTGGTCTTCATACTGCCGCATGATCCATTTCCTAATGGTCTCGTGCGTATCTGGAAGCCAAGTATCGATATCGTCATTGATGTAGGCCAAGAGTGCCCGGAACTCTGGGCATTCCACAAGCCGAAATGGGAGAGAGCAGGCCGTAATAAACCTCACGTACAACACTTCGAGCTGGTCAGGGTCGATCGAATCTCCGGATTGATCGTTGAGCCGACGGCGTTTGCGGGGATTTTCTTCTGCTGCAGCACGAGCTTGTTTGAGAATCGTTCGTATCGTTGTCACTTTAGCTGTTCGCGGGGCTCCTTTTGGCAGACCGTGGCCGTCAGGAGGAGGGTCCATAAGATGTTTTGCGGGAGCCGCAGTACCCCCAGAACAGGCATAGGTTCTGTTACAATATTTGCAGCGCCACTCTTCTTTTTAGGTCCGCTGATTGTAGTATCTCGTCTCTGTCTCCTCGTCTGGCATATGAGAGAAGACCCATGATGTTCTGGTCTTGGTAGAGGAGGTTGTGGAGGCTGTGCAAGGTCGAGATTTGGACGTTTGGCTTTCGTCTAGGCCATGTAACTGCTGGCTGGAAAACTCCGAAAAGTCGACTGAAATTGACGACTCTCTTCGTTGTGGCCATTTTACAAAAGGGAGGCGTTGTTGAGGCATGGCGGTAAGTCCGTCTAGGCTTGACAGTGATAAAGAAAATGGCCAGAGGTGACGATGGCCAATGTCGACAGGCAACCACTAGTAGGCCCAGCCCAACATAGTCCGTACCGTACCAATCGTACCTCCCCTGACGCGTGGAAGAAACGCGTGGTCGCGTGTTAGGTCTGGTTGTCAATAAAGATGCGTGTTGAGGTGAATGCTAGCCAATAAAATGCCAAGTATCCCTGTCGCTGGTATAGGGTAAGGCCTGCCTGGCTACTGTCAAGAGGCAATTTCGCCCCAGGACTGACAACCCAATATAAATAATATATTGCCAATATGGACATCCTCATATTATATTGTCACAATATCAAAATCTTCATATCATATTGTCACAATATGAGAAAGTCCATATCATATGGGTTATATTGCAATATACTACTTTATTGCCATATTATTAGCAACACTGCTCGGGTTATTAGACTCCGAGATTAGGTTGGTCTGCCTTGCCACCTTGTTGCCTGTTTCCCGCTCCGTGTTCCCTACCCACGGAGCGCCCAAGGTATTACCGCTTGATAAACCCTGGGAGTCCTTAAGTGCTGAATGCCCTTGTCATTAATTGTCTTCCAGCACCTTCGGTCTTCGGGTCAAAGCAGACGCCGGATCGAGTATGGAGCTCGGCCGCAACAAACAGTGGGTCGTGGCTTGCCAAGCCCATGCTTCACCTTGTGCCCAGAGGCACACGCCTTGTATGGCACTGGACGGGAGGACCTGCATGGCGAAATAAGAAAGAACTCCGTCGAATTTATCTATAAAGGAAACAAACATCCAGTTGGCTATCCTGACCTAGCCAACGGGAATTAAATCCCTTCAGGTGCCGATGCTGAAACAAAAGTCTTAATACCCCCTTTAAATGTGCCAAGGCCACAATGCGGCCACTCTAGGGATGTCCAACTAGTTAAAGAACGACAGTTGAGAGGTACACACACATATATAGAGTGGTATGTAGTTATCTAGTTCTAATACTATAACCTAAGGCATGAAGAAAAGGAGAATCCATAGCCAACGATCATTCAAGAATGATGGGTTGGGTCTCGTACTTTCCGTCAAGCAACGTTTCCCCCTGCATGACGCCATGAAGATAACATTGTCCAACCAATTGGTAATTGCCCGTTTTTTCAGCGCGAAGAATATAA
Organism: Dactylonectria macrodidyma; assembly: GCA_020744425.1. NCBI lineage: Eukaryota > Fungi > Ascomycota > Sordariomycetes > Hypocreales > Nectriaceae > Dactylonectria > Dactylonectria macrodidyma. The sequence continues at coordinate 748,262 of JAGMUV010000026.1, read as the reverse complement.
GGAATCTCGGCTCCAAGCAGCACGCAAATCAGATCCCCAGGCTTTGCTTCTTTGCTGACCTGCCCAAATCGCTGCTCTTGTGTTGTACAGAACCGCAGATTAGATACGAAAGAGAGGATCGAGTGCTCAATAACTCCGCCGTGAGTGAGAATTATATCCCGAACAGTCTCGGAGAGAACATAACCGGGCGTGAAGTAATCAATATTGTAACCGAGGTAGACCTCGACCGCATCAATCAGCTCTTCAGGAGCAGGATCTCTCATGCCCGTCATCTCACATATCATCGTTTTGAGAAATGCGCGCTTTTTGGCTGTTGAAAGATTAGACCAGTCGCCATCTGCTGCAAGGTCTCTGCACTCTTGAAACCAGTTACGCTTCCACATCTTCACCTGACTTGAAAACCCCGTCATGGGCAACACATCTGCTTCTGAAGGGAAGGGTATCTCGGTTAGAGATCTGGTGGTCGCCTTGACCGTGTCAATAATGCGGCCACTCAGGTGTAGCAGGCGATTGTTCGCGGAAACCGTGACAAGAGGGGTAATCGGACCTCCGGCATGAAAACACTGCGGCCGTATCGTATACGATGTGATAGAGTTGGAAGTTATTTTCCCATCAAGGACCGGAACCCACGATGGGAGATTGCTTGACTTGTCAGGACCCATACATGCGTTTAGGGCGAGAAATTTGAGATTCTGGTCATCAACGAGACATTTGATGCCAAAGCGTTCCCAGACCGCTTCCACAGAGAGGCTATAGTCTGGTTCTAGGCCTGCAGATACGATGTTCAAAAGTGCGTAGATGTGGTCTCGATGGTTCGAGCACTGGAACGTGACGGTCGCAATGAAACAGTCTAGCAAAGTTGCTCGAGAACGATAGTACTTGATGAGCATGATCATGAAAGCATTGCTGGCCATGCGTTGCGGCCTGCACTCGTCGATCCAGAAGGAGGCCAGGTGAGGCGCGTCCCCATTTACTGTGCCTGGTTAGATAGGCAATCAGACAACGGAATATACTTACCAACTGAAAGTCCACAAACTGACCACATGACTCCATAGGCACAAAGTCTATAGGCGAGACTGGCCAGGTCAGACCAGGAGAGCTCAATGTCACCACATATCATGAGCCTGGGAACGTCATCTGGAGCCATGGCCACTTCCTGGATGATCCATTTGCGCTCAAACCAAGGCCGGAGGAATAGGTGGTTGATAGAAGCCCAGTCATGGTCATTTATATTCGGCTTGCCTTGTTTGCGGAGTTCCTATTGACGTTAGAGACTTCAGGATGGTGGTGGAAGACGTACTGAAGTGTCTCGAAATAGTCGCTGTTGGATTTCCCGGATTTCATCTCCATCGTAGGTATCTGGTGGCAACAAAGCTAATGCCTCTGCGACCGACTCTCTCACGCCCTCCAGCCCAGCCTCGTCCTCGCCGAGCCAGATAAGAATGCGAGATGTTTTCGAGTAAATCTGGCTCATGAGTTTCACCTGGACACCTTTCTCGACGATGTCATCCTGGTTGATGCAAACTGCGTCGGCCCACAAGGTCCTAGGCCTATCCGGGAACCGTAACTGCTTCAGAGCACTGAAGAGGCTGACGGTAATTTGTAGCGAGTCTTTCTCGCAACACACGGCCCGAGTGTCTTTGGCATTTCCCCAGCAGTACGATATTGCCTCATACTCGGGATTGTCATCGAGATTGACCGACTCCAGGTTGAAATAAAGTTCCCCGGTTCCGGGCAATAGATGGAGTAATCGGGTTTGCCTGGGCTCTTCCAGCTTCTTATACTGATATGGCGCCATGTCGTCTGTCCTAGCTGCTTGTTGTAATGACTGAGGGTTTGCTGGGAGTGGAGGCGACGATGGCAACGCGTTAATAACGGAGTCCAAGGGTGCGGCAGAGGTGCGCTAACTGCTGGATCCGGCACGGCTAGTCTGATCAAGGTAATAACGTTCAATACGATGTGGAGACCAAAGATGATGAAATTGGTCTCTGATGATGTCCCTGTTCAGGTTCAGGTTCAGGCTCAATTCTTACTCGGTTTTAGCCGCCATTCCACAGCAGCCATGCCCGGGAAGTGGGGTTTAGCTAACAGCCGAAGCGCTCCGAGTCTTTATCTGTGGCGCCCGTTTCACCAACCCTCATTTGTGTTAGCCGGGGCTGTCCCAACCTGGGCCGTGACAATGAGCGATGGGATTGATACAAGTGGCTTAGATCCTGCGGCTAGTTACTTACCCGGGCCAGTGTGTTCATCAACCAAGTAAAGCAAAATTTGGACCCTCTACTTGACTTGGTTGACGGGACCCCCTTGCTTGACTTGGTTTACTCGGTAAGAGTGGCTTGCTTTGCTTGGTTGGTTGACGTTACTCGACTGTTTTCCATTCCTCTACGGGCCTCCCGTCGTAGATCTATGCTAGCATACCGCTTCGAAGCAGGTGCTTTTGACATTTAATCGCGCTACAGTGTCCGAACTGAGCCGGTTGTGAAAGGCCTCTAGCGAGTTGATTCAACTAACTAGTCCCTATGCTGTTTACTTTCAAGATGAAGAAAGGAAAGAATCTAAATACAAACTGGGTGCATGAAGACGCGTTATATCTTCTTTAATATAGAAGATTCGAGAATCAACTCGATGGCGCTGTGGAGAAGGATTCGGGCTTGGCGGCAGAGCCGCCAGCCAAGTGGGCCTGACCCGTTACACCGGTTCCGTTCATCCGTGATGACCTTCTTGCCTGTGAGAAAACACGCTCACACTCAGCACTCATAGCTGGGCAACTGAACAAGTCAAACGCCATCTTGGACAGGATTGGGTAGTCAGATGCATAGCGAACCCGCCACTCCAGAGGATCTTCAACATCCAGATCAGCCTTATTGGTCCTCGCCATAAACTCATCCAGCTCAGAGGTCCGTTTCACCCGCTTCTTTCCTCGTGTAGCGGACATCGCAGTGACGATAAGCCTCTGACGACGCTTACGAGCTTGCTGGAGTGGATCAAGTGTCGCATTGCTATAAACTACTCAAATCGACAATTTTCCCTCTTTGGTATTACGACTAATTAATCTCTACTAGTCTCAGTCCCCTGATCCCTGTCTCAATTATTGACCCTCGCCCTATTGGCTAGGTCTCTTAGTTCCGCATTAAGCTCTTCAAATCGCCACTCAAAATGGTGCCTTTACGGAAGTCCATAGGGGGCACAGTTCCAAAACCCCCAGCCCTCTTTTTTATATTACTAGACTAACCCCAATGTGTATTTATCCTTCTGTTTAGCCACATACGAGCCCGTATCGTAATTTCAAGGAGAAAATTGCTTTACCGGTGTACAAGGGACCTTCCATTGCCCATTGCCGGGCCAATTTAGTATAAGGTGAAAGGGGTATAAAATTGCGTACGAATTCGTACGAGCTCGTACGTACACTTTCACTGCTCTCTATCAACTTTCTACCTTCTTTCAATATGGAGCCTGCTTCACCTCCTCAAACAGAATATTGTCCATCAGCACGACAACGTACTCGTCATGTGGATATCCGTACGAAGTTTCCTGGGGCTCTCTATTGCCCGCATTGCGCTCAACGACTCCCTACGGCTTCACACAATGTAGCCCCTGTTTCGATCGACCTCACTGTTGATTCACCTTCAACACAACGGACCTCTACGGCAAAGAACACTGCCTCACGGGGCATAATCACTACTTCTTCTACAACAGTGCCAATGCCTGACACCTATCAGACTTCGACTATGATGGCCGTACAGAACCGGCAGAGCAGTATCGCAGCCACACGGATCCACAAGGACCCAGTCGTTGTCGAAGTATCAGCAATCTTCTGGATTGGTGACGGCTACATCGATGCGAGCATCCCAGGCATCACGATTCCAGTGTACAAGGGAATTCGGCACGCTGGAAAGCGTACTGGATCTGTTGAAGTCGTACTAGGGCGTAAGTTTTCATCCCATAGCTCAATGATCAGATTCATCGTCGAGCAATGCGATGAACGCCTCAAGGAGAAAGAGTGGCAAGTCGTTCATTCCGTATCAACAGTTGGCGCTACTTCTGGACCCGTATACTTCCCTAGTGGAGCGTATAATACCGTTACGCTAGGAGATCTATTCCGCCAGGGGAATATCACCGTTACAAAACAACGTGATACAGCCAATCTCACTTTTTGGCTCTTCAACGAGGTGCCCCGACCTGATGACGACTGTCAGAGGCCGTTGAGAGCTGTACGTGGCCGCAAAAGGGCTATCGATCACGGGCCTTCTGATATGGACTCGGATATGTCAACGCCAAGCCCTGTCAAGCCCAAGGTTCCACGTACGGCAAAGTCAGGGTGCGGATCAACCATTAAGGACGAATTCAAAGCACCAGCGCTATCTCTGGTACCAATGAAGCTCGAAGCTCGAAGCCCCATCAAGACTGAAGTCAAGGATGAGGTTATCGCGGGGTGTATTACAGTCACAGATACAGCTTCGAACGATGCCGCACTGAGCGATCCTTTTACGAGCGATATCGAACAGTCAGAAACACAGGGGTGTTCACCTGAGAAGAAGCTTCCTTTTCGAGCTGGGAGGGGGAGGAATAAGAATATAGATTAATTTGAGTGTGAAATGCTTCGATCATGTACGTACTTGGTTATATGGCTAGTCCTCCTGCTCGTCAACATCATCAACCTCCTCTCCGATCTCATTTTCGAGCCTATCAAGCGTAGTGGCATCAATATCATTCGCTGCCAAATGATCTCGTACGCGGTCAAGTCCACCCCTAGGTGTTGATAGTAGTTCTAGAGCTGGTAATTCTTGATTGATAATATCCTGCTGCAAATGCTGCCGTAAGAAGAGATATGTAGAAAGATGTGGCCGTTCTACTGGATCTTGCGGGTGGTCTTGGCGGCCTTGGAGTATACGATCGCAAATAGCTATCGTATGCTCAGGTAAGTAAGCGTCAAGGTCAATATGGTCTTCTGCGAAGATATTCTGAAGCGTATCTAGTCGTCCCTGAGGGATAACCTCTGCCCAGCTTCTGACTTGTCGGGCCACGGGCTGAAAGTAAAGGTTCCATGGTTGCCCGGGAACAACATGTGGCCTATTGCGCTGTTTACGAATGTAATGCACATTCCACATGTGTACGAAGTCGGCGAATTCCTCTCTCAAAATTGGCATAAAGATATAAAGCATCGCAATACGGTCGGGTACGGAGTCATCGGAGAAATATGAAAGTCCCGTGATTTCAGAGAAATACTCCTAAGAACACATCAATACGCTATCATAAATAAAGATATCAGTCTATACTTACCCGCCAGAACTTAGCCCTGCCTCGACTTAGCCGAAGCCACCAGCTTTCAATCTTCTGATTATTCGTGCTCTTGCCGTAGGCCCAACAGTCTTGGAAGCGCACGTCTTGCCGAATACTATCCCGTACACGCACGCGTTCTTTCGAAAGGTAGAAATGTGCTCCAGCCATTAGAATTGTCTCTCGGCCGCGGTCTGAACGGATGATATTGGGCATTGTTTGGCGTTCTGAAAGTACGTGAAGGTATTGCGCAACAACACTCCGCGACGTATTGGCTGATATGCCAATATAAAACCACGTAATAAACCGTGAGTATACGTCAATTGAAGCGTAAATCTCAAAGCCCCAAGCCTTCAATTTATCATAGGCATCAAGAGACCACATGAAGTCAGGGCCAGGGGCTGTCCATCCACCTCGGCGATATCGCATTGTATTCCAACGTTCGGTAATACTTCCGGGATAAAACTCGCGAAAGCCTTCGTACAGCGCCCGGCGACTGAGTACGAGTCCAGCTCGACGGACCTTTGCGTAGAGATATGTACGGCCAAAGTCTTTAAGCTTAGTGCTCTGTTCGGACTCGTTTTCAAAGAAACGGCGCAATTCGCGTAGGCTTTCTGATATCTGCTCGGGGTCTTGACGGCGCCAGAGCCCAAGGTCCCGGCGTATGCGTTCAAGTCCAGTCTTCGTGATAATAAAACCGTCAGAATGGAGCTTCAGAAGCATAAAGTGATCGTTCAAAACCTTATTAAAGAATAAGTCTTTAATGTGCTGACGAAGGTGTTCTGAGTCTTTGGTGTATTGTTTGATCGAGATATTCCAACTTTTGAGGCTGCGATACACGGTCGTACGTCCCACTATGACGTGGAAATGCTCATTAAGGCGCGTGACGATTTGATCGTATGTGAGATGGTCATCATTCTTCCATTGTTGAATTTGCATGCGAAATGAAGATAAGTCAATCGAAGGGCGGCCCATTGCGGTGACTTGCGGGCTCGTATGAGGCCGTAACGAGAAGTACGGGCTCGTACTAAAAATCGAAAATTCAAGCTTTGGATTCATAGCTGCTGGAAATCTTGTTCATATGGCCGCGTACGTGGCCGTACGAGAGCGTAATCTTAATTTTCAGGCTAGAGCCTGATTAGGCAATTCAGGGGCAAAGCTACTGGTGGTCCATCGCATGCAGTCGTATGCGAAAGTTTCGTTCGCGTTTTCGTTTAGATTACAAAAAGAAATTTTGCCTCAGATTCTCAGAACGGGGGCGATAAAAGATGACTAAGTAGACTAGGAATAGGGTCAGTACGAGCTCGTATTCTCACGTAAAGGGTGATATACCTTAGTCTTTCTTCGAAGGGGTGGCCCCCTTCTTTCTCTTCTTCTTGTCAGCAGCATCCTTGAAGAACTTAGATATCTTCAAGAGCGTCTTGCGGTCGAAGTCCTCCATCGGGTCCGTACTGTCACTATCGGAGTCGAAGTCATCGGCCTTGCGCTTAGTGCTTTGCTTGCCTACTACTAATTAGTACCGTATATAGGTGCGTAAGTGTAAGTACTTACCGAGAGAACACGCCTGGCTAGAACGGTTCCAGTCGCAATTGGCACAAGCATGCGGGTGAGTGTCAGAGACAATACACTTGTTGAAGGCGCCGTTTTGGCCCGAGCACTTGTTGCAGCGCTCTGTATCCTCACGTTCGTCACCGTACAGGTGGCGGAGCATAGTATCACAATTCTGACTGCCGCGAAAGTTGAGGACGGGGGCGGTCTTCTTCATAGACTTGCTGTCAGTCTTGAGGTTGAGCTCAAGCAGACGTACCTCCTGATACGAGTTAGTATGAACTAGTACGCTGATCTGCAGGTACAAACCTTGGTGGAGTCAATGGCAGCAAAACCCTTCTTGCTGCTACCCTTCAGAGCATTCATCAGAGCCCAAACGGTGAGATCCGGGTTCTCAGTGGGCTGTTCGCCCTTGTACGTGAAAGTACGAGTGTCAATCTCCAGCACTTCCTTAGGCAGCTTGCTGAATTTTTCCTCTCCAAAATCCTCAAGTAGGAGGTCGATAGCAACCTTATGAAGCAGTTTGTCCTGCTTGCCCGTTTCCTTTTCGAGTCTCGCTCTCTCCTTCTCCGCCTCCTTGTCCTTGTCACCCTTCTTGCGAGCGCCGGCCATGATGGGCAATCCGCGATCGTACGAAGCCGAAGTGTGTCGAGTCTGCTTACGTACGGGCGCGTACGTGGATGTATCGGGTCTGGAAGGCTTATGGGGTTCCTGCCTCGGTAACGGGACCTCATACCGGCACCACCGGTGGTGCGATTAATATCACGTGACTTCCGGCACCGCCGGTGGTGCGAATAAGATCCGTTATGTAAGAGGCATTCGTGTGTGTGCAAGAGATATCTCTCTTCTATCAACAGAAACAGCATTTGATCACATAATTGAAGAGAGAGGATGATGTGCTATATGTGTAGCTATTCAATGTATGATATATCATCTTTTGGCAGCGTACCAGTATGCCCAAGGCTGTGAATAACACCACAGCTATCACGATGCAAGTGAATCACTTCAACGCGTGTAATATATAAATAGTTCTTTCTCTCGGAAGAAGCTCTGTCGCATATCAGCATGTCGCACACACGGCATAGCTTACCGGACTTCTCTGCGGTACTCCACTTGCAATTTCCGTTCCACACGGATTTTGTCTTCTATATAAGACTGCAACGTCATTCTCTTTTGTAAAGTACAATTGTTCTTTAGATAATTCTCATCAATTGACTGGTGCCATCAATGATCCCTGTGGAGCCAATTGTCTGACAAGCTCTCTATTCCTACATTAAACATCATCGTGAAAATGTATAACCGCAGCCAAAGCCAGCGTCAAAACCCTCAAGTCTCAAGATATCCCCATCTTTGTGGATAATACAGCAACACCAGCAGGGCCTTTAATAATAAACAGTAACAACCAGTTTCTTCTACGGCCCATTGCCAATAACCAACAAGCACAGCCCCCAGCCCGCCTTCCTCACGCATCAACGATTCCGTTCCCTGTTGAAGTTTGGAGGTCCGTTACTACCCTGCCAACAGATCCAATCTCCCCCACGATGCTCTATGCGGACCCCCAGGCGCTCGCAAGAGCTCAAACCATTCAATATCCTCCTCAAGGGCAGCCTGTTACCGTAGAGGTGCTGCCATTTGGATATCAGGTCAGGGGAGAGTGGCATATTGGGTATCTCAATGACGTTCTTCATCAACGGCAACAGCGCCGTCTTCCAGATACATCTCCTATGCGGACTTATAATCGACTTCAAACCCTTGCTAATTCATATCGTAATATGAACATCACGGTTCCCGGCACGATATGGCTCATGGCATTCCATTACATCCACATAATGGACCCTCCAACAACCCCACATTAGGAAAGCCTACGACTAGTCCTTTTCGCGGGCTAGACTTGGCAAAATGTTACTGTTGGAATATCACTAACACTGCCAGGGCTAGCGCCAGGATCGTAGGCACCCACGTGTGTAGACCACAGCTAGTAACAGCTGTAAGGGCACGTGCAGGTGCCTCCCTGCTAGATATAGGGCCACTTCGTGGCCCTATTACCTAGCCTAGATTCTGTTCTTTAGACATCAAGTAAAACACCAAGTTAACCATCACGGTTTTGACGTCTCACCCGCCCGAAAGAGCAATTGCTATAACAGCAGGATACCTGAGTTATCCAACACTGATCAGTGGTTAACCTACCAGGTCCACCACTCAGAATACCGCAGATCAGCAAGGTTCATCAGAAGAGACAGCAGTTACGATATAGCTGGCTTCGGCCCATTACGCGCCAACAGCCCCTCACTATCGTAGCTACTGTGCTACCAGGAAACCGGTTCATCTAGCTCCCCGTCACTGGCCCAGCTAGATCACCGGCACCCTCATCCTAGCTCCCCTTCCAAGGCCCAGCTAGGCGCGTCCATCACGCATGACAACAGCTGCTTCAACGGTTATATAACCACAGCAACAGCAGCCACCCGATCACAATCGACAAGACTACGGAGTACCATCGTCACCCAAGGACGTGGGAATCCCGGAGACCCTGACAACAAAGCAATAAGGGGCAGCATTAGCCCGATCAGGGCTAGCCAGCCACACCATCACATCATCAGTTTCATAAGGTTTCATAAGGTACGCTAGCAAGCAATACCTAAGATGACATCAGAGACGCCAGACAGCTCCCAGAGCAGCGACAACAGCAGTGGCGATACCCTCAAGGGGACGTCAAGGGGAACGCCTATTCCCGAGGAATACCAGGACTTCATTGATCCAGCACTTTGGGGCAAACTCAACCTGCTAGATCTGGACGATGAAAGTAACCCACCTTCGGAACAGCACATCGGCTCCTTCATTCTCTTCAATGTAACAGCCTATAAGCGCCAGGGCTTGTACGGCCGTTACCTATGGGCCCGAGCCTATGATGACTTCGAAGAGTTTGAAGAACAGCACTTCCGGGTCAACAAGAAAGCCTGCAAGATACTAAGGTCGTTCATGCTAGAACAAGGTATATGGATGGGCACCAACCGCCAGGCCCACGCCATCAACGTGGCAACCGCTTTACAGCAGTACCACGTATGGACAGACCTAGAGATCGAACAAACTGCTAGCAAATACCCCAGGTTCCTCAACAACCTCGACAAGATCCCCAGATTCAGGGAACACCTCAAGGAGGACCCAGCAGTCCTTGCGAAGGCAGCAGTCACAGCCCCAGTACGGCCACTGCAACTGCAGTTGCCAAGCCCCGAGAATACCACTCCACCTCCAGCCCCAGCTATACATCACCAGCAGCAGCAGCTGCTGCAGTATGACACCCCACGACATACAGCACCGTTAACAGCAACTGACACACCCACGGAGCCAGATGTCCCTACCTCACGGCAGGTGACAGACCTCTCTAAGATGTACACCGACGACAACAAATACGGTGGCGACATATATGACGTGTTAGAGAACAAGCTGCTGATTTTCCGGGACTTCTGCGGTAAAGTTTCAATTCCGCAGACGCAATTTTCACATGTATTCTCCCTGATGCTGAAGGGACGGGCATTACGCTTTTACTTCTCGAACCTCGCCCGGACCCGCCCAGTAATGCAGTTCACACACATGGTACAACAGACGTTACAGCACTTCGAGCCCGAAGAGATGCAGCAGACGTACCTGTCAGAGTGGCGGTCTATTACACTTGCGAAGATGATAACCGAGCACCCAGCAAAGTCAAAGAGCGAAGTCTTCGAGTTACTACTGGAAAGGATAACATTACTCCACAGCGCACTACCTACGGTCAGTGGCAGCAGAATTGCTCTCAAGGAGCAAATCATCAACGCCTGCTACGGCCAACCCGAGTGCGCCAACGCGCTATACCGACCTGCAGTAGATTGCGAGGGCGTTATCCAACAGATCCGCGGTTCTATTAAGCTAGCAGCGTCAACGCAGCATTTCCATACCGCTGCAACGCTCCCTCAAGAACCCACCAGCAACCCAGTACAGTACTGGACGGACCGAACGTTCCGTGGCCAAGGGAGAGATACGAAGTACGGCAACCGCGACTCTAATCCCAGCTCCCAGAGCAAGAAGTGTTACGTCTGCAACAAGCCCGACTGCTGGTCCACAAGGCATACAGCAGACGAACGAACACAGGCCTACCGGAAATTCAGGACCAACAGGGCAGCCACCAGCACTTCGCAATCCTCCTACAAGGCGTTTTTAACGTGGCACGAAGGCCCTGAACCAACTGTAACGCTGTCACGCAGCGGCAGCCCTGATCTCGTACAGCAGTACTTCCAGGAACTCGCAGACAGCAGGAACAACGAGCCTAGCAGCGAAGAGGATGCTGCGTGGGAAGACTCCCAACAGTTCTTCACCAGCTACTTCACATCGACAACGACGATTGATGGCCCCGCCCTCGCTAACCAACTAGCTAATCAGGCAATGTACCACGCCTTCACAGGCCGTCTCCCGACTGCTCCCACATATACGACGGAATCCGCATATGCATTTACACTGCAGGCCCGGTACAGAGACATTTTTCAGGGGATATTGCCAGACACAGGAGCTTCCGGTCTTTCTACTGCTGGCAACCAGCAGTTCATAGCACTGCAAAAACAGCTCCCAAGCCTAGCATTGAACCAGACAGCAGCAGGCTCCAAGATCACCTTCGGAGCCGGGCCCCCTACCTACTCCACAGGCACGATCGACGTGCCTACACCGCTTGGTCAGATGGTGTTTCACGTGGTGCCAGCAGATACGCCGTTTCTGCTCTGCTTAGCAGACATGGACCGCATGGGCATCACATTTGATAACCTGGCCAATGTCCTTCGAAAAGGGGCACTTACTGTACCAGTCATCCGCAAATGGGGCCACCCATGGATGCTATTACAGCCAGAGATACCACTGGCGTTCAACCACCTGACAGAGGCCGAGCTACGTCGAGTACACCGCCGATGTGGCCATCCATCCGTGCAACGCCTATATGACCTGCTATATAAAGCAGGCCACGACGTGGAAATCAACGCTATTAGAGCCCTCACGGACATCTGCAGCCAATGTCAGCTACACGGGACACCGCCTAACCGCTTCAAATTCACATTGCGCGACGACTACGAGTTCAACTACGAGATTGTGGTTGACGTCGTCACCCTAGACGACGGCAAAGTGTTACATGTCGTGGATACAGCTACATCCTTTACGGCAGCCCGTTTCCTCCGCAGTCTATCAGCACAAGACACGTGGGACGCACTGCGCCTATGCTGGATAGACGTTTACCAAGGACCCCCTGACTGGATCGTTTGCGACGCCGGCACCAACTTCCACGCCGCAGAATTCAAGGCGGCAGCAAGAGCTGCAGGAATCAGCGTCAAGGAAGTGCCTATTGAGGCACATAACAGCATTGGCAAGATCGAACGAGCCCACCCTGCACTACGGCGAGCCTACTATATCATCAGATCAGCAGACAATACCGTGTTACCAGAGAGCGCCCTCCAGATGGCCGTCAAAGCTATCAATGACACTGCTGGCCCTAACGGCCTTGTGCCTACACTGTTGGTTTTTGGCTCCTACCCACGGATAACCGAGGATTCACCACCCTCACCATCTAACGTGCGGAGGGCTGCAGCAATTCACAAAGCAATGAAGGAACTGCAGCACCTACAAGCCAAACGCAAGGTCCAGGAAGCGCTGGCCGCCCGCAACGGGCCTGACATGGTCCCTACGATCAGCCTACCACTGCAATCACAGGTCCGCGTGTGGCGCGAGAACAAGGGATGGCAAGGCCCATTTACCCTGATTGCAACTGCTGGCCAGACTTGCACTCTGCAACTGCCACACGGCCCACGAGACTTCCGCTCTACTGCCGTCAAGCCATGGCACGATGATCCCGAAGACCAAGTGCTTACTACATCACCTACGTCAGCAGTAATAGCAGCCGAAAATAACACTATCCACGACGAGATCATCGTTTCTACTACGCCCGATACCCCCCCCCCAAGCCCAAGCCCAGCCCAGACGTGGCCCAGGTCGACCCGGGAAGTCACATCTCCCGCAGCAGGCGACCTCACAAGACCCAATTCCCCAAAGACGGAGACGCGGGCGTCCCAGAAAACACCCACTTGCCCCCGTGGAACAGGACGAACCGCCACAACAGCACTCCGTATACATCAGCGAAACGGACGTCAGCTTGCCCATCGTGTGTACGGTAGCGTACCTATCGTCGAAGGAACAGGACGATCAGGCCTTGGTTGCTATATTGCGTGCTGAAGGCATTATAACAGCTCCTGGAGAGCCGTTTGTAGCATCCACGTACAAGGAGATCGACGCCCTCATCAGCAGAGGCGTATTTGAGTTCGTTCCATTCGATCCGAAACAGCACTCGGGCACCCGCATCTTCCGCTCCCGGATCGTCAACGAACTCAAAGGCAAGGGCACCTCACAGCCCTACGAGAAGTCACGCCTCGTCATCCAGGGCTTCGCAGACGACGGAAAACGCACTATTTTAACGCAAGCACCTACAATTCAACGGTCCAGCCAACGGTTGATCCTCGCACTTGCACCATCTCTGCTACTTCGTGGCCAGCACCTATGGCTACGAGACATCACGCAGGCGTATGTCCAGGCGGCTATGCCGCTGAACCGCACCATCCTCGCCAAGCTGCCGACACAGATACAGCACCACTACCCGGACAACACCATCATGAAGGTGGTGAAACCGCTGTACGGCATCGCCGAGGCAGGCACTTACTGGTGGGCCACGTACTACGCCCACCATAGAGAAAAGCTCCAGATGGAAACATCTACGTACGACCCGTGCCTGCTTATAACTACCAAGGAAAACCAGCACTTCGGCATCGTTGGCATGCAAACGGACGACACCATCGGCGTGTCAGATGAAGCGTTTGACCGACATGAAGATACTGCCTTGCAGGCAGCCAGCTTTACCGCAAAGCCCAAGGAACGCCTACAACCGGACAAACCGCTTGCCTTCAACGGCGGGACCATCACACTGTGTGCAGCAACCGGTATCATACAACTACGGCAAAAGGGGCAAGGCGAAAAGCTGCAGCTCCTAGAGATCACCCCTGAATCAACCGCTGCTTCCATCAAGGCCCAGTACACCGAACAGCGTGCGCGCGGTGCATACATTGCATCCATCTGCCAACCCGAGGCCTGCTACGACCTGTCTGCTGCAGCGCAGCACCAAGAGCCAACTCTCGAGCAGGCGAAGGCGCTGAATCAGCGTCTGCAATGGCAAATAGACCACCAAGACCGCGGCATCCGGTACCTGCCCATCGACCTGTCAACTGCGAAGCTGTTCGTCTTCGTAGACGGGTCTCTAGCAAATAACCCTGACCTGACATCTCAGCTTGGATTTGCGATCATCCTAGGCAACGAAACAGCAGTTAGCGACGATACCTTTACGCTAACTGGCAACCTTGTGCATTACAGCTCCACAAAGTGCAAACGCATTACCCGTAGTTCCTTGGCTTCAGAGGTCTATGGCATGGTGGCAGGCGTAGATATGGCCTACGTTATTACAAACACCATCAATCAAGTGCTAGAACGCCTGGATCTCCCAGCAGTACCCACCATTGCATGCACCGATTCGTACTCACTATACGAGTGCCTGGTAAAGCTCGGAACAACGCAAGAGAAACGGCTGATGGTCGATATAATGGCACTTCGGCAGTCATACGAACGCCGAGAGCTGTTTGAGATCCGTTGGATCAGCGGTGAAGACAACCTAGCAGATGCCTTTACTAAGAACAGCTGCAACAAGGCGTTTGAGCGCTTCATGGATACGGCAACTGCTGTGATTCGGATGGAGGGATGGGTCGCAAGGTGATGATTTTCATAAGAACCAGCTGTCCCAAGAGCTGGCTGCGCGGGCGCAGCCCTAACAGGACCAGGAAGCTCCGGCCGAGATACGGGCGCCGGAGCTGCGATGCTGAATACGCAGTTACGGAATCAGGCTTGCGGGAGTTACTGCTTCTTTTATATATCTAGGTGATCCTGGGCCCTGGCACAAAATTGAAGACTGCCAGTGTTGGAATATCACTAACACTGCCAGGGCTAGCGCCAGGATCGTAGGCACCCACGTGTGTAGACCACAGCTAGTAACAGCTGTAAGGGCACGTGCAGGTGCCTCCCTGCTAGATATAGGGCCACTTCGTGGCCCTATTACCTAGCCTAGATTCTGTTCTTTAGACATCAAGTAAAACACCAAGTTAACCATCACGGTTTTGACGTCTCACCCGCCCGAAAGAGCAATTGCTATAACAGCAGGATACCTGAGTTATCCAACAGTTACAGCATCAGTGCCTCGCTTGATGCCACGGTCCGAGCTGCAAAGTGCAATAATGCTCGGAGAAAACGCAACACAGCAACTATGGATGCTGCGGTTGGTGATTTCAAGTTATCATCCTCTTCGTTCTCCCGAAGGTCGACAAAATCTAGCTTTAGTGCAAGCTTACCTGAATTAAAATTCTCAATCTCAATGCACAGTGGCTCTGACAGATGCTGCTTCCCGCGCTCTATGACAGCACACACGCCCTTTGGCGACATCGATATGTACGGCAATTTAAACGCAATACCCTATCGCCAGTGTTCTTGAGAATTGCACTTTTCCGATTAACGGTTACATTAATAAAACATGAGACAAAAACCTTAGAGTGGATTGGCTGAAT
Source organism: Dactylonectria macrodidyma (assembly GCA_020744425.1). Taxonomy (NCBI): domain Eukaryota; kingdom Fungi; phylum Ascomycota; class Sordariomycetes; order Hypocreales; family Nectriaceae; genus Dactylonectria; species Dactylonectria macrodidyma. The sequence continues at coordinate 732,777 of JAGMUV010000026.1, read as the reverse complement.
GTGATTGATCTATTGGCGACTATGGTGTATGAATTAGCGAAATGGGACCGGGAATCTCATCAATTAGCGTGTATAAAATGGCTGTTCCAGGTCGGTTTTGATGCTCAAATTATATTCAATCAAGTGAAGCTCAATATCTCTTAGTGATTGCTACTGTTCTTTGAGCTCTAAAGCAGCAAAAATCGGGGGGAAATTCAATCAAGATACCAAATGCCATCCTTACTCTATGTAATAAGGGATGGTAAGCGTGCCACGTTCCTGGATCCTGTCGATGCTCGATGACCTCCTGGAGTTTCTCTCGAGTCTCTCGAGGAGATCACAAAGCAATCTGAAGGGAAATGGCATGTTGAAAAATATGGTAACGAGAAGAGTGAAGGGGTAAGCACCAGCTCCCACAGCGTGCACGAACGTAGAGGGTATTAGGGAGCTTTGTGGATATCTGGCGTTCATTTAGGAGTCGGTCAGCATACTATATAGCTGGTCCAGGTAGACTACTCGTTGATGATTCGCAGGACCTGTTTGTGCCATTTATCCTAGCCACTAACAGTAGGCACCACGAGGACTTATGACGCCGTGGAACGAGGGAGAACGCAGAGGCGAGGCAGACTTCGGGGAAGCCGGTGCAGGGGCATCACCTTGGCCTGAGATTGCCTTGGCCGACATCTCCTGCCTGACTAGTGGCGTCAATTTCTCAATTTTTGAGGAGGTCGTGTTGAAAAAGGGTGGTAGGCGACGAATATTGTAACCCACCACCGTCGAGCTGCAGGCAGAATTAGACTCTGAGTCCGTCATTCCAAGGCTTCTGTCTAGGCAAGCCCGGGGATAGCCGATATCCGCTACAAGGAGGCACCTACCTCTCTGTACGGGAAGACGCTTAGGGAACCAAGAGTTGAATGTAATACCGTAGCGCATGAATCTTGGCTTGCTTTGACTCAGTGGCTGAGTAGGTGACCTGGCTGATCGGGGGAGATTTCTAAAAAGGGACTCCTTATCTTTGTTTGCCTAGGCGACAGCAGGTCCTGAAAGGTACTCTTGATATTGCAGGACACGACTCGACCTTCAGCTGAGAACTCTTCCTCTTTTTCGCCTCTTGCTTGTCTTTCACACCCTCGAGAATTAGGCGGTAGACTAGTATACGCAAAGCGGGGGACCAGTACGAAGAAAACATGAGTGTAAGGACGACTAGACCAGTATAACAATATCCCAATACGACAAAAACAGGATACTAGTATAAAGAGCATTGGTATATGCGGACTGGGATAAAGAAAATGAAGAATAGAACTAAGTTGGTACCAGTCCAAAATAGTACGCTGATAGGTATAGAATAAAGTACCAGTACGGACCGACTAGTATGAATACCGCCCCAAAACCGAAGAACTGTACGATTAGACCAACCAAGGTCTTAGGCCTGTTCCCGGTGGCCCACAGGAACGGCGTCAAACCGGCCTTATCCTTCGCGTTGATATCGGCTCTGCCCGTATCGAGGAGCAGCTTGACCATAGCCTCATTTCCGTTCTCGGCGGCCCACCAGAGCGGCGTCCGACCGTCGATAGTCTTCGTGTTAACATCAGCCTTGCCTATATCGAGGAGCAGCTTGACGACGGCCCCGTGCCCGTTCTTGGCGGCCCACGATAGCGGCGTTCGTCCAGCGCCATCCACCACGTCGGTGGCGACACCAATGTCGAGCAGTCGTTTGACGAAGACCTCGTTGCCCTTCTCAGCAGCGGACAAGAGTAGTTCTTGACGAATATTGTCCACAGAATCGGCATCGGCCCCCTTCATTAGTAGGCTGGCTGTAGCCTCCTGTCCAGTGCAAAGGGCGTAGGATATCGGCGTTCCTCCAATTTCATCCTTTGAATCAACGCGGGCTCCTTTCTTGACCAGCTGCTGGACGATGGCCAGATGGCCATTCCAAGCGGCGTATGATAGTGGCGTTCGACCGTCTCTATCTCTTGCATCGACTTCTGCGCCTTTCGGAAACGATAGTTTGATGGCTTTTTTGAGGCGAATCTTCGGACGCTTGATCAACAGCTTCACGACACCGTCAGATCCGTTCTCTGAAGCCCAAGAGAGCGCCGAACGCTGATAAGTGCCATCTCTGGAATCAATATCGTCTACTCCAAGCTGAAGCCTTACAATTTGCTCGAGTCCGAAATATGAGGCAATCATGAGGGTAGTGAAACCCTGAGGAAATCCCGTGTCCGTATTAGCCCAGTAGACCCTGAACCAAGTCCGACAACTTCTTGAACTCGCATCACAGATTCGCCGCACTGATTCTATGACTGCATCGTCTTCGATAGCTGATGCTCGGAAGTGGGCAGCCCAGTTTGTAGCAGAGTAGTCAAGGAAGACGTGATCGCGAAGATAGTTTGATACTTTATCATCCGAATTTTCGTCCAGAGGGTTGGTTTCAAACTCGGTAAAGAGTAGGTGCCAGATACAGATCTGGAAAAGAATGCGATGGGACTCTGGTGGCTGGAGTGAGGATTTCCATATGTGATTGTCGTGGTCCTCTCGAGGATCCGGATCGTGTCTCAGGACCAGGAATTCTTTCGCGGTCTGGTGAAGCAGATATATCTTCGAGTCCGTGATGGTGACGAAGAGGCCGCAGAGGTCTCTGACATACCTGCCGAAGCGCTTCTCTAGTCTTTCATTCAGGTCTTTATAGGACCTGTGATTTTGTCGAAGAACCAACGCTAGGTCCATCTCTGCCAGAGTCAAGGGCCGCGCTGCTGCGACGACAATATGCAGCAGTTTTCTGGCTTCTTTGGGGTTGCTACTCTTAGCTAGAATCCTCTCGTATGCGTCATTAACGGTCTTTGGAAGTGAGGAAGTGACCTTGCGTATCTTGGCCTTATTGATGCTGAGATCGCCTTTGATCAACTCTAGGGTGAGATAAACCCAGAGATAGGTCTGGTTAGGAATACGCCGGAGCTCTTGCAAGAGCAGATTTTTCTCGTCTGGCTCGAGATCCAGGATGCGTGAAACCCTGTCTTCTATATAGACATCGATCTCTCGGGCAATCTTCGATATCTCCGCATCGGCTTCCCCCTTCAGGTGGATGACAGGCAGCCCCGGAATATTGAGAGGCTGGAAGCCCTGTCCGATTTTGTCATAGGGCCGACTTGTTACGAGAAACTTCAAGTTGACGTTATTTTTCGTGTCATTCTTCAGGTCATAGAATTTGCGCAGGGCTTGGGCGAGCTTGTCCCGTTCTTGGTCTTCGCATTCGTCGAATGCGTCAAGAATACAGACTAACTCGCCAGCATTCTTGTCTTGTGATGCCATAACTAGGACGTCCCAGAGTTCATCAAACGAGCTTGTAAGATGTGCTTTGTAGGCTTCGAACCGCTTGACAATCTTGTCCGAGAAAAGGATCTCCCTTTTTGTGAAGAGCTGGTGTAGGATGCAGCTGACAGCGCTTTTCGCGCTCCTCTGATCCTCGGAGTCGTCCTTGAAGAAGAAATAGCTGGTCGTTCTGGATTTCGTACTCTGAAGCTCAGAGTCCACCAGATGTTTTGCTAAGACGGACTTTCCGCACCCGGGATTTGCAGACACCCAGAGCATACTTGACGATTTGCTTTCTCGCCATTGCTGAAAGTCGTCGTGACCTACGAACCACTCACACGTCCCTGGAACCCGATCTGCATTCCTGTTCTTGTTATCTTGATACGGTGAGGTGTGGAGGGTCTGGAGGATCTCACTCCGAGTCTTGCCGTCTTCATTGGATTGAACTTCAGAGCAGGAAAGGTCAGTCTATTGGTAATGAATCTGGCTATCAATTCCGTGATTTCGTACCGAAGGTCATAGTCTGCGCAATATACTGTTCGCCACTGCCAGGGTTGATGTTATGGCCTTGGCCAGAAATGACAGACAGATAGCCCGTCCCCCCAGAGGCGATATTCTGGGAGTTTGTCATGGAGCCCTCGAAATCCGAGTCTGGCACGGACGACTCCACGTTCGACAACTGATCAATCGCCTCCTTCAGCTCGGCCATCTGGCTCTGGGTTGCCGTCCTGAACAACTGGTTGGCAGCCAATGCATCCAAGCCTCCCAGGATGCCTTGCATCAGGGTCTCCACCCGGTGTGCTTTGCCCAAGCGGAGCAGAGAGGTGCGATAGAAGTCGAGCACGGATCCGTCCTCCGCATTCTTCACCCCTTTTTCAACTTTCTCAAAGATGTCCTGCAGCATTTTGGCCTTTTCTTCGCAACCAGACAAGCCTCATTCGACACCGTCGCGGTACCTTTCTGCAGTAGAAGATATGATCAGGTGCTTTGCGTCGCCCGCACGAGCAGGTCATTCGCGCGTCTTCGTGGTTGAACCGTTCGTGGTATGCAGCGAAATCCCCATGGAGGGCCCTTGCTGCGAGTAAATGGTGCAGAGCAGCCCGAGGGAGCGAGAGCTCCGGCGGGCAGCGTGTAGTTGCCTTGAGATTGAATCTCTTATATTGCTCGGGGGCGGAGGTTGCCCACCATGCTTCAAAGGCTTCCTTCGGTTTCTGCCTCGCCATCTTTCGTAGATATGCCAGCGTCGGCTGAGCACCCTCTGGCTCCGGCAGCGAGGAAGCCGCTTTTGCCAGCTTATCCGCTTGTTCGTTGCCGGGGATGTCTGTGTGGCCAGGTATCCAGCGCACTTGTGTGGCACCATGAGATGTAGCCAGCGCCTGGAACTTGAGGAAGACGTCATGTGAGGAATCGGACGGTGTGCCCCGTAGGCATGTTGCGGCTGCCAGGTTGTCTAGGCAGACCACAATGTTTCGTGTCGCTGATCCTGGGAGGTTCAGAGCGGCCTTGAGGCCCTCCAGTGCTCCTGTAGCTTCAGCATCAAACACCTCGGCAGGTCCAAGACGGCCCGAGCCGTCGTAGATGGAAAGGTCCTTCTGGTGAATGGCAAACCCATAGCTGGCTGCTCCTTCCGAGGACAAGGAGCCGTCTGAGTATACGATCAGAGTGGTTGGGCCTACTGTCTCAGCCCACCGGAGGAAGGCCTCGGCCGATTCCTCTTTCGCTGCCGTCTGTAGGGGTGTGTCCTGTTCCTTGTCGAAGCGTTTTTGCATGAGAGCCGGGCGTGGACAGGGTGCGAGGAGCTCATTAGTCCGTCGGAGACGGGTCTTGAAGCTGCTCTCTGTTAGAGTTTGGTACTTCCGCTTGATGAGCGGGTGGTAGGTGGGTTGTCCAGGAGCCGACAACATCACAGTCAAACTTCTCACGGCAGTATGGCACATCATCGGAACACACGTTCGCCGCCTCTTCGAGGGGTGTCTGGCCATAGGCCACCACCCGAAGCCTTTCAGAGCGGCCGAGGTGGTGATGATCGCCAAATCTGGACGTAGAGACCTGACAGAGCCGCGGGCATGGCGGCCTATCTCTCTGCTCTCTTGCCTCGGCAAGGGGCTAGAACGGTTGGTCGCGCGCCGTCTTGCGTGGGCATGTATCCACTATGGAGTCCTCCACCCACAACAAGCCGGGGCGCTCCCGAAGAGGTCTGCGACAGACCTTGTGGCCGCCCTAGTCCACGACATTGAAGAAGTATTTGCCCTCAAGAAGGTGGCCACGCTGGTCACGATGGACATCCAAGGCGCTTTCGACACTGTCTTGCGCAACAGACTAATTCTGCGACTCCGCGAACAAGGCTGGCCGGAACGTCTTGCACGATGGGCCGGTTCGTTTATGGACGACCGATCTGCCTGCGTCAGATACCAGGATACTACCACTCCGCTCTCTCCTCTCCAATGCGGCCTCCCTCAGGGGTCGCCGGTATCGCCAATCCTATTTTTGTTATATACGGAACCCATCTACAGACTAAGCAACCCTCAAGGCCGGTTCGGCTACGCAGACGACACAGCAATCCTGTGTACGGGCGACACGGTAGAGGAAACAGCGGCTGCAGCGTCAAGATCTGTCGAAGAAATGGTCCGCTGGGGCGCGGCGAACGGAATATCTTTCGACCCTAAGAAGACGGAAGTCATGCACTTCTCCTGGAGCAAACTCGAGACCACACCGTCCATACGCCACGGCGATGTCGAAAAACACCCCGAGGCAGCAATGCGCTGGCTAGGCATCTGGCTGGACAGCAACCTGTCGTTCCGAGTCCACGTAGAGAAATGGACGGCTAAAGCCCAGGCTGTGGCCTACCATCTACGAGGACTCACCAACACGATACACGGCCCACTACCTAGTGCCGTGCGAAGCGCCGTCAGAGCATGCGTTGAACCGGTTCTGCTCTACGGCACTGAAGTATGGTACCCAGGCGCAACCCAGCCGCGGTGGAGCCAGCCGTCCAAAGACCGACCATCAGGTATCCGGCATCTCCTGCGGAGAATGACCGACGCCATCGTGCATTCCATGCGAGCCATACTCCCCGTCTGGAGGACGACCCCCATCGCCATCCTCCATCGGGAAAGTGGAATACCTCCTATCGCCCAACTTCTCGAAGCACGTCGATACCGCTTCTCCGCCCGACTCAAATCCCTTGATGAGGCACATCCCCTCGCGAAGCGCACGCTTCCACCCAGTGCAGGTAAGTGCTCTCGAGGGTAGTAAAGGGGAGATTAGAGTCAACAATGCAAGAGTTGTTCCGTCAGCTGGATCCTGATCTCTGTCTCCAGGTGCCCTGGAGTCGAAGTACGGTCAGGAAAGATCTCGAGAATATACTCTCTTTAAAGAAAGCAGCCGTCAAGGAAGAACTCGACATGGCTGTTACCCAGATACATATCAGCTTCGATCTCTGGACCTCTCCAAACAGGCTAGCTTTTATTTCGATCTTTGGTCACTTTATTGACCGGGACAACTTATACCAAAGCCGGCTGCTTGCTTTCCGGAGGCAGATCGGGTCTCACGCCGGCGAGAATATCGCGTACACTATAACGAATGTCGTCCGGGATTGGGGGATCGACTCGAAGCTTGGGGTCTCGATCTGCGATAATGCGACTAGTAATGATGTTTGTTTGCGAAGCCTCTACGCAACTCTCGATGCCTCGATGACTCGAGCAGATACAGAGGCACGAAGGATGCGATGCTTCGGGCATATTCTCAACCTTGTTGCCCAAGCTTTCCTCTATGGCGATGATGCAGCTTCTTTCGAACTTCAATCTGAGGCTTATGGCATGCTGGAGCAGGTTGAAGAAGACCTCGAACACTGGCGAGCTAAGGGTCCAGTTGGGAAGCTTCATAATATCGTCAGGTTCATCCGAGCCTCTCCGCAACGTACCGAAGCATTCAAAGCACATGCCAGAGAGCAGAAGGAGGCAGACATTTATAAGCTTGCAGAAGAATCAACGGCCGAGCTTGAAGTGATACAGAACAACGCTACGAGATGGAATTCGACCTATATGATGATCGAACGCGCCTTGATCAAGCAGTCTGAGCTCAATAGCTTCATTCAAGAGTTAGGGCTGGAAGCAGACGCCTCAAGAAGGGCTCCTATCGCCGACATCCTGACCTCTGATGACTGGAATGTCCTCAGAGAAGTTCTCCATATCTTGGAGCCGATCTATAATATGACGATGAGAACACAGGGATGGGGTACAAGTGGGAGTCACGGCCGGCTCTGGGAAGTCATGACAGGGATGGAGTTTATTCTGGAACATCTCGAAGAATGGCGGGCTCTCTATGACGAGGAATCCGCTCATCTAGCTGCGGAAGTAGGGCAGAGAAGCCAGGGAGAGGATCCTGAGCTGGTTATGGGTGTGAAATCAACATCTGCGCAGTCACCGGCAGTCGGCCAAACCCGAGAGAGGCCGTCACGCCAGCCGCGACTGCCATCAAGGCTTCAGGGGTGTGAGATCACGCCGTTACGCCGCTGTCGCGACACAGGTCGTCCGGCTCATCCACATGCCAGCCCACAGTTCAACGAAGATGCCCTCCCTGCGCATTCTCGAAACGACTACCTACAGAGCGATGCCCGCTCTATGAGTACTATTGCTAGTATGGAGGGTCAAGAGCGTGCAAGCATCAAGGCGAGCATCAATAATGCTTGGATTAAGCTTAACGAGTACTATACCCTCCTCGGGCAGTCGCCTCTGTTTGCGGCCTCTGTTGTTTTGAACCCGGATCTTGGTCTCCGGTGGCTCGAGGCTAACTGGACCTCTCCAGAGCAGCTACAATGGCTTCGGGATGCAAAGGATGGCATCAAAGGCTACTTTGAGCGTTGGTACTCAAACGACTATGACGCGTCCGAGGAGAGCATTGTGGCCATGCCCTCGTTAACGCCACGACCTGAGCAAAGCAAGTTTGAGCAGTGGGTAAAAAGCCGGCAGCCTAAGCTTTCAGCAACGGGCAGTGAGCTTGAACGATGCTATAGGCTTGAGCCGGAGCAAGTGAACGACCCCATTCAGTGGTGGACCGATCATAGGAACTCTTTTCCACGCCTAAGCAGATTTGCATTAGATGTCCTTGCTATTCCAGCCATGTAACTGACTGTGAGAGAGCATTCAGTCTTGCGAAGCTTACAGTCAGCTCACAGAGGCATTCCCTACTTGGATCGAGCATTGAGTCGGTCCAATTACTGAAGAACTGGATCAGGGGAGGGCGTGTTACTCTAGGGGGCTTATGCTTGAGCAATAAGCCAGTTAGAACCTAGGGCAGGATGCCGAAGCTGGGGATAGCTTCACCTGACCTATGATGTATCAGATATCTATCAATCAATCAATCAGATCAGATATAGAGGGTAAATTATCAGTTCAGATGAGATTTGGGCCCTAATCTGATCTGATTGATCTGACAGCAGCGCTGATATACAGCACCTAATTAGACACATTCCAAGCTACCTAGCTAAAGGAAGGTTACCTATTTGGGGTTGTTCTCTTCCTTTCGTCCCTCGCCGCCGTTTTCGATACGTACATACATAGGACACGACCGTTACAATTGGTGCAGGCCACCCTTAGATGGTGCCTTAAGTGGCGGAAGAATCGGCCTCAGACAAGCTTCGACGACGAGAAACAACAATTGCGATGAACGAAGGCTTCTTGGAGGGTTTTCATTGACAATGAACGTCAATTATGAGACTTTAAATCAGTCTGAATATGCTATTAAACTCGTCAGCTAAAGAATTATCACATCGTTGAGGGGCCAGGTTCCCCTAAATCCTTCTATCACTTGAGAGTCAATGCGACATCGACAGTCTTGTGCGTTGGACAGCATCTGGGATGGAAGAGACGTTACACAAGTCCTCGATACCAGCTGCGGGTTTCTCGATAGACGCTGAAGACGACAAGTTCATTATCTGTTCACAAAATCCCGAATCCTCCACTATCATACAGTAATCATCCCTTCATCAATACCCAAACGGCTCTCTTCCCCATCCGCCTACTGCTTCTTAAAGTTCCCAGCATCTTCAACCCCCTTTGATACCTCGTTGAGTCCAGATTCAACCCCGGTCCCCAATTTCCCAAGAGGGTCGCCCACCTTAAGCCCCGTCGGCGCAGTCGCACTATTGAGGGTGTCACCAACGCCTCTCATTAATGCGCCTGTGGTAGAACCGACGGTGCGCCCCAAACTGCCGACAGTATTTCCCAGCGTGCTAGTCACGAGGTTGGCAGGCCCCGTGGCTTGGTCTGCAGCGGTCTTCTTCTGCTCGGACATCTTGTATGAGTGGTTGTGGTCACGTGCGTGGGTCACGCGTCTCGTACGGTAGGTGGTAAGAGTTACAGCTTCACTTTTGTTTGATGTTCAGAGGAAACCAAGTCTAGTAAATCCAAGTGACAATTCAAGATAAGTTTAGCTGATTTAACGTGGAGGCTTCAGTCTTTTTTATGCCCATCTCGCTGAGGGGCGTTGATGTGCGAGGAGTGTTGATCGAGTTCCAAGCAATGACGTCAACACAAGCGGCTGTTCCACAACCATTGGCCAGACGCTCACCTTACCCCAGTCAAAGATGACGCTGGGCAAGACGCGTCTGCATCTCATCTTGCTACGAAAGATCTTGACCTGGTTGCCTGAACACCACTTTCATGAGGTCTCTAGAGTAGGACGACTGGATCGCCTCAACTTGGTTTCTTGTCGAGTCGGCGTTTGCCACAGTTGGACGTAACACTTTCTTGGATGATTCGCCCTCAGTACACCCTCACAGTCTGATTTACCAAGAGGTAACTCCAGCCCCACCCACAAGAACACTTCCAAGATTCATGTGAAGGCACCAATGAAGCGTATCTTACAAGAGCAGCTGGCCTCGTCTGATCAACTCACCATCACAAAAGTCTAGGTCCACCTACTTGATGTTACGAGTATGTGACGGCTCCTATCCCACGAGTGCTCACAAGACAACACCTCCGTACTTAGCCCCACATGACCCCTGCGATGACGAGAGTACGAGCGGGGTACCGGAAGTTTGATCCGTCATTTTAACCCCCCCAAAACACCACTGGAAGACCCCTGAAGCATTTCAATCTCATCAATGAGAACCGGTACTCAATTGATTCCCGAGGGTGCGCAGGCTCTCAATGCCTATGATGACAAGAGCTTTATTAAGGCAAAGCACAGTCATCGGCTGTGGCCAAATGACCCCACCTGCATAGTTGTTTTCCCGGCTGCCCAAGACCGAGGCACGCAATTTGAACCTTTCAACGTTCCAAGGCGCGAATTTCACATCGATACGCTGCCTCCAACGCCTCTCGAGCTATTCCAGCTTTTCCTACCTATTTCCCTTGTTGAGAAATGGGTACATTACACCAAGATCTGGATCTCGTGGCTCAAAGCCAACGAGTGGGTGGATAGCTGGAAAAAGCCGATGGGTCGAACATCACGTCTGCGAACTTGGGAAGGAACCTATGCCTCAGAGATCTACCTGTTTATTGCAATACTGATTTATATGGGAATACACATAGAAAAGACGTTGAAGACCTATTGGAGTTCCCCTCAGCCCGGTTCACAAGGCGCAGAACACTCATTTATCAAGTTCATGCCCTACTGGAAGTTTCAGCTCATCCACCGTCATCTCCGCCCTTTTGACCACACCAAGATCGATGAGACCGATGAGGAACACCTACCAGAGGTGTTCCAAGGCATTGAAGAGTGGTCTAACCACATACAAGCAGTCTCAGCCGAGCTTTTAACTGCTGGGTCTCACCTTGCCGTGGATGAGTGCATGGTTGGTTATACGGGGAAATGTGACGCCAAAACAACGGTCAAGGGCAAGCCAGAACCAGTGGGATTCAAGATCTGGGTTATCGCCCAACAGGGCTTCTTTCTTCGCTGGCTTTGGCACATCAGAGATGCGACTTATGGCCCCGTTGGCATCGAGCTTCCACAGAAGAAGTCATCCACACGTTCTCAGGGCCGGGGCGCTTCCAAGGCCGCAGGGAAAGAGCTAGCCAGGGAAGAGAAGCCCATTGCCTTGAACCCGACCCAAGCCGTCGTCATTGCCCTAGCAAATCTACTGCCAAAAGCGACATATCATGTCTTCATCGATAACCTCTTCTCGTCATCAGGTCTCCTCCGCAGTCTTCGGAATCACGGCCACGGAGCCACAGGCACGGCCCGCAAGAACAGCGGCATCTACAAGGAATTGGCAGAGGATAAGGGCAATGATGGCAAGGTCAAGGCGATACCGACCCCTGACAATAAGGTACCAATTTCTGACACTTTTACTTTGAAAATCCCTACTAATCTGTCGTCATTCTATATCCCTAGGTCAACCATATCGCTTGGAAAGACAACAAGCTTGTGTTATTTATGACAACCGTGTTCACTGGCGCCGACGATGCGCGAGTTGAACGCCAAAGGAGGAAGCCGTCGTCACGCAAGCCCGAGGCCAAGCCAATACGCCAATTCTTTGGTGACGAAGCTGTCAAGATAGTTCAAATCCCGACGGTCGCTGCTGCTTATAACGAAGAAATGAATCATGTTGACCGTGGTGATCAGTTGAGGTCATATTATGAGTATAGGCATCCCCTACGCCGCGGTGCTTGGCAGGCACTTTGCTGGACCTTCCTCCTAGATGTGGCCCTTGTTAACAGTTATCTTCTTCAGCGTTACGGGCAGCCACGTTGGAAGCGATATACGAATCATAGGGAATGGCGAGAGTGCATTTATAATGCATTATTCAACACATACGGTCATGAAAGTCAGTCAAGGAAGAGATATCGCGCAGGGGAGGAATTGGACGATGAGGGCACCGAAACACGGCCAATTGAGCATAATCTTGTCCGTCGGAAGAACCCTGTGGATTGCGTATGCTGTCAGGGCTTTCGGCAAGGTCAAGTGAGGTCAAAAGGTCAGAAAAGGAGGAAGCCGTTGGGGCCGGGTGATGCTAACAAGATCCGGGTAGGGACGAGATATTGGTGTAGTGTGTGCCAAGTCGCGTTATGTAACAATGACTACTGTTGGTACATCTATCATAATAGAAAAAAGGCGTAATAAGATGTACCTTTAATTTGCGGCATTTTAATTGGCCTGACCCTTCAAAAGCTACCGAGGTGTTGTCTTGTGAGCACTCGTGGGATAGGGTAGTTGCACGGGATGCCTCCTTCGACAGTAGTTTGCAGAGGTGGGCTAACGAACCACAGAATCATATCATTTGGGCTCAAGTCTGCGTGAAAATCTCAATTCAGGAGGTTGATTAACTAGAAACGATGTGGACTCCTACATCTACTTGAGGTCAAAGACATTTGCCATCTTGGACTGACGTGTGGTGAAAGTGATCGCCTAGAATCCTCAATCCTATCGACTAGAGTATTCATAGATGTCATATTGCGGGGAACCATCTTAGCACCACGTAGGACTGAATTGATGCACTGTGACAGGAAACTACTACGTAGAAGCTCCTTCGATAATTTTATTCTTCCGCAGTCATTGTTGAGGAGAGCACCAGCCATTCCTGGCCTCCCCAAGACTTGATTGGTGTCTTGATGTACCGGCCAACTCCCGCACCACCACAATATGGCCATCCCCGAATCAAATTGAGGGAGGTTACTCCCCCACTTCCTTTCCCTGATATCCGGTAGCTTATTGGCATGTGAAGATGGCAAGGGTGCTGAGGCGGAGAGGACAGGCTGGCTTTCGCTGGTAAAAGTAAAAAGCAACGCCGACAAAATTAGCGACGCCGATAGTTGGTCATTCTTGCGTCATAATGTTGATGCGAAAAGACTGGATCCTAGCCGACTGAGTCAAAAGGTCTTGCTATAACCGTGGTTGAACGATTACAGCTTGCTAGCTTTATAGGCTTAAGGTGCAATTGCCCACATTGCATGCGTTTCCGCATCAATGTTCTTCGCTTCCTTATTTTAATTCTGACACAACAGTTTTGGCTTTCACATGTCATATGGGGGGATCTAGGATTTATAAAGAATAGCGTAACTTACCGGCCTGCTACACACAGTTCGCGTCACTGGAAGCCTCTCCCACTCATTGGCTGGTCTTGACCTCTCGGTATTTCTCCCCGGAACATCACATTTTCTTCTCGCGCCGCCACTGGATCAGCGTCGCATGATAACGAGCAACATTCGGCGACATGGCGTCCTATCACAGGTCCTTTTGTGCCAGCCTTCGAAGTGGTCAAAGGTTGATCAAATCACCGATATATAGAAGGATATCAAATTTGTTGCCATGCTTCCACCATCGCTGCAGCCAGGCATGGGTCCGATTCGATTCCTTCGCCTCATCATCAGCCGTGACACCTTACGACCGGGCGTCCTAGTCTCAGAGGCGCCTCCCAAGACTCGGCCACTCTCAGAGGCCCATGTCCCGACTCTGACCCAGGATCCACTCGTCACTGAGATGCTCCAGCGGAGCGATGCTCAGGATGCGGATTCGAAGGCCGTGTGCCCGCGACCGATGAGCTGGGTTCTTTACTCGGAGTCAGTCGATAATGATCAGGCTATCAAGGCGGCCTCTGGTGTTCATTGGAAGTTTGCCCGGCAAGGTATGGCGGATTCCGCGACATGGGCCAAGACTCATCCATCATGCTGATCATGTTTCATTCTAGGCACTAGTCTCGTAAAAATCTCCATCGATGGAGGCAAGCCCGCAGTCGCAGAGGAAGATGTTATTTTCGAGCGGAAGGCCTTCATTGATGGTGTGACGTATCTCCTCAAGGCACAAAAGCCACAAGAAGGGTCTATGGGGCCCTAACTGCAGAAATCCACCGTCACACGGTGGCGGCCGCGCCTAACAGCCACAAGGTCGCAGCTACGTCGCAGGTTTGCCACAGCTAGCTTTCAGCTAGCAAGTGGCTGAGGGAGTTATGGAACACGGGCTAAGCGCAACCGGCCGGATCCGAGAGCTCCGACCGGGTTACGAGAGACCCGGCCGGGCCGGAGTCTCAGGATTAAGAAGACCAATCAAACTAGCTGGACCTAAGCAGCTAAGCTACAGCTAGCTAGCTAGGGTATTGGAAGGAGGGATACTAGACCTGGCTATAAGAAGAGCTACTAGAGGAAGAAGGCAAAAAGGGGGGTCAGAGATCAATACAGTCACCAGCATCATTCCTACTAGCTAGCTGCTATCTTGCAGCGTGTCTGCCCTCTTCACTCCCTTGTGTGTAACCAGTCCTGACAAGGCCCCCAGTCTCGTAACTGGACTTCATTTATTAAGGCTATCACTGCGGACGGCCGTACCTTGACACCTGGCATCATTTTTAAGGGCAAGGAACTCCAAAAACAGTGGTTTTTGGAGGAATTCCGGAAAATAGCTGATTGGAATTATATAACTTCACCTAATGGATGGACAGACAACCACGTTGCTATCAAGTGACTTAAGAGAGTCTATTTGCCTCAGATCCAGCCTGCCGACGAATCTAGTGCCAGGCCGATTCTGCACCTGTTAACAAGGTCAACTTTATACGGGCTTATGCCATATATCTGGGCGGCATGGTGTTGCGATAAGTTGTTTTCTGTGACATAAAATACGGCATCAGCCATTTCATCCTCCATATAAACACTCCGAGGCCGTTTTAAAGCCATTTTAAGTAAATTGTGGAGGGCTGGCAAGAGGAGCAATCATGAGGAGGCAGGAGGGGATTCAGGCGCTGGATTGCAAATTTTTGAAGTGCAGGGTGACCACGGACCACCAGTTCTATGTGGCCAACTGACCTTTAAAAATGAACTCCAGCCATTTCTTTATATGTTAAAGGCAACGGCTTGCAAATAGGTTCAAGAATGACTGAAATCTATGTAAGTGAACTTGGCGAGTTTTGTATGGGAAGGCGATTTTTTTGGTGACCGAAAGGGGGGTGTGACCGAAAAGGGGGTGGTGCATGGTACAGGCCTTAGTTTGAGAGTACCTTTATTTCTGGCTGAATGCGGTGCGATTGAAATTTTGGTGATGCATTAAGTGGGGGTGCCCATTAAGTGGTCGTGGATGGTAGCGCTTTGTCAACCCTCTTGGAGAAGCCGCCCACTCTGTCCGGTAGTGTCTGGTGCTGTTGTAGCTGCTCTCTCGCCAGTCTTATCCGCGTCGATCGAGCTTGGTACGGCTGTGTCTCTGGCGTGCGCCCCGATTCAGTTGCTCTCTGGGCCTCTCTCTTCGCCTTGGGCCCCAAGGGGAACGCATCATCCCGAGAGGGTACCCAAATCATCTTGACCCTGTTGTTGCCTTTTCTTAGCCGTCGGATGTGGTTGTAGATTTCTCGGATGGCGCACTGTCCCGATTGTTGTCGTGGTCGCGCGATCGCCTTCAGTGCCGACTGGCCGCTTGACAGTATGGTAAGTTTTCGGTCCCGTAGTCCGTCAGGCATGCATCGCAATGCCATCGCTATCGCGCCCAGCTCGGCCGTGTAGGGGTTCTGGTCGTCTCGCGAGCCGAGAGTGACCGAGTACCTGGCCACGGCCCTATTCTCTTGCCCTGCTGCTTTGTGGCTGATGATGCCTCCCATGCCCGCCATTCCTCCTTTGTCCGAAGCGCTGGTCGTGATAGTGATGTTTTCGACACCGTTGGCTGCCGCTATCGCCACCTTCCGATCTACCTCACACACCAGCGACACGCGGGGGTGCCACGGCGGTGCTGCATAGGCTTCAATTGTCTCCATCCGCCCGATTCCGCTCTCGCCGAGGCTTTGTCGAAAGAACTTGGGCCAGTCACGAATCGATCCGGTTAGGAAGCGCGCAAGATGAAGTCAAACTTGGTTGAGAAGTCCCAGGATTCCTCTAAATCGTCTACGTAAAAAGCAACGTTGGGGGGGATACTTAAGGAGGGAAAACGACGTCAGCATAGCATTAAGGATCTTGCGTTTGCTCATGTGCTTAGGTGACCTACACCGTTGGTTGGATAGGGCTCAGATCGACGCCAGTAACCTGGAGTATTCGACTTGGGATTAGTTGCTAGTTACTTAATCGACAACTATTTGTGACGCACTTCACATTCGGGATGCTCGTCCGCTAGACATTTGTCAGAACATTCATCCCTCATTAGTGATTGATGGCGGGACTTTACCAAACTCAATCGCCCAGATGCCTGTGCCACATCCGGCATCAAACGCGCGGTGGAGCGGCTTGATCAAGGGGGCAGCATGCAGTTTCTCGTCAAAAGTAAGAAGGAATAAGTGATGTTGAAGATCTGTGTCTAGCAGTTAGACAAGCTTGCAAAACAGGTCGCGGAGCTAGTTAGGCCTAAGTTACCCAGTCGCTCGTTCTCTACCTGCGTCCGTCCCGTGAAGTCAGCAAGTGGAGCCAGGTTTATCGTAATAGCACGGGGCAAAAAGGACCTCGTCATTTGGGAGGACATATGCTGCATCAGTCACTCGGTTTAGCTTCACTGCAATTCATAACTAGGGCTTGGGTCGGAGGCTTATTGTAGTAGTCTTAGGGTCGAGAATTCGGCAGTAAGGATTGCGCGAGGTGGGCTCCCTCGGTTGGGTGGGTCTGATGCCAGATTGGCAGGCTTCGAAATCGATCGTATAGATCGATTCCGAGCCCTGATCGATCGATCAAATCGATCAGACAGAGCCTCACGTGACGAGGCAACGAAGCTGCGGAATCCTAAAAAGGAAGGTGGTGGGGCGCCTTCCTCCTTAGAAAGCACTCAACAACAGCGTCTCTCCACCAATCGCGCCTGCCAGGGGTGCTTTGTGGGACATGCGATGTGTTGCGATCCACACAGAGGCAGAATCCAGGGCAGCCTACCCTGCACCTCACCGATTTATTCAGCCCGAAGGGCGTTTTACTCAGTCAGAGAGAATTGAGCATAAAACCTCCTCTGATTGGCTAATTGGCCTGGCCTGTACTCAACTCGCGCACGAATTGGTCCGCTGATAACTCCACCAAATGAAGCCGCACAAACCCCTGAGTGTTGACCAGGTAATTAGCTAGCTTGGCAAGCTCTCCAAGAGCTTTCAGGTTCTTCTTTTCTTCAATGCAATCCTTACATTAAACCTACGTGGCGGCTGCTTCCCTGTTCCGTCGAATCTATCAAACCCATCAGGTTGCTAACGGTATCTAGGTTCACATATCACCTCCCGCATCGGGCCTACCTCTCAAGATTCCCCGGTTACCCTGCCTCCGGGAAGCGGTGCAGTTTCCTCCCTGATCATTCAGACCTGATCTAACTACCTCAAAGACAAGCTCTCTATCGAGATCTATCATAGTACTGGACGTAAGCCGTCGCGAAGCCAAGCCTCCCTGCCCGAGCGATATCCAGCAGTCTAGGTGGATAAGAGGTGATATATGTATGGCCAGATGGAGGACGATATACCCCAGGCAGTTCGAAACTGCCGTACCTGCAAGCAAGACCTGCCCGAAGTCGAATTTCGAAGCGTCAAGGACCCTACGAAGTTTACAGGAGAGTGTGCTAGCTGTAGGGCACGCCGAAGGGAACGTGTAGCTGAATCCCGAGCCGCCGTTGCCGCCATGCGGAATATCGCCTTGAGGCTATCGCCACACAGAGCCACGAAAAGGACCGATTCTCTAGCTAACCTGACGCCTCCAAGGCGGACTGCGCCAACGCCTGCGTCTGTGTACGGTTTACAACCTCCTGCCACGCCTGCTTTATTCCGTCGCCTGGCGCCCACACTCCAGGGACCGCCTAGACCTCTGCTGGGGCCATCTACCCCAAGCGCGGTAGAGGGACCTTCCCCTATCACTCCTACCCTTAGCCTGCCAACAGTAGTTCTGGGCACGCCGATTCCTCAAACGCCAATTCCTCAAGGCACTCTTCCAACGGCTCCTGTTGTGTTAGGCACGCCTATATCACAGGAATCGTTCCCTGCCACACCTTCATTACTGCCACAGGGTCATTGCCGCGGCCGTTATACACGTCAAGGCACCTTTAACCCACGGCCACGGCCAGAGCCTCAAGAGCGACAGTTTGATCAGATCGTTGATCCACCTTTTACAGGGGACCTTAACTTGCCTGCCCTTAGTGAGGAGGATCAGGCTCTTGTGCGGGAGTTCTATACCGCCCTGAACGACGATAAGATGCATAGTTGCATTCGCTGCCGGGAGCATTGGTTCGATATGAAGCGAAATAGCTTGCAAATCTGCAGCCGCTGCATTAGTCGAGACAGGGAGAGAGCCCCTGACGAGCCCTACTTCTTTAGCGCTACGAATAACCTTGACTTTGGGGAAGTCCCCGGCAATCTACCTGATCTAACGATGGTCGAGGAGATGCTTATTGCTAGGATTCACGTGCACGTGAAGGTCCTACAGGTACGTGGCGCTCAATATAAATACCGCGGCCACGTTGTCCACTTTCTTCGCAACGTTGGTAGGCTATTTGAAGAGCTCCCAGTCCTACCTGAAGAGCTAGATATCGTACTCCTGCGGCCTCCTAATATGGAGGGCGACCCTCGCTTCCAGCAGCAGTTTGCTCGCGATTTCCGGGTACGCCGCTCATGCCTGTTGATTTGGCTGCATTACCTACAGCGCCACCACCCGGGCTATCGCGATATCGTCGTGAGGCAGGATCGCCTGCAACGGCTTCCTCTTGACGGCAGCATAGTTGATTCCATTGCTAACCAAGTGGCTGACATACCTAACGGCGAGGTCCCCCAAGGCCCTGTTGAGGAGGTTATAGAAGAGGATCCTTGCGATGCCGACGCATCAGCCATCCCGAATTTGCAGGCTACCGATACTGAATTAAACGCCCTGCAGTCCCGATTCCTTAATGGTACCCCTGAACCTGAGCGTATGGCTGATCTTGAGCATATGCCGCTTGGCGCGCAGGCTCAACACCAGATGCCGTTGCCTTCTATTCGCAGGACCCCTATCAACGAATTCAACCGTTCCCAGCCGCTGTTAACGCTCGCGTTCCCTACCCTCTACCCTGACGGCAAGGCGGACTTCGTGGAGCCTCGCCTACGGAGCATCACGTACCAGGACTATCTTGCCCATGCGATGAGATGGCAAGACGGACGTTTTGCCCGCCATAAGACGTGGCCATTCGTCGCCCTCAACACGCTGTTACGTGCGCAGGTCCGAAAGCGAAGCAACTACTTCGTCAAGCAACACGAAGGCCGCCGTCAAGCCCTTACGCGCGCTGACCTAGAGGAAGCGATGGCTAAGCCTGATGAGCCAGAGGCTCAGGGCCTGATCCAGTCGATCACGCGCCAAGCCGCTGTAATCAGGGGCACCCGGCCGTATTGGTATAAGCAAAGGAAGGAATTGGAAGCATATGCCTATAATCTAGGCAGGCCTGGCCTTTTCGCTACTGCAAGTGCAGCTGATTACCACTGGGAATCCCTATACCGTCATATGCCTCGATTCCACGAGTGACAAGCAGTTCCTGAGGCGAGCCGGATGGCCCTGTCCCGGCAACTACTGAGAGACAACGCCCACATTGCCGCTTACCACTTCCATAAGCGTTATACGCTGTTTAGAACTATTGTCCTGAAGCAGAAGTTTAACCTAACGGACTTTTGGGGTCGCTACGAGTGGCAGGGCAGGGGGTCCAGTCACCACCACGGCCTCTATTGGTTAAATAGCCCTCCAGACTTAGATCCTGACAATGATCAGTCCCGGGAGCGATTCGCCCGTATCTGGGGATATCACGTATCTGCTGTTAACCCAGAGCCTCAGCGAATACAGGCGCCTGGGGAAGGGAATCCCCTGATCAGTAATCTATTGGAGTATCCCCTTACTGTTCAGTTCCTATCAATGGTAGTCAACCGCGTGCAACGCCACCGCTGTAACAACTACCGTATGCAGCTCAATAAGCATACCAAGCAGGTAGAGTGCCGCTTTGGATTTCCTCACGGGCAGCGCCTCCTAGCCTCCCTTGACAAGGTTCCTCATTCTAAGCACTGGAGCTTCAGGGGCGAGCGGAATGATAGCCAGATTAACCACTACAACCGCTTGCTTACCGTTGCGTGGCTAGCCAATACAGATGTCTCGCCCTGCACGAGCCTACAGCAGGTGATCGATTACGCAGCCAAATACTGCTCCAAGTCGGAAAAGAAAAGTGAGTCTTTTGCCCAGATTGGGAAAGCTCTGATGCCCCAGGTCAAGGACCATAACCCCCTTATTTCCTTCACGTCAAAGCTCCTAAATCAGCTGGTTGCTGAGCGGGATTACTCAAAGCAGGAGGTTTGCCACTTGCTCCTCGGCCTGCCGTTACAGGAGGGCTCACGAACCTGCCTATATGTTGACTGCCGTCATCCTGACAGACATTCCCACTCCCTACATATAGACGGCGATGAGGTTGATGAGACCTTCAATATCTATGAAAAGTACAGTCAACGCCCAGAAACCCTAGAGGACCTAACCTACGTTTCCTTCCTCAAATACTGGAATTTCCGCTCTAGGGACCCTTCCAAGTGGAAGCAATGGCAGCCAGGAAATGTTAACGGCAGGCCTCGTGTATTAGTTTACTTCCCTCGCTATCATGATGATCCAGAAGGTCAACAGTGGCCAGATTACTGCCGTGTAAAGCTCACATTGAACCACCCACATCGCCGAGTTGATGAGCTTCTGACATTTGACGACCAACTTTTCAGTTCCCACGTTGAGGCTTTCTTGCATTGTTGGCAACACCACAGTCATGGTGATGACCATTACGGCTGGCCAAAAGAGGCTCAACTACAGCCTCAAGAGGATCAATACGAGGCTCTGCCTGTGGAGGAGGAATTTGATGACGAAGACTGGATTCGCCTCGCCGCCCTTTTACCTGACAACCCCCTTACCCAGGAAGGTCTTGACCTACTTGGCCGCCGCGATATCGACGTTAATTACGACTGGACACGGCATGTAGGTACTTATCCGGAACTTCGAGACGGCTACTGGAAAGACCTTATCGCTAGCCACCCTATAGCCAACGATGTGGAGGTCCTTGGCCCTCACTGGCGTGACCAGCTTAACCCACAACAACGGCTCGTGTATGACACCTTCATGGGCCACTTCCAGGCGCAAAATCCTACTCAAATCCTTCTCCACGTTGACGGTGGTGGTGGTACAGGCAAGTCCTTCCTTATCAAGGTGCTTTCCTCCCATCTTCAGGCGGCTGCCCTACCGAATCCTAGCCCTATTTGCCGCGTAGCGCCAACAGGCGTTGCGAGTAACCAGATACAGGGCAGCACCATACATTCGTTGCTACGTCTCTCAGTACGTGGTGCTTTTACCGACCTTCCCCCAGCCGATGCGGGCCGCCCTTCAGTCCCGCCTACGGCACGTCAAGTACCTCGTTATCGATGAAAAGAGCATGCTAGGGCTTGAGCAGCTAGCGCGGATCGATTCCCGTCTACGGCAGGCCTTCCCACAGCGTAGCCTCGAGTTCTTTGGTGGCGTGAGCGTCTTGCTGGTGGGCGATTTCTTCCAGTTACCACCCGTCCGGCAAAAGCCGCTGTATTCGACTAGCACCAGCCTGTCTCCGCTGGAAAGGAGAGGGCAGGTGGCCTACCGGTTATTTGACCGCACCATCTTCTTGACCACGGTACAGCGCCAAACTGGCGATGATCAGGCCCAGTTCCGTCAGGCATTGCAGGAATTGCGTGAAGTTAAGTTATCTATACCGTCATGGAACCTCCTTAGTAATCGGGTACAGGCCAAGCTAACACAGAGCGAGATTGACAGCTTCAGGGCCGCTTTACGGGTGTATTCTACAAAGGCCCGGGTCAACGAGTACAATTACGAGCATATGGTGCACCTCAACGACCCGGCAGTACAGGTGGAGGCAAAGAATCGGGGCAACGGCGCGGGGCAGGCGCCAAGCGACAACGCTGGCAACCTATCTAACAGGTTCCCTGTTGCTAAAGGCGCCAGGGTGATGCTTACGACTAACCTATGGCAGCCAGCTGGCCTAGTTAACGGCGCCCAGGGTACTGTATACGACATCGCCTGGAACGAAGGCACCAACCCATGGGAAGAACCCCCGGCGGTTATTATGGTGGATTTCGATAGCTACGACGGGCCGCCGTATCTAACAACGAACGAGGGCAGGAAAATCGTACCCATCCTTCCAGTCACGCGTGATTTCCTAGTGGGCAACGAGACCTGCGCTCGCACGCAGTTTCCCTTGATCGTGGCATTTGCTATCACTGTTCACAAATGCCAGAGCCTAACGAAGGATGAGATAGTTACTGACCTCGCTACACGCGACTTCCAGGCCGGTATTAGTTATGTTGCCGTCTCACGAGTTACCTCGCTGGAAGGCCTACTCCTTGAGGCGCCGTTCGACCGCCAGAGCCTCTATAACCACACGCCCACGGAAGGTTTATACGCCTGCGTTTCCTACGTACTGCGTTTGTGGCTAACTATAAGGCAGGGATGAAGATGCGCCTTGCTGACCAACAACGCCGTCAGGCTCAACAGCTGACCGATCCGCCGTATCCACCACGCTACATTGATTAAATGACGTTTTCCTATAAGCTACAGGGAAAGGGGAAATTCGATATACGGTATAGAGTTGATTGGGCCTGTCAGGAAGTGGTAGAGGGACCCCTATGTCTATCAGTCAACTCCCTGACTACAGGTTTGAAGTGGTTTAACAGCTGGTTACCGCCGCAGTCGAAAGGGGGCTTCTAGGGGGTTCCCCCAGGAGAGTTTAATAGCAGGTATACGGTATTTACCCTTCGGGCTGGATATTCAGCCGTTAAGTCCCTTGCCTTGGCAACTTAACGGGTGTTCG
Source organism: Dactylonectria macrodidyma (assembly GCA_020744425.1). Lineage (NCBI taxonomy): Eukaryota > Fungi > Ascomycota > Sordariomycetes > Hypocreales > Nectriaceae > Dactylonectria > Dactylonectria macrodidyma. The sequence goes on along the minus strand of JAGMUV010000026.1, from coordinate 709,791 downwards.
AAGTATTTTATATGGTCCACCCGATCGACGATCAAATCGATCGATCAGGACTTGTAGTCGATCGATATCGATCGACTGGCAGCTCTGATCGATCGATCGAAATCGAAATCGAATCGATCAAATCGATTGGTCGATCGATTTCGAAGCTTGCAGATTGGAGGGATCAGCCACACGGCCCCCCGTAACATGGCCCTCGTAGCAATATGGTTCAGCCCGCATAGTCATTGCCAATTGAAAATGTTCGTTGGGGCATGGTGGGGGGAGCGGATGTCTTCTTTTTTCTTCACGCATGGCCGTATGGTGTCTGGTTTATGGCTCAGCTTGCTTGGTTGAACTTTCTTCAAGCCGATTCATGACGAGGATCAGGATGGATTTCGCTATGCTGCTTGCCAATCAATGTCGCATACCAAGACACCACTCTTTAAGTTTAAGCCGGATGACAGATCACCCAATTCTCATTGCCTGCCACATTAGGAATCTCAAAATCACAGGGACATAGAACGGTAAGTATGATGTCAGTCAATAAAAGTCACATGTGAAATACATACAGAAGTGGCCACACCGGCTACTTGAACATACTGGACCTCTTCAGCCCGCGATAGATTCAGACATGTCGACTTCACCGTCTCATCCCCGCGCCAGGGGCCATTCTATCATATCTACCCGTCAGACGCGTTCGCCGGAGCAATGACTCCGAGACTCTTCTGCAGATGGAGGAATGTCTTCAGACATCATGACAAAACAGACCCCGAGAAGTCCAAACAGACGGATGGTCCCGTCCACTCGTCCACGGATTCCTCAGGCCCCGGAAATGCCTCACGCAGCCCACAAGCCCTAAAGAAGGTCGAAAACTTACCGCCTGAACCAGCCGCATCCTCGGCCGTGGAGCCAGCATCTCCGGTATCGAACCTTGGGCCCTCAACCGCAGTTCCTTCTCCGACTGTGTCAACCCGCCAGCCAGCCTCGCTCAAGTCACACACCTCCGCTAGGCCGCCGGAACAATCGGAGACCGCGGCACGATCACTCTCGGACCGTGGGTATGACGGCCTCGGAGACAAGGATGCACAGCCAACACCCTCTCCGCCTGGCTCTTCCGGCCACGAAACCTCATCGCAGAGCCTACAAGAGCGGCTTTGGAACCAGGCGTACGACGAGCTCAAAGTGAACGAGCGCACCATAGTCGAAGCGTACGAGAAGATTCTGTCAGGCGAACTTCATAGATGCGACTCAACCTCCACGGGCTTCGAATCTAGGGAAAACGAGATAGAACAGACTCGGGAGACGAGATGGTGCCAAATGAAGCTGCTGGTCCAGGCCGGACTGGAACGGACGCGGAGAGAAGCGGCCATCAAGCAAGGAATCGAAGATGGATTACAAGCCATATCCGCTGTGAGGGGAATAGTTGACAAGGCGGTGCAGGCCGCCCCGGAAGCTGCCATTGCCTGGGTCGGCGTCTGCCTTGGGCTGGAGGTGGGATCGGCTGTCCCAACCCCAGATCTACGGAGTCTTCCCGCTAACAACGTATGATGTGTAAGGTGAATGCGTACTTCGAGGCCTACATGTAGCTAGGATTGCGATCACGGCCACATGAAACGCATTTTTTGATTCCAAATTCTTTACGTCGAAGCCCTGGTTGGCTATGAAATCTTCCGTCTTAGGGTGAATACCGTGCATGTGCTGAATTTCGCGGTGCATTTCGTCATATTCGACGTCTTCGTCGTTGACATCAACGACTTGATAATGACGCGTTGCAATCCAGTAGCCTGATCTGGGTCTCATCCCGCTGAGGTAACATGGGGAACAAAGTCTCCGACCTAGTGAGATGAAATTCAGTAAAAATCACGAGACGTGAAATTTTCTCCCAGACTCAATCGCTCTATTTTCACTTTCGATTTGGCCGAGATTGGAAGCATCAAGGCACATACTTTCAGTTCGCAAACCCTCATGCACAGATTGGACACTCCCCACTGCTCGGACATCTGAGACTTTAAGCGCCATGCCCGACATTGAAAAACCCAAGGTGGAAGGACCTCGCGCAAAGTCCATGATCCTTTTCACGGACGTCAGGATTGTAGACACACCCGGCCGAGGGCCTTACGCAGGAGACGTACTGGTCGAAGGTAAGGTCACTGCCCAAGTTTCGTCGCAATGAGTTGCTGACAGGACAGATGACAAAATCACCGCCGTAGGTCACATATCGAACCGAAGGCAGCTCGAGCAGGACCCTGGGGTCATAGTCATCCAAGGTCACGGAACGGCGCCAATGTTCTGAATTGGTGATGATTGGCTCATCTCAACTTGCCTGTTCGGGGTGTCATCCGACCCAGATGACATTCTGGGACCTCAATACTTTGTGGATGTTTCAAGACGTTGCTGACACATGATGACCCGGCTGCGGGATGGACGAAATGGACGAAATGGACGGCCTGAGCGGAGTATTGACTTGGGATGCTCGTCGGCCCGTCCATGTTTGGCGTTATAGGGATGAATGAGGGTCGACGCCCCAGTCGGGAAAGATGAGAGAGGAGATACGGAAGGGTTTCAATGGTGCATATGACGTCATACCCAAATGAATATTCTATGAGACCCAATCGCTTTGGGCGAGAATATTTTCAGTTGGGGATATTTGGTGAACGGACTGGGCCAACTTCTAGTACATCATCAACACTAGACTGCCTTCTCCGAGTTCTCAATATGCTGAGCATGTCGCAGCTGGCCTGCAAAGGAGGGAGACCCAATATCTTTTTTTCTAGGCTCCGAGAAACAAAGCATACATGTCTAGTGACTTATGGAACAAATCCTGATCGTTTCCATGATAGTTTCCGTCAAGTGCCGCTTGTGCTATTTCCGTGGATCGCATGCTGAGTCTGATCATAAAGGCGCGAATGTGCTCAACGGTCGGAAGTGGCTCGCAATGCAATCGAGCTTTACTTAGTCATTCTCGAGAGTTCTCCGGAAATCGAACTTCTCGGATTAGCAGGCAATTACAGGAGCGTTCCGTACTGTAGCAACGGCGGTGGCCGAGGCCGAAGCCAGTATCCTGACGATAGAGGAACGACACAGACAAGCCGCAACAAAGATTCTGCATCAGCCTTCGGACCCTTCCGAAGACGCACCCGCTGGCAGCTTTGAAGAACAAGGCAAGCAAGCGATTTATATCACCAATGCAGAAGATTGTCTCGGCGGTGGGAAGCGTCCATACGGATCGAATGGAGGTTATCCACGAGTATGCGTTGCCGCCATGGACCAGCCGCATCCCAGTGGTGGGGAGGGGGGACGACGTAGCGGAGGCGGCCAAGGCACCAAACAACGTCGAGGGCATCATCATAGCAACGTCTAGCTCGCAGAAGGGCGGCATAGTGGGAATGGGAGCCGTCGTGTGCGACGCGACTCGCAACAGCGCAGGCGAGGTGGTTGCCAGCTATTCCGTCACTATCGGGCCCGGAGACGTGCAGAATCCGTACACAACGGAACTAGCAGCAATAGCGACGGCGTTGAAGTGCACGCCGCCCAGGCTTCCTTTTCGGGACGTGACGGTCATGGCGAGCAACCGCTCGGCCGTGGAAGTGATCACGAGGCCTCGGCAGCAATCCAGTCAGTGCACTATCCGTCAGATATACGACCGCACCAAGTGGCTTGCGACAATCAAATTTGCTATGGCGACAAACAGGCTCAATGCGGACCAGCGGTCATCGGCAAACTAACCTCTAGCGTGCGACTATACTAATAAAAGCAGCCTCAATTTGGGCAGACAGTGCTGCAGCTGCCGAGGATAGGATGCTGAACACTTGCAGAATTTGGCCTTCAAGCAGGCCTGTCATGGAACAAACAGCGACGAGGTTGAGCAGCAAGCGATAAGACGACGATCCGTGGGGCTTGGGGTGTCATGTACCAAATGTTCTGAAATGTGAACTAGATTGTGTCAAGGCCCTATAGGGACTTCCCTCCGGGCGAAATAAAATCCATCTATCCGTACAGTGGGCCGTATGAAGAGCCAAACTGGGGAGTGGAAGGTGAGGTCGAAGTTACGGCGCCCGGGTCTCACATGACCCTCGAACACCGGAACGAGTTGGAGCCGGTTGGATCCAATCCCAATCAACTGGATCTCTGAATTGGCTGGTTGGCAAGCAGGGGGAGCGAGATCTCAGTTGAGTTGGACCCACAGTTGGAGAATCCAACGGCCCCAACGATTGGAAGTAGTTGGTTGATTACGCACTCTGTAAGTCTCCTTCTGTAGCAGGCTCATACACACTGCTAGTCGGGATAAGAGTTTTAACCTTACTGAAAAGCGCATTGAGGTTCAAAGGTTCCTTCAAATCATCATGCCTGTCTTCTAAAGATGAATATTACTTCGCTTGTATTGCTCTGTTATACTAGTTGATCTCGCCGTGGTCTATGCAAATTCCAGGCTTTCAAAGTTCTGAGCTGATTTAATACTTTGCTTTCCGGCCTGTATACTTGAGCGAGAAAATGCCTCGTTCAATTGAGTTGAGTAGAATGTAGCCGGATTTGAAGTAAGGGTAGACACTCCAAGAGCCCAGAAATGCGACCTCGCCGTTCACTTCGTCATCCTCTGGGTGGCAGTCGAAGAACCCAACCTCCTTGAAGTTTCCACCCGTGGGGTCAGCGCCTATTATTATGATGTCGAGCTTGATTATTGGTCCCCCGTGCTTGAGAGCTGCAGTGCAAGCCCAGCCGGCCAGAGTCAGCAGCCCAGCCACCGTTCATCACTGCCATTGCTCCAGTTAAGCGACTGGGAAGAAGACCGGGCATATGATGAATTCCCGCCTACATGCATCCATTACTCCCTCGCATGGAATACGTTTGAGCGCTGGAAAAAGACTAATGAAGCTTACGCTCAATCCAGAACTCGAGCAAGATCTTGTGCTAGCCCCTGGTGCGCTCTGGAACAAGTCTTTGAAGCAAAAGGTCGAGGACCGCCTCCAGAAGAAAACACCACCTACCGAACGCTACGAACCTGAGGAGACTAACGTCATCGTATCTGTTTCGGACCGAGGTGAAGAGGATCTATCGAAATCTTACCCCGCATTCAATATAAATTGGGAGGAAGTGGAAAAGCAGCTGCGAACTTGGTGTTGAAATGGATGTGGATTCTGGACTCGGCTGCTGGGGCCTTCAGGGAAAATGAAGTAACCTCTGCATGAGTATTAACAAGCAGGCGTTTCATCAGTTGCCAGGGGGCCTCGCCTTACCCAGGGAGGCTACCTCGCTCCAACAGCGGCTCTGGTGGAGTAGTCGCAGGAGCGGTAATTAAACGTTTGGGCTGGGGCAACTTAATTGCTTTGGGACGACGGCGGCCATGGGTGAGAGGGGTGGTCATGAGGAGGGCTGCTTTATTATCTTCTACCACAAAAGGAGCACATGAGTGTTAAAGTCCCCACTATAGAGAAGAATGGCAAGCACGGCTAACAAAGGATATCGGTTAGACATAGACAAGATGGAAAGGGAGTGGAAGGCAAAAGAGTGGCTCCTAGGAGAAGGCAGAATAGTCACAGAGCACTAACCTTACTTATGCCAGGGGAGATGCAGCGGTCGCCGCTACCTTACGGGGTAAAGTAGCAAGAGGGCTCGAGACCCCTGGAGGGCTAAACTGAGGCGAGATGAAAGAACAAGGGAAGAAGAGAAATGAGAGAGAAACAAAAGCGAAGGCAGGATATGGTGCAGCTGCCAGGGTCATATAAACTACCGCACGCACCAATACTTGTGGCATGTGGGATTTGAAGATTGCCAAGGATGAACTATGTTATTTCTCAGGATAGAGGAGTTCCTGATAAAAAGCCAGTCGTTTGTTTGCCCAACGCAACAGTTCGTTGCCGTTGACATAGAGACAAGCCACTGCGAAAGGCTGAAGCGGGACATCTGCGATGGAAACGCATGGAGACGCTCATGGCTGAAGATGCAATGAACAAGAGTACTCACCTTGGACTTGGATGTATTGAATGCAATACTTGCCCCCGTTGTAGCTCACACCTTGGTCTGGACGGGGTCCGTTTGGTAGCGTGGGTGTGTTGCGCCTAGTGACGAGCAGGGCAGAAATGTCATCGGAGTTATTTTGAATGGAGCAGATGACGGACTGGTTGGATGAACTGGATATTGGTCGGCTGGGCATGGCAGACGGGAGCCATGGCGAGGGAGGGGTCCGCAGAAGAATTGGGGGAGTGTGCAGAGGTGGCCATCGAATGTCAACAAGGTCCCCAGATATGCCTCTCCTTTCGGCCACTAGGACCGGATCGTTGTCCCCAAGAGTCTGCTTGTAAATCTTCTCGTAGGTGGTCCATGGTGACGCCGTCTTGATCAAGGTTGTGATTCTCTAATTGATTGTGAGGGCGTTTCTTATGAAGGCGATTTGTCTGCTTGTGAATGCTTTCTTTGTCGGACATGCTGCGTGGGTTTAAAAAAAAAAAAGGGATTGAAGAAGGTCGTTTGCAGCTCATTTAACGGTGGTTCGACAGGTTTTATAATTGGAGCATGCCATCAGAATTACTCATTGGCCCCAACACTTGTCTATTTATTCTCTGCATCACCCGTTGGATGTTTAGCTTTTTCTTTCCACATGATTTACTTCTAGAACATTCACTCCGCGATGCCAGAAAGTAGTTTCACCCAAGTGAATCGGCGAATTGAAGAAGAGCGTCGGGCTAAGTTCTGCGGTACTGCCAGTCTCAGTATATCGTCTCTGAAACCACTTTTGAGGACAACAAATCCCGTCCGTCGTCCAGTTGCTGAACCCTCAAGAGGTTGTACCGGGAAGAGCATGGGTGCCGACAAGAAGATAATCGGCATCATGCCAAAGCTACAATCAGCCAACACGACTTCGAAATCGCCTTGACAAACGCGGGAATCTCGGCCTCGAGGCTCCAAAACGATGCTTTGCCCTATCCACGACTTGAACTCCCTCCTGGAGTACAGCTGGAATGCCTTCAGGGAGCGGATCGTATCATGGCAGCTGATGAAGTGTTTGATGGGACGAACAAGCGTTGGATAGTCGATCTTTATCTGGATGGTGCGTTCGCAGGTGAATTATCAGAATGCATCAACTGACAATGCCTAGACCTGAGCGATGATCTAAAAACGCTTTTCGTCGAAGAGTACGAATATCAGAAGGAACCTGATGATGGAGAGTTCTATTGTAAGATTCGGGGATACCAAGGACATCATGGCGACGAAAATCCTTTTTTTGAAAGAATATGGTTGGGTCGACTCTCCGCTCTATCAAAGAATCGTCGAGGCCTCCTAGATCAGCTTTTTCGTCATAAAAAGTATACGGATGCTTTCGATGCACTTTTGGCTATTCCCGCCCTCTTTTGTGGTTTTCGGCTCACCGTGGTTCACCAGGTGATATCTATGAGATGCGAAGAGGTACAATGATAGCCAATTATGACGGCAATGGGCAGACTGACTGGAAGCAGCCTAATTTACATTATTTAAAACACATACTCAAGGTCTGGAGTGACATATGCAGTGGCGACTTCCAAACTATGCGGCTCATTGATCGACCAACAATAGAACGAGTACAGGGAACAGCACCAGGAGCATTCAGTACAGACCACGATGAGCTTCTCAGTGACCTCAAGAGTGGTCGTATCCTCGGGAACTTTTCTGAGCAACAACGAGGCGAAATGTGGGTTCGAATTTGTGAGGTCTCGCGACAATGTTTGATACCGTCGCCGACCCACCTCTCTACATTCCCCGGCCATCCTGCCTCCGGGCAAGCAGTGCAGTATCCTCCTTCCCTGATCATTCAGACCTAATCCAACCACCTTAAAGACAACCTCCCTATCGAGATCTATCACGGCATTGGACTTCTTGGCTGTCAGATAACTCACTTGCACAGGGCAAAGTCTCTCTGCCCGAGCGATATCCAGCAGGCTAGGTGGGTAAGAGGTAGATATATATGCGGCCAGATGGAGGACGATAGACCCCAGGCAGTTCGGAACTGCCGTACCTGCAAGCAAGACCTGCCCGAAGTCGAATTTCGAAGCGTCAAGGACCCTGCGAAGCTTACAGGACAGTGTGCTAGCTGTAGGGCACGCCGAAGGGAACGGGTAGCCGGATCCCGAGCCGCCGTTGCCGCCAGGCGGAATATCGCCTTGAGGCTATCGCAACGCAGAGCCACGAAAAGTGTTGAAATGAGCATATTGTATTGATTGAAGGAGAAGAAAACTAGCGCTAACCAGCGGAAGCTATTGACAAGACGACATCCACATCCCAGCCACCAATGGATCGGAATAGCCATTGATCCGTCAAACAACGGATCTCAACAAAAAGGACCGATTCTCTAGCTAACCTGACGCCTCCAAGGCGGAATGCGCCAACGCCTGCGTCTGTGCACGGCTCACAACCTCCTGCCACACCTGCTTTATTCCGTGGCCTGGCGCCCGCACTCCAGCGACTGGTCACGGGTGCTGCCGCCTAGTTAGCCCCGCTCCCGGCCCCCTGTTCCCGTCTTGAGGTTCAGGCCCTGAACCACCAGGTCGGTCTGATATAAAAGGCTGGCCAAGTCCCAGCTCTCACCGACTATGCTGCTCATTCCTTCTCGCTTTCATCCACGGCTAATATCCCTCAGACGCGAGCTGCTCCTTTGCGCACCAAAATGTCAGACCCATTGTCCGTCGCTGGAAGCGCAGTCGATATCATATCGCTCGGCATCACAGTCGCTCAGGGATTGCTCGACTACTACGCGGCATTTCAAGGCCAGAAATCCGATGTTGCCCACACAGCCAAGAAGCTTGCTCGCCTTCTCGAGATGCTCGAGAGTCTGCGCCACCAACTCGAACGGCACCAAGTCCGAGCTGACGACCATGGGCTACTCACAAACATGAAGTCCTCCATGGAAGATTGTAAGGAGCTTATCCGAGAACTCGAGGAGGAGTCGAACAAGTTCAATCAAGTACGTCACCAAGGTACCATGGCGGGACTTCACGCCGCTGGCCGCCGCGTCGCGTATCCCTTCCGACAGAGCACACTGCAGAAGCTGGACGAGGACGTGGACGACTTCGTCTCCTGTTTATCTCTGGCAATGCAAGTGCTGCAGCAGAGTGGCACCTGTAAAGTCCAAGATAGCATCGAAGATACCAAAGCGTTGCTCGACCTCATCAGAACTAGCGAGGTCCGTTCGGATATCAGAGCATGGCTCAAGGCTCCGGATGCCACAATCAATTTCAACGAGGCCGTCAAAAAGAAACATCCTGGCACGGGGTTATGGCTCGCCAAAGGCCCGACCTTTACGTCATGGCTCGAGAAGCCCGATTCGTTCCTCTGGCTAGTCGGCTCCGCGGGATGCGGCAAGTCTGTGTTATGCTCCTCGGCCATTCAGTACGCCTTCCGACATCGCAGGGCGGACCCACGTATCGGCATCGCCTTCTTCTACTTCACTTTCAATGACGAGAGCAAACAAAACGTATCTGCTATGCTTCGTGCTCTCGTACTACAGTTGGCAAGCCAACTTGAGAACAGACCTACCTGTCTCTGGTGTCTACATGACAGCTACTGCAACTCCACGCCGCCAGACTCGGCTCTCATGGACTGCCTCCATCAGCTCATACAGGCATTCAAAAATGTGTATATTGTCCTAGACGCACTGGATGAGGTCCCGAGGGACAAGCACCGTGAGTCAATGCTGCGGGTTTTGGCCGACCTGCGCGCATGGTCCGAGCCCGGCTTGCGCCTCATTGTGTCGAGTCGAGATGAGGTCGACATTCGCCAAGAGCTAGGTGCATCGCCAGAGCAGACGATCATGATGAAGAATGATTCCATTAATCGGGACATTGCATCCTTTATTTCTCACCATCTTCGCGACGATAGACGGCTTCTGAAATGGGACGAGTATCATGCTCGCATTGAGACCGCACTCACCACGCGTGCCCAGGGCGGGTAAGCACACCTACATTTAGCCTCACAAGCAGCTACTGACCCAAGACAGATTCCGCTGGGTAGAGTGTCAATTCGAAGCACTAGCGAGTTGTCCACAGAGCGAAGACCTCCTCGATCAGCTCCTTGAGTCCCTGCCTCAAACGCTGGACGAGACGTACAAACGAATGCTCAGCAACATCCCATCGTTTTCCAAAGACTACGCCCGACAAATATTGACATTACTCTGCTGTGCGAAGAGGCCCTTATCGGTAGCGGAGCTCATCGACGGAATCGCCGTCCAACTTGACGGCACGCCGAGGTTCAATCCGAAGCGAAAACTCAAGAACATCGAGGCAATTCAACAAGTTTGCCCTGGCTTTACTGAATTGGATGTGAACCCTGACACTGGAGAAACCACCGTACGCATCGCCCACTTTTCCGTTCGCGAGTACTTGGAATCGGAGCAGATACGCAATTCTAAGGACGCGGCCTTGTTCAGCGTGAGACAACAATATGCTGATGCACAGATGGCCTGTATTTGCCTGACAGTCCTGCTTGAACCTCGATCGGCAACATCCACGTCATCAGCGTCAACCCCGCTGCAGCAAGACAACTTTGCATTGGCACGCTATGCTGCTCAGTATTGGCCGGGCCATTTCCGAGATGGCCTCGAAAATCCTCAGACAGACGTTCAAGTCCTCCGGCTTTTCAAAGACAGGGAGGGCTTATTCGAAAAATGGGTTACCATATGGAATGTTGATCACCCGGCGGGCGAAGCACCTCTCGGGAAAACTCCAGCGCCGCTCTACTATGCTTCGCTTCTTGGGCTTGATTCAATTGTGCCTATACTTCTAGATGACACAGCTGTTACTGCTTTACCTCCTACCGGCGATGAACATTATGGAAGCGCTCTACAGGCGGCATCGTTGGGAGGCCACGAGAAATTTGTTCAGCTACTCATCGAGAACAATGCCGACGTCAACGCGCAAGGTGGATACTACGGAAGCGCTCTACAGGCGGCATCTGCAGGAGGCCACGAGAAGATCGTCCAGCTCCTCATTGACAAGAATGCGGACGTCAACGCGGAAGGTGGAGAGTACGGAAGCGCTCTACAAGCGGCATCGGCAGGAGGCCACAAGAAGACCGTCCAGCTACTCATCGATAACAACGCGGATATGAATGCGCAAGGTGGGGTGTTCGGGAGCGCACTGCAGGCGGCATCGGCAGGAGGCTATGAGAAGATCGTCCAGGTACTCCTCGACAAGAATGCCGACGTCAACGCGCAAGCTGGATACTTCGGAAACGCATTACAGGCGGCATCGGCAGGAGGCCACGACAAGATCGTTCAGCTACTCATTGATAACAATGCCGACGTCAACGCGAAAGGTGGACTTTATAGAAGCGCTCTACAGGTGGCATCGGCAAAAGGCCACGACAAGATCGTCCAGCTACTCATCGATAGCAAGGCCGACGTCAATGCGCGGGGTGGGGTGTTCGGGAGCGCTCTACAGGCGGCATCGTTGGGAGGCCACGAGAAATTTGTTCAGCTACTCATCGAGAACAATGCCGACGTCAACGCGCAAGGTGGAGAGTACGGAAGCGCATTACAGGCGGCATCGGCAGAAGGCCACGAGAAGATCGTTCGGCTACTCATCGACAAGAATGCCGACGTCAACGCGGAAGGTCTGCCCTATGAAAGCGCTCTACAGGCGGCATCGGCAGGGGGCCACGAGAAGATCGTTCACCTACTCATCGATAACAATGCGGACGTTAACGCGGAAGGTGGGCACTATGGAAGCGCACTACAGGCGGCATCGGCAGGAGGCCGCGAGAAGATCGTCCAGGTACTCCTCGACAAGAATGCCGACGTCAACGCGCAAGCTGGATACTTCGGAAACGCATTACAGGCGGCATCGGCGGCTGTACAGACGGCATCGGCAGGAGGCCACGACAAGATCGTCCAGCTACTCCTCGACAGGAATGCCGACGTCAACGCGCAAGGTGGATACTTCAGAAACGCATTACAGGCGGCATCGGCAGCTCTACGGACGGCATTGGCAGGAGGCCACGAGAAGATCGTCCAGCTACTCCTCGATAACAATGCGGACGTTAACGCGGAAGGTGGAGAGTACGGAAGCGCATTACAGGCGGCATCGGCAGAAGGCCACGACAAGATCGTTCAGCTACTCATCGATAACAACGCGGATGTGAACTCGCAAGGTGGAGTGTTCGGGGACGCATTACAGGCGGCATCGGCAGGAGGCCACGAGAAGATCGTTCAGCTACTCATCGATAAGAATGCCGACGTCAATGCGCAGGGTGGGCTACGGCAGCCTATCTCCTGAGTGCGCAAACACCTCCAACCAGGTCACGACGAGGGGTTCGATCCAATCAGAAGGCGCCAAAAAAAGGGTACATAATTCCTCTGCTAAATTAGGTGGTGATAGAAGTCCCAACAATGCTTCGTATTACAAATCGCAACATCACAAATACGGCATCCGTGAGAGGTCTGACTCCGCACATCCGGCCTCTTCATCTTCTTCTTTTCCTCATTGCCGCTGACCTCCGTAAGAGGGCTCCATTCCGGGGCTCTTACTCTTAGCTGCCCCTGCCGACAGCCCTGACAGGCTAGGCAGTCTGACTTTACCTTGCGGTTGACATGATTGATCTTGCGATTGATGTGTTCCCTCTGTAATTCGGGTTGTTGTAGATCACGCTCGTCTCCGGCTCGGTAATGCCTCCTTGCTTGACTGTTATGGCCGTAGGTATTAAATAATTCGTTATAAATGCACTCTCGCCACTCCCTTTGATTCGTATATCTCTTCCAATTTGGCTGCGGTCCGTGAAGTTGAGCAATATAGCTGTTAACGAGGGCCACGTCAAGGAGGAAAGTCCATGCAAGTGCCTGCCACGCACCACGGCGTAGGGGATGATCGTACTTATAATATGACCTCAATTGGTCACCACGGTCAACGTGATTCTTTTGGTCGTTATAAGTAGCAGCCACTGTCGGTATGTTGATCTCTTTGGTAGCTTCGTTACCAAAAAAACGCCGTATTGGCTTGGCTTCTGACTTCCGTGATGACGGCTTCTTCCTCTGCCGGACGACACGCTCATCGTCGGCGCCGGTAAACACGGTAGTTAAAAATAACACAAGCTTGTTGTCTTTCCAGGCGATTTGGTTGACCTATAGATATAGAACGAAGACGAATTAGTAGGGATTTCTCAGCTAAAAGTGTCTGAAGCTAGTACCTGGTTGTCAGGGGTTGGGATCGCCTTGACGGTATTGAATTCGTACATTTTTTTGACCTTGCCGTCATTATTCTTATCATCCACTAGTTCCTGGTTGATGCCGCTATTTGTACGAGCCGTGCCTGTGGCACCGAAGCCGTGGCTGCGGAGTCAGGCTTGCTTTTGATAACCGTTATGTCGTCGCTTTTGCCGGTATAACAGATCATACACTCATCGACGGCAAGGTGAGACCCGGGCCGGAATATCTGCATGGATACGGCTTGCATATGGTCAGACCACTCTTCAACGCATTGGAATACCTTCGGAATAGGTACAGTTTCGTCAAATTTGGTGTGGTCAAAGGGACGAAGGTGCCTGTGGATAAGCTGAAATTTGTTGTATGAGATCAACTTGATAAATGAGTGCGCAGGACGTTGATCACCGGGCTTGGGGGGTTTCCAATAGCCTCGTATCGTCTTTTCTTTATGCACACCCATATAAATTAGCGCACCAATCGTCGTTAACACCTCTGAGACCGTTGTTCCTTCCCATTTGTGTAGTTTTGAAGTCCGCTCCATCGGGGTATTCCAGCTGTCAATAACGCCGTTTTCTTTGAGCCACGTGATCCAGGAATTTGTGTAAGATACCCATTTCTCAACGAGTGATATGGGTAGAAAGAGCTGGAATAGTTGTAGAGGCGTTGGAGGCAGTGTGTTAATGTGAAAAGGGCGTGTTTCTACGTGGAAAGGCTCGAAGTTGGTGCCTCGATCATTTTCAGCCGGAAAATCAACGGCGCGCGTAGGGTCATTTGGCCACAGGCGGCGACTGTGCTCCTCCCTGATAAAGCTCCTGTCATCATAGGGGTTGATGACCCGTATCTCTTCTAGAATCGGAGGGGAAGTCATTGATGAAATCAAAATAATTTGATGGTGTTTAAGGTGGGAAATAGCATTAATTTCTTATCGGATTAAACTTTTCGTACCCCTCACGTACTTCCGAGGTGCCCGTGATCATGTGGGGCGAGGTACGCCTTGGAGGTGTTTGCGCACTCAGGAGATAGGGGTCACTGTTGCAAAACCCCAAAAGTCACTGTGCGAGAGGCGAAAAGGGTTAGCGGCATGGCCATGCTGCCCCGCAGTACATTGCTCCACGTACCCCAGCGTAAATTTCCTGTACTTTTTGGCGTTACGGAAGGTGCAATAACAAGAGCGGGACAGCAGCGGACCAGCAGAGCGCATTTCTATTACTTCTACATCAGCCGCCACCATGGCGGTCGAGTTTGACAACACCAACGCTCAATTGTCCTCATCCTCATCCTCATTCTCATCCTCCTCATCCTCCTCGTCTGGCTTATTAAGCTGCTGAGTATCGAGTCAGTAGTGTAAATGTACCTGACGATTTGATCCCGCTCACAATCCAGAGCCGAGCAGCCTCGGCGATGGTCTCCAGCGCCATAATCCTTCGCTCCTCGAGGCTCTTCTCAGCTATTTCACCACACGAAGCCAAAGCGGGAGCTGGTCCTGGAGCAGCAGGAGGAGCCGCACCACTACCGCAAGCTCGTAGCTGTTGCGCTGCGCGCTGCGCAGCAGTGCGCCAGATATCATCTGGGTCGGCATTCGCACGCGTGAGCTGCCGATTCAACTCCCAGAAGGCACGTACGGCAGCAAGAGCACCAACGGGGACCTAGAGATGCAGCTTGATCAGTGGCCCGTTACTTGAGAGCAAGCAAAGACGCTTACCGGCCTGCATGTGTGACTGTTCTTTGCGCAATCCCAGCACGCAGCACCAGTATCTATTCAGTGCATGTCAGCGCAGCAGGTGTATACTCCGGAGGCAACCCAACATACTGTCCTGGGAGGCACACTCATGGCCAGGTGTCTTGGTGGCGCGTGTAACGCAGGGGCGGCACGGGAAGTCACGCACCGCGCCGAGGGGAGGGACCTTTTTCGTCTGCTTCTTCTTCTGCCCGAATAAATGGGTTAGCAGCCGTCCCTTGGTCAAAAGGGGACTGATCAGATCTTACAGTTACCTTGCCTGTGGATTTGCGGGTGCTGGGCCGGATCAATCCTTTGCTTTTCCTGGCTATGTCGTTCTTGCTGGACGAGTCCGCATTCGTCAAGCTGGCGCCTACGATGACGAGATCGGCTTTGGCTTTGGACATGACAATGCTGATGATCGTTGGCTTATCCACAGCAATCAAGATGCGGGAGGGAAGGAAGGTACTAGGGATGAAACGGGCCTGGGTTTTGTAAATATTTTGCGGTACTACCAAGAGTGAACTCTGATTCACTTTCCCAGAATGAGCAGTGTTGATCCTGATCCTTGGTTCGGCGACGTTCCACCAACAGCCCCTGACGCTAAGCCGCAGCGGGCCAGTGTCAGTACCGCAGCGGGGTAGTGCGGTGCGCCAACTTGTGGTGAGACCAGGTCGTCACCGCTCCCCCTTTTTCCTGGCATGAACACCAAGAAATTGCCCACACCGTCGACTTTACCGCCAACGCAAATGGCGCGGCCGCCCAACCCAATCGATAAACACCGTGACTATGTCAGTTTCCTTTACCTCAACGGTGTCTCGCGAAGCAGGATTAAGTATAAGCTTCGGAAGCGTTGCCATGTCGTCGTCGATCTCAGTACAATCTCTCGCCGAATCGCCAAATGGGGTCTCCCGCGCCAGCAAGCCCGTACTAGAGAAACTCCGGAGTTGATAGAGGCCACCCGCGACCTGATCTTCCGCGTTGGACTTACCGAGAGGCAGACGCTGAGCGTTCTACAGAGGCAGGGCTGGCCGATTACGAAAAGAGGTCTGAAACGCATCAGGCTTCACCCGGACCGCCGCTGGGTACGCAGGCTCAATAGCAATGAGGAACGCCTTGCGTTGTTGGAAAAGACAGAGCAAGTCATCATCGAGATAACGCGACGTTCTAATGCCATTTCAGGATATGGCAGAAATCTTCTGCAACCTTATCTCCGTCAACAAAAGCAGCTCTGGGTACCAAGAGACCCCCTCTTTGAGATGTACAAAATCATGTTCCCGAATGAGGTTGAGCTCCGGAAAAGGATGTTTCGGAGGAAGAAGGGACAGTTTCTTGTCCCAGGCCCAAACTACCAGTGGTGCATCGACGGCCATGACAAGCTCAGAGCATATGGATTCGAGATATATGCCGCAATCGACGCCTACTCGCGCAACATCATCTGGTTCTATGTTGGCCACTCTGCTACAACTGCCTTGAGCGTGTTGAAGCAGTACTTGGCCGCATGTGACGCCTACGGCTTCCGGCCATGGTATTTGCAAGCAGACAGGGGCAGTGAAACGCCATTGATCGCAGCAGCGCATTGGAATTTTGTTTTGGCCACAGATGGGCAGGTGGAATGGCATAGGCAAGTCTTCCAGCAAGGCAAGCGATTGAAGGACTCGTACAAGGCAGCCCCAAATACGAAGAACGTCAAGATCGAGAGTTGGTGGGAGCGCATGCTGCATGTCTCATCCCGACAGTGGGTAGACTACTTTGGGGAGCTCGCCAGGGACGGAGACTTCGACGGCGACATGCTGGAGGACCAGATTGCCATCTATGCCGTCTTCGAGGACATATTACGCCAAGAGCTCTTCGACTTTGTAGAGACGTGGAACCTTCATCGGATACGCCTCCAGAAGAACCGCCCGCACGTGGTCCACGGCCAGCCCTGGATGAACTACCATTACCCCGACCCAGAAAAGGCATGCAATTGGGGTATCCCCATTGACCGCTCGGCTCTAGATGAAATGGCGCGGCCATTGGCTGATATCGATATAAGCACTTGTTTGGAGCCGGGGACAAAGAATTGGTGTCGCCAAGTTCTCCTTGAAATGGGCTACGACAACGCAGTCCTTGGAACTCGCCAGGAGCCAGACAAGTTGCGGCCTTTCAGGCGTTTCTACCTTGGCCTTCGGGATAGAATTATTCAACACATCGAAAGTGGCCAACAGCCTGTGCTGGCATACCGTAAGGCGCCAACTGGGGGCGTTGCTGAATATGTAAGCCACTATATCTGCTCGCGAATTGACCTATCTAAACGCATGTAGCAAGCATTGCTTGAACGAGCAAATCAAGCCCGGGAAGATGAATTTGGAAGTGGAGAATCAGCAGAAGAGCCACTTGTTGAATTGGGATTTGAAGACGAGGAAGGAGACGACATTGAAGGAATAAGCGATGACGGGGAGGAAGGTCACAGTTCGGACGGGGAGCCTGAGTAGTCAATCCTTCCTTTTCCTATATCGAGAAGCGAACGTTGTGGGTGTCTTTGTGCCTTTGAAGCGTGTAGAGTGGGCTGGTGGAAGCTCTTCAGTAGCATCAGTGTCGGGCATTTGTGGTTGAGTTCCCCCCACGATTTGAGGAATCGATTCCGGATTTACCTGTTAGGGTCAGTGCTCGGCTCGGTGATGAGGTGGTCTGGCTTCTTACGGACTTCAGAACAAAACTTGTCTCGTCCTCAAAATCTGATTCGTTGGCTTGGTCTTCTTCGTCCACCACGCCTTCATCTCCCTTCCCATCATGGATGCCGTCAAACACTAGATCGGAAAGTGGATCCTCCAGTTCACTAAGATCTACCACATCTCCCTGCCTAGCGACTTCTTTGGCAATATCTCTAAGCTCATCGCGTATCGGGCTCTGGTAGGAGGAAGTTGGAACAGGCTCTTCCTGCTTGACCTTGACGTGTATCTCCTGTTTGACTTGATCCCTCTCCACGCTGCCCCTCTCTTCCTTGACCTGCCTCTTGACGCGCTTCTTGCGCCCGAAGGCTGGGCTAGTGTCCTCTTGCTTGACCTTCCGTTTCTTTTCTTCCTTGACTGGCGTCGAGTATTCATCTGGCCTCAGCGGTGTGACCGGCTCCTGCTTATCAACCACATCCATGGATGTAAGGACGACCAGCACCTTCAACTGCCCTGCCTGGTTGTTCGAAAAGTGTCCCGATGCGAGCATACCCGACGGCGTCGTGTACTTGTCGGTATTGGGAACGGTGACAATTTTTTTGCCAGAGAAGGTTGAGGCGTACGAAAGACTCCAGAGATCTTTGTTGGCAGGATCGATCGCACTCGGAAGCGGGCGGAGGTGATCGAACAAAGTCCCAGTGAACGAGGGCCAAGTCAGCAGATCCGCCGAGGAAAACTTGATCACCGTATCCTTCAGAGGCAACACCGTCTCTGGGACCTCCACCGAAAGGCCATTGAAGTACCTTGTCTCCAAGCTCACAAGCAGAAGACTGATATGAACCCACTGGTAGCCAGTGCGTTGCTTCGCAGGCTTTCTGGTGCTGCCCTTGGAGTTCTGAATAGCGCAACTGGCCGCTGATGCGACAGTCATGAACTGAGGGCTGCTTGATGCCTCGGAGGGAGGTATGCGTGCCCGTGTATTCACCGCGCCAAGGGCAGACACTTCGTTGGGAAGTAGCTGGGCGCGCCCAATGCCGATGGATGATAATGGTTTCGGCTTGTCACGCAGCAGCCGACTTGCTGGACTGACTGGCCGTGGCGGAGAGTCCTCTACCTCGACCACCTCATCATATGGGCCGGGAAGTGCCGGAGTTTTTGACCTGGCCCGACGCTGGGATCGAAAGGGGTTGGCCAAGCCGCAACGGCCGCAATAGTTCGCGTCAACATATATGGTTGTAAAGAGATCATAGTGCTTCTTTCCGGCCTGGATGCAATAGACATGCTCAGGAGGGATATTTGGAGGACCCATCTCGCTTGAATAAAAGAGGGAAAAGCTACGAAAAGAAGAGAAGAAAAACGGACTCCTGTTAGAGATGACCATTTAATATACACGGCGCTTTAATATACACCGAACAAAACAAGATTGCCCTTTACCATGGCTGTGTGAAGAGCGCTAGGCTCAGTTGAGCAGGAGGTTGTTGCGCTAGTCCGCTGCTGACCAGAAGCTGGATTACTGCGGCAACGCTCTGGTCTCACGACGCTGCTCCTCTTCCTGAGATAATCGCACACAGGAGATGGCTGTGGCCAGGACTGAGAATTGAGACTTTGGACCTCAAGTCTCAGCTCGGGATCATATAACGAAAAACTTCAGACTCTCGAGGTCGTTGGCATTTAAAGTTCCCAGCGCCATCCAGGGTAGGGGCTGGGCGACTCGGCTTTCCTTATGTTTGGTACAGTCGCTGTCTTCGATCATAACAATAGCAAATTATAGTTATTTGGTGAATCTGCTTAGAAAATATCAATTCATTTTGTCTGGACCAAGTTCCAGATATTGCGTTGTGCGACCAATAGAATAGCAAGTGATTTGCGAGCTGGATACCTACCCATTTGCGCTACGAGCTGATGCTGCGGGCTGGCAGTTGGATCGACAGAAGATCACCGCGCGGGCCCGCTGCTAGTCAGCAGTACATATCTCATGCTGACCCGAAGTACTCGGATGACTAAGGGGCAAAGCGCCTAAACCCAAAAGGGAGTTTTGCAATAGTGTCCCCTATCGTCCTCCGTAATGACCCACGTATCCCTTTGTCGTAAGCCTCCACCTCCACCGCCCATGAGTGACTCTGAGCGCCGGCGAAATCAACCCCGCCCAATTCACCATACAACTCATTCTATGCGCCCTCATGGATTTACAACAGCTCTCCAGCCAGGCAGTCAATGCGTATGATGACAATAGCTTCATTCGTATTGATGACAGCCGCCGCGAGCTGCCGGCCGATACATGATCCGGTACCGGACCCCGGTTATAGCTTCGAACCTTTCATCATTCCAAGCCAGCTCTTTGAGATACCATCCACGACCACTTAATGGGCACCCCCACTTAATGGGCCACCAAAATTTCGGTCCTCCCATACAAAATCTAAATTTTGGTGCACATAAAAACGGACCACGTTGTCAATCAAAATCGAAGTTAGTAAAGAGACTCTCCATAAAATTGATCAAATTTTACTCTCTGCGTGGTTTTTTGACCTCCCGACCGCTGCGTGTCCGCTGGCAGTGCTTTGTTACGACCATAAAGTCGTCACTTTCGTCCTCTGACCTGACACCCACCTCAATTACCGACTCGACCTCCTCATCCACAACCACCTCTATTTCTGCCTCCTTTGAGTTAGGAAAAGCTTCTCCAGCCGCTAGAGCCTCCGCTAGAGCCATGAATCGTCGGTTCGGGTTCGGTACCGCCTTTCTTTTCTTCCCTCGCCGCAGCCGGTCCATTTGCTCCTCCAGGCCAGTAATCCGCGAATTCTGAACGGCCACCTTCATCTCTAAAGCTTCCAGCCCCTTTGCGATCTTACTGTACTTCCGCCTGGTCGGACGACTTCGGTGTTTGGCCAAATCTCGAACCTGGCGGCTCGTTTTCGGCGTATCATCTGAGTGCAGTTGAGGAGGGCTGGGCGTCTGGAATCGTTCCGGCACTTTTTCTTTGTCCGGTTGAATTTCCGGATGTGTTAGAGCTTTGTGACGATTTATAGGCCAATTTCCAGTAAACCTCCAGCCGGATAAGATAATCTCCTTCCTCATGCCCGCCTCTCTGGCTTTCGCGTATGCCCGAATAAAGCTGACTTTGTCAACCGGCGCAGAATCGGTCAAACTAGCCAGCTTTTGGAGTTCTTTCCGATACGCACCTTTGATGACATTAAAAATTCCATTATCCAACGGTTGCAGACCATGAGAACAATGTGCTGGTAGGTAACAGCAGTAGACGTTGTTCAGAAAGCACGTGGCCATCCACTCATCCTGACTGCTCGTTAGCGACCCTATAGCGGGTGACTCTGTGGCGAAAACACCAAAAGGCTCACCTGCGCATGGCTCCCGTGACCGTCAAGGATAATAAGTCTCGCATCCGATGCATCACGAGGCTCCGTTTGAGGTAGATAGACATCTTTCAACCACTCGAGAGCTATATGGTTGTCAGTCCAGCCGTTCGGTGATGTGATGTAGTGCCAGTCCGCTATCAATTCGAATTCCTTAAGGAACCACTGCTTCTGCAGCTCTTTTCCTTTAAAGATAATTCCCGGCTTTAAAGCGCGGCCAGTTGCGGTGACAGCCTCAATAAACGACGTCCAAGCGCGCGACTGAACGCCCTTCAACAACACCTTCTTCTTCGGGTCAGAGCTCCCGATTACGAGGCTGTCCAGGCCTCATGGACAACCAATTAGTTATGCCCTATGAAAGCACGTAGAGAACTTATAGAGGACTTACCGAAACCCGCCATTATGCCACCCTCGTCCACGTTAACCGTGTTCTCAGGCTTGATCCAGCCGTACTCGTTCTCCCGGATATCGAAGTACCAATTGACCGCCTTCGGAGTAAACCCGTCAAATCTGGCGGCTTCCTGGCGTTTTCCAAGCTTGGTAGATAGTTGTAGGTGACGCTTGACGAACCTGGTGGTCCAGTGCTTGCCCAGAGGCTTGTTATCGCCTTGTTGTTGAAGGATGGCCTCGACACAGGCGCGGAGCTGGCTGTGCGAGGGAGCATAGCCCAGAGACTCTTGTCGCAGTACCCAACGAAGGAGAGTCTCCTCCTGGCTCTTTGAAATACGCTGCTGGGCATGGATACGTTCATTCCTGCTCGCTTGACCGGAAAGTCGTCTATAAATGGTCGATCGAGGCACTCCACGTTTCTGGGCCGCCTCAGTCTGCGATAGGCCTCTATCAGTAATATCGAGAATAGCCTCAGCTACGTCGTCGTCGGTATAATCACGCCGAACCATTGTGGCAGGAGTTCCATAAGTAAAGTAGGTGATATGCCTACTGGAGTGGATGAAGTCGGATGGGGTGGATAAGGTGAAAATGAAAAAATTTCAAAGGGCTAGAGAACAAGGCCACGAGGGGGGACGGGAAAAAGTTGAGCCGATATTAAAATTTCATGACACAGACTATACAGCACAGGTTTTGGTTTGTGAGTATCTTCATTCTTGGTAAAATGCGGTGTAATTGAAAATTCAGATTTTGTATGGGAGGACCGAAATTTTGGTGGCCCATTAAGTGGGGGTGCCCATTAAGTGGTCGTGGATGGTAACAGCCTGCCCCCAGAGCCGCTGTTACTATTCCAGCAATTCCTGCCTATTTCCTTAGTAGAAACCTGGGTCTGCTATACTAACAGCTGGGTCAGTCACCGGCTTGAGCAGCATAAGGATGGCAGCTGCAGGTTAAAGCCGCAGTCACGGCTGTTGACTTGGAAGCCGATCTCTGTTGCAGAAACCTACATCTGGCTTGCGATCTTGGTGTATATGAGAATACATAGGGAGCCACAGATCGAGGATTATTGGAAGATTTCCGGACCTAAGGATCAACGCCCTATCTATCCAGTGATCAAATGGATGCCTTACAACCGCTTCCAGCTATTATCCCAGCATCTTCACATCTATGACTTTGCAACTATTGATAAGGACCCTGATACAACCTTCTGCGGCCGCACCTTTAGCCGGGTCAACGTATAGTCCAACTATATACAATACACGTCTACCATCTTCTATATACCAGGCACATCTATTGCTGTAGATGAGTGTATGGTCCACTTTCTCAGACGATCCCTTGAGACAACAGCTATCCCTTCCAAACCAACCCCCGCCGGTTTCAAAGTCTGGGCTGTGGCCCAACGAGGGTATTTCCTGCGGTAGATTTGGCACAGGCCGGGCCGGAAGTTCGGGCCCGTTGGGGTCCGGCCGACCTACCGGCGCCTGCCGTTACAGCTACGGCGGGTGCGGCAGCAGCGACGAGAGAGAAATACGATCTATCTGAACCCGACACAAGCTGTGGTTTTTGCCCTAGTAAATCTGCTGCCGGAATCCACATACCATGTATTTCTTGATAACCTATTCTCTTCCTGCGACCTCTTTCGACGACTCCGGCAGTGTGGCCACGGCGCCACGAGCACAGCCCGCAGGAACTATGGCATCTACAAGCCCCTTGTTAAGAATAAAGCTGCGGATAACACAGCTGCCGGCAGCCTCGAATTCAATGACATCAGGGCTATCCATACAGCTGACATTAAGGCCAACCAGGTCACTTGGAAAGACAACGCCCTTGTGTTGTTCCTGACAACTATATTCAGAGGCAACGAAAGACTTGACCGTCGGAGGAAAAGGCCGATAACAGACCAAATGCAAGCACGACCAATACGGTGTTTTTTTTGGTGACGAGCCTGTCAAGCTGATTTCTATCCCATCCATCGCTGCTATCTACAATGATGAGATGAATGCTGTGGATCGTGGAGACCAAATGCGAGCGTATTGAGGCCTTGACCGCCGTGTCCGTAGAGGCGGCTGGAAGGCCCTAGCTTGGGACTTTCTGCTAGAAATAGCCCTCGTCAACAGCTTCATTTTGCAGCAACGAGGGCAGCCGCAATGGAAGCCAGTTGACAACCAAGCTGACTGGTGGCAGCGGCTTGTGAATAACATCATTGAGACCTATGCACAGAAGACACAGTCAAGAGAGAGATTTCGGACTGGGGACGAATTCACGCCTGTATTACAGCACAATCGTGTCCGCAAAGGAAAATCCCAATGATTGGCTTGTCAATGCTTCCGGCTAGGTCAGCCTCGGCCTTGGAAATCAAGGGCAGCATTGTCTGCAGTCAGCGGTAATCGCCACAGGGTGCCGCAGTCACGATACTGCTGTCAAGAGTGTGATGTAGCTCTATGTAGACTTGGCAATTGCTGGGACTCATGGCGCCAGCAAAATTAGGTGGGGATAAATGTACCTTTGATTTGATGCTTTCTGGTTGACTGGACCCCCCTGCATGGTACGGAGATGGAGGCTTACGACAGTCAAAGGGATAGACCACTCTCCATGTTACGTCTCTTCGCTGTGGCACTCCACTGTGCCACGTACCATGCAGTCGGCCAAGACAGACCCACAGTGCATTCGTAACGCCAGAGACCAGCACCAACCAACTGCCACCCCCGACCCGCCAACCGCCAGAACAACCGCCAGGCCTCCCTCCTCACTTGTCTAGCGAGAACCACCCGTCCAACGACCTCAGCTGGCCCTGTTTCTCATCCAGAGGAACTAGATAATGACCAAACAAGCCATCCTTGATTGCCCTGAGCTATCCTCAGACGAGGACCTGGCAGTAGCGGCCACCCAGGCCAGCCAGGCTAGCCTGTGGTGATACTAGCCCATCCTGTGAGTCAAGCTTTTGCCAGCTCCCTCGGCCTTTGGGGACCTCATCTGCCTTCAGCCACCGTGGCTTGCTCCATCATAGCTGCCGGCATGGCACACGCTGCTAGTGGTCGAGGGGTCACACTAGGCTGTCTAGTGCGGCACGTATTTATGAGAAGGTTACGCAAAGCTCCCGAGGCACGGAGACGGGTTCCTCGGGCCAGGCCCCGGTGTCAGTGCACTGCGGGCTGGCAAATCCCGTAGTTTCTGGGAGATCCGTGCCATATCGAGCTCGAGATCGCCTCTGAAGACGATAAACATTTAGCGATCTATCCGCCCGCCCGACCGTCAACGCTGTTTGATGTTGGGTCGACCCTCTCTGGCCTCACTGGCGTCGCTAGCCCGCACTAAGCTCCTGGGGTCGACCTCGATGAGAGGCCGGGACCTAGACAAGCTCGAGGTTTTAGCTATTGGCCGTGCCCGTGATTTGTCGACGGCGGCGGGGATTTTGTCGATTTGGTTGAGGGCGCTAGGCTCGGGGTATCTTTTCGAGGCATGTGCGTTGAAAGTGAAGACCCACATACACTAATGCCAGTTGTTGTAGCGGCGGCGGCGGCGGCGGCGGGCCTTTTTGTTTTCTTTCCCACCCACACGAATGTGTGTACTAGGTATACTTTGGAGCTTTGAGTGTGTGTGTGTGTGTGTGTGCGTGTGACGGTGATCCATTTAGCTGCTTGTTTTGGTGCAAGATGCTGTCTGTTTTGTCTGTCCTAGTCTAATCTTGTCTTGTCTTGTTTTGTCTGTTGACCTGTCTGATGCAGCTCGGCAGTAGCCATGCCATGCGGGATCAGATTGTAATGGAGGGTGACGCGGGATGGGAGGGGACGGGATGAAAGAATGGGACGCAGGGAACAAATGATTGATCATTTTAAGGCTGGGCAAAAGGATCAAGTTGGATAGATATCTGACAGATTCCTCGGCCGGGACTTATAATCCCCTCGACTGACTGTATAACCACGATCTTGACTCTCGTCCAGAGCATACATTATCTCGTCAACATCATCTTCAACCATCACCACATACTCCACCTTTTTACCCTTACACATAGACATTCCCCAGCTGCGGCTGTTGCATAATCTTGCGACCCGGACCCTCTCTTCGCGGCGTGCCTCCTGCTCCATCAACACAAACCATTCGCGTTAATCGCAAGGTCATTCGATACACCCCCCGTCCCGACTAGGCCGTACGGAGATTTCCTTTGGTCACTAAAGCTTCTCGGGGAAATATACGAGCGCCACGAGGCCGTGAAGGAGGGCGGTATCGAGCATCGTGACGTTTTGACAGTCTGAGAGCAGACGCTATCGACGAACGGCAGTCACGACGGCCGCCATCTCAACCCAATCGCCGCCACAGCGCCCAGTTCTATCCAGCCTTCAGAGCGGAGGAGACGGATGCGGATCCGAGAGCAGAGACGGGCCAAACGCTCTTTCGCAAGCACCGTATCCGTACGAACCACGACTACCAGATCACGGACTGCTGAGAAGTAGTAGAACTCAAATCACCTGTACCCGGACTTGGACCTGGTACCAACTAATCCCCAGTGAAAAAGCAATACGGAGTATGCACTTGTGCATTGCATGTCACACCAAGCAGGCCTGGCGCCGGAAAACATCAAGGCGCCACCTCAACCTTGTCCTCTTGATGACATTAACCCAATTACGATTCCGCCAGTCCCCCATCCAGCCGAGATCCTCCCCTTCTCCTCTTCCTTTGCCCTCTTTCACTGTCGCTCTTCCTCCCGATCGACTTCGGGGTGTAATTGCCACCAACTAGCACCACTACTGCCACTGCCACCACCGAGATTCCCACGGCCAAAGCTTCACTCCGATATCCATTCTTTGCCCTCCCTCTAAGGCCCGTACTAATAAGCCGCCATCGTGCCCGTTTCCGCTGCGCCTGGCGTCCTCCACCTTTTGTTGAGACGCCGCACACGGACACAGATAGCACTCACTCAGACCCAGACACAGCCAAACACAGCACTCAGACCCAAAAGACTCAGACACGCCCTTAGCTTCTCCCGCTGCGCCTTGATTTCCTTGGTTCGTTGGTGCCCTAGGCCAGTGTCTCGATCGCACTCCGTGCCAGAAGTCTCAAGCTACTGACTCGATCCACATCCACCCGGAGAATTCCCCCACCCTCCACTTCGTCGTCTTGTGGCTCTTGTCTCTTAACTTTGGCTCTTGCTGCTTATTATTACCATCGCCCCACCGCCAGACTCCCCTGTCCCCAGTGGACTACGGGTTTTGCTCGGATTTCTCGACCACCAAGGCATCTTCGGGTTGTGAGGCCTTCATCAAGACACCACCACCAACCACCCGCCTACCATGGCTCCAACTCCATCTGCGTTGTTGTCATACATGGTGGACCGCTCTGACAAGGGCGGTGCCCCTGTGCCCATTGCCGGCGACGTCATGGGCCTGCTCGTCGCCCTCGCCTCCATCTCCGTCCTCTCCATCTGCCTCTGTAAGAAGCCCGCCCCCCGACATGTTGGCGTCCTGGGCTGGACCAAGATAATCTCTGGATGACTGCTGACGAGCCTGTAGACCAAAGATGTACTGCCATCAAAGTATGGACCAATCTACCATTCGTGGTCTGGCGTAAGTCACTGTTTGCTCCCAGAGACTCCGCCATCTTGCGTGACACTAAACAACCCGCAGTCGTCTTCGCCATTTATGTCGACTCCATGCTTTTCGTCATCGTCACCGCCATTCTGCAGCAAATATTTGGCGTCAACTCGAGCTATGCTCTGTGCCACGGCGCCATTCTGCTCTGCCTCGTCTGCTACGTCACCACCAAGGTCAGTCGCTCATCTCCCTACGGAGAACATGTGTGACATGGACTAACATGCTCGCAGATTGTAAGTCATTGCGTCCGATATTAAGCTCGAGTATAACCACTAACTCTTTCCTCAGTTCATTTACGTTTTCCTTGTCGAGAAGGCTGTAAGTCACAGACTCAACCCCAACCACATTTCGACGTGATGCTGACCACTGTTAGCACATCATTCGTGGCACTCCTAAGACCCGCCTTCAGTCGAAGCTCTACTGTTTTAACTCGTTTGGCATGCTTGGCCTCTACACCGTCGTCGTCATCCTCAACTTTATCTTGTAAGCCATCCACCACCAGGGTCCACCTGGAAACCTCAACTAACCAACATGCTCGCAGCCGAATTGCCAGGATCGACGAGAACGGAGTTTGCATCATTGGCATGCGGAGTATCTCCATGATTCCCCTCATCACCTTCGACGCCATCGTCAACATCTATCTCACCATCCTTTTCCTCATCCCTCTCAAGAGTCAGTCTCACATATCCATGTCCAGACCCCCAAGGAATTGCAATCTAACATCCTATAGATCTGTACTCGTTCAAGAACATGCCCAAGACCCCCGCCAACGAACGTCTTAAGAACGTCGCGTTCCGTACCTTTGTCGGTTCTTGTTGCACCCTGCTCAGCAGCATTATGTAAGAACCAACCCCCCTGGGCCCCCGATGGCATTCAAATAAAAGATGAAATACTAATGGAATCTCAGCAACCTGAGCGTCCTGATGGCTCTCAACGGAGAGCCTGGCTGGGTTTGCCTCATGTGCTGTAACTCTGACAGTCGGTACCTCGTATTCCTCTCCCAGCATATTCAACCCCTAACTTCCTCCAGTCCTCTTCTCTGCCCTCGTCATCCAGTGGGTCACCTCCAAGGACAGCGCCGGCTCGGGCAGCCAGACCAGCACCAACAACTTCAACGAAAACGGCAGCCGCGGGGGCCGCGATCCTCACGCCTCAACCCACCAAATGAACAGGATGCCCGTGGCTCCGCCCTCGCCCCACGGTACCGACGCCGAAATCTCCCTCGTCGCAACAGCCACCGCGCAATCCTCCGACGATGGCCGCGACATGGACATGGCCAAGGTGTCGAGCACCGGCGGCGTGGTCATCGCTACAACGATCTACCGCCAGAGCCGTCCCACCAGCGGCTTCGGCCTCGACATGGACGGCAGCAAGCTCGAAGACGACGACGGCGACGAGGCCACCTACGGCTACCCACCCCGTCCCCCCAGCTATGGCGTCAACAACCACCACGATATACCCGAGCCGCCCCGGACCCGCATCACCGCCAGCAGCCAGAACGATCCCCGCAGCTAAAGACTCGGCCTTGTCTAAAGTCCCATGTCTTGGGGCCTCTTCTTAATCTTCGTGGATTGCTCGTCATCCCTACAAGTGTGGCGTTTGTTTTTGGGGTTTCTAGACCTTCCCGTCGGAAATTAGAGGGAGTTGGGGCGGCCGGGCGTTTCCATGTCGCGACGTCTCTTTTTTTACTTTCGTTGGATATCCTCCTACGGAGAGGCAAACAAGAGATCTATCAGTGCTCGCGGCAATGTTGCCGTAATCATTTAATTATGGGAGGGAAGGGGAATGCACACAAGGGTCCATGTCTAGGTACAGGCCCAGTTTGGAAAGAGTGTTGGATCTTGATTAAGGTGGGGTGATGGTGGTTTGGATGTCATAGGATACCCAGTAGTTATAAATAGAAGAGAGACATTTACAACTTGAGGGTGGTCGAGACTTACTCGCCATCGTGAATACCGAAGTTGAGAACCTCCAGGACGCAAGCGAAATGGCTACATCCCCGGTCACCCCTGCCAGGAGTTCTTTGTTGTCGGGCGCCACTGGCATCAGAAGATGTCACATTCAGCACATAAGCCAATATTGCACTACGCATTAGCGGAGTGCGCATTCACTTTTGCCGTAGCTGGCAATGCGATAGAAGAGTTTAGGGAACAACAAAACGCCATGCTTGCAACACTTGCTAGGTCCGTAGGCCCAAGGCTACCGGAACCAAGCCACCTCTGTCATGGAGTTGAGTTGTGGACCTCACTAGAAGGGATCAAGATGTCTTGACAATGCTTGGCAAATCGCGGCAGTTTAGCCTACCTATTGTCCTCGAGGTTGCAGTAAGGTTTGGTGAAAAAACAGGGATGCGAGTGCAATCATGCGCCTTTGCCCAACAGGAATTAAACTCTACCGTCGACTATCGACAGGTGAGTGGCGAAAGGAGCTCCCGTAAACAGGTTTCTTGTTCCAGAAACGTCAGTGTGCAGATAACAGATCTGCAAGATCTACAAAGGACTGAAGTCTCCGCCTAGACACTCGCAGCAACTAATGCTAGCGCCCATTTTTCAGCTTGTGATTACAAGACTTCGTATTACAGCCTGTGAGTCGGCTCGTAAAGCTATCGAAGAAGATAAAAAGCTTGCTCTCAGATATATAACTAAAACCTATAGTATTATATTACTAATAATAATCTACTATTGATGCACTTGACAGGTATTATAATATAATGCGATGGACACTCTTTACACTCTTTACACTCTTTACACTCTTCTAGGCGAAAGAACGGGTTGGCGCTGCCGTGAGCGTGGCACCGGGAGATGGACGCGACCGCCGAGGAGATCATGGTCGCGGGTGGGGATTCGGTGACCGCGACGCGTCGCTCGTCGAGACCCGTGAAACCAACCGCGAAAGCCCAAAATTTTTGGCAAGTAGCCTCAAGCCAGGCCGGGACATCGAAGAATGCCGGCACAAAGCAAGTGGCAGCAGGCGACAACGACTGGGACAATGCGGACGAGGGACTGCAGGCTGTGGATGGCGCGGCCCGCAGCGATTCATCGCTAATGCAGATGATGCTCCAGACGACGCTCCAGACGATGCTCCAGGAAACGTCGAGCCATCTCATGAACAAGCAGAAACAGATGCTGGAGAGACTCTGGGATGCTTTGATGGAGAACCAGCAGAAAGCGACAAAGGTGATTAGCGATCAGCTGGAGATGATCCGACAACTCCAGCAGGAGATACGGACGGTCAGGGCCGAGGCGGCTGACGACCGGAAGAAAGCCGAGGAAACCAGAAGCATGCAGGAACAGACAGCACGTGAGATGAAACAGATGCGCGAGCAGCTGATTGAACAGCTCAGGCAGGTGAGGGAACAAGCGGCAGAAGAAACAAAGCAGTTGCGAGAGCAACTAGACGCGATGGTCAAAAGTATTCAGGCCAACAGCGCCCAGACGAGCCCGCACCCATCGTATGCAGACGTAGCCCGTACCCCGCCGTCAAGCCAGCCAAGCAACCTTCAAACCCTCGCGTCGATGCAAACAACACCATCCACACTTACGGATACTCTCTTCTGCACTATCGACACATCGCGTGTCAACGAGGAGGAGAAGGGCAAAGCGCAAGTGGGAGGAATTCGACAGGCCATTGAGGAGGAGATGCGAAAGAAGGAGGGCCGACAGGACTGGAGGTGTGCAGCTGTGGTGAGGAACGCAAAGAACGCAGACCGTATTAAGGTGATCTGCCGAGACGAGTCGGAGATGAAGCTCGTCAAGGAAGCGGCAGAGAAGACAGCAGTCAAGGGCGCAAGAGTCCTCAGGGACCAACTGTATCCGGTCAAAGTTGACGGCGCAAACAGGGCAGCGGTCCTGGACGCAGCTGGCAACGTGCTGCCAGGCACAGCGGAGGCGCTGGGAAAGGAGAACGGAGTGACGATTGCCAAGATGCAGTGGCTCAGCGACAAGGAGAATGGGAAATCCTACGGCTCGATGGTGATCTACGTTACGAAGGTGAGCGATGCGCAACGCTTGCTGGAAGAGAGATACTTTCACCTCGCTGGGGAGTCGGCCAGCACCAACGTTTTCGAGCGACGCCAAGGCCCAGTCCAATGCTACAACTGCTGGGAGCTTGGTCACAAAGCCTTCACCTGCAACAGACCCCAGCGATGCGGCAAATGTGCGGAAACGGGACACCGCCACACACAGTGCCAGGCGATCGAGCCGAAGTGCGTTCTCTGCAGAGGACCACACGAATCGCTCAGTCGCAACTGCCGAGTACGACAACTACATGACGGCAATGTGCACTAACCTCCAGATCCTCCAGCTTAACGTGGGGAAGAGGGATGCGGTGCAATTGAGCATGATGAACGATGGAGACTTGCGGGACTACGCGGTGCTGGCAATCAGTGCTGCATAGACACGCTATGAAACTGAAACTGGGGTGAGTTTCAGTTTCATGAAACCGGACGCCAGTATAGTTTCAGTTTCATATGAAACCGGTTTCAGTTTCATATCAATCAATATCTAATTCCTTTGTTTTCTTCCCCTTCTCTTTAGCAAGCTCGGACCCGATATACACCTTACCACTAGGCACCTCAAAGATGTCTAGCATTGCCTACCTACCTATGCTACCAATTCGCTAGCCTCGCCATCGCTTTCTTCCCCCTTGCCCATCTCTATATCTTCTTGGAGTATCCTTACAGCCGCGTCGATATCATCCGCTCCCCTAAACACCCCTGCAAGAAGCGGCCTGCTTTTCCCCTTTGGAACACTTATCCAGCTTTTAATGCACTCACATGCCTCTACCATTTTGGCAGACATGCTACTTCTATCCCATGTAACCTGCCGTCTTGCGCCTGAGAAAATTCGCTCTGCTTCCGTAGACATCGGAGGGATGCAGAATATGTCAATGGCCATACGGCAGAGGAGGGGGAAATTCTCTCGCTGGGTCGGTTCAAGCCACCACTGCAAGGCCGTTTGTTGTCCAATCCCAACTTGTGAGCCCTGCCAAGTATCGTCAAAACCTGGCCATTAGGTAGAAGGCTTCAAATTACTTACATAAATAAAGCGGTCGAATTCATCCTTCACCTCGCTCGCTGTGCTGTACACCTTCTGCCTCCAGCGATCGAACTCGTCCAGTTCTTGCCCTTTCTCCTGTTGTTGATCTGGGAGCTGGTAGCTCTTGTACTCTGTGGACCAAATCTTTCTGACAGACTTCACGGCATTGCTAACCCACGCTGGGTTTCTCTTCCACTGCTCACTCAGATAGCTCTTCCGGAGTGCTGGGTGGAGGAGAATACCGGCCACGTACACGGGGGCCTGTTCGGTAAGCTGATAATACTTCTCGAACTTTAGCCAAGCCACGTGAAAGCGAGCGTAGAAGCGTTGGTTACTGAAAGCCTTGTCTTTAGCCTGCGTGAAGTGATGATGGAGGAAATCCATATGAGATAGAACTTCATCGAGTGTGTTCTCCCGGCCTTGGCGTACCGAGATCTGGTGAAATGGTTGTAGAAACGCATGGATGTCTCGGAGCTCGTTCCAGTCGTTGTGGTCCAGCGCATCTTTCTCGATCTTGGCATGATTTTCTTGAATCCAATCCATAAACTTTGCCCGCCTCTCAATTGCCACGTCAATAAGACGAAACCATGAATTCCAGCGTGTATCATTGTCCCTCGGCAAGGCCCTGCCAATCTTGGCCTTGAAGTCGTTGCAGATGCAGGTAGAGCTCCTTGAATACATGCACAAGTTGTGGAGCTTCCCCAGAACATTAAACTCCCGCCATTCCTCGGTGGCTTGTGCCTTCGTAATGACTCCTCCTTCTTCTTTTTCGGATAGCCTGCACAGTCGCTCATACGCCTCATCAATCCCCTCTTGCTCATCCTCCTGAATCTTCTTTGCCTTACTCCGAAAGAGGAAGGCTTGAACGATGAGGTTCATGATGTGGCCACTGCAGCGTAGTCGCCTGGCAACCGGATCTAAACCATCAATCTCTTTTGCGATATCGTCAAGCATAGTATCGTTGGCATCGTGATTATCCATCGTAAAGTAGCCAACCTTTCCGCTGAGGTCGTACTCTTCGACAACATCCAGGAAAGCCTTGGCTTGCAATTTCCCGTTGTGGCTTCCTTTGAACTCGCGCAGTGACAATAACGCTTGAGCGACTTCTCTCGTCTCCGCATCTACAAAATGGACCACGATTGCCTGGTATGCCGCCTTCTGTTCCGATGAGGTCCACATGTCAATGGTGAAGTGGACCATGGATGAGAGAGAATTATGAAGCTTCTTGACGAGGCCTTGTTTGTGTTGAGCGAAAGTCTTTTCGAGAAGCTTCGGCACCGCACTGCGGCTGCGTAGGAGGACGTCCCGGGCCATATAGTTACAGGAGAGTATAACAGCATGAAACTCGGGGTATTCGATGAATGTGTGGGCGATATTGCGAACCGCAAGAAGCCTGGCGAGTGCTTCCTCGAATGCAGGAATATTAATAGCGTTTGCCAAATATTTTTCCTCATTAAGGTCTCGATTGGCTTGACGTTCCTCCTGGCTTCCAAACAAATCCGTAATGGTGCCATGTTGCCGCTTCTTCAGATCTGACCTTTCTACATGCTCGATAACCCGGATGCCATGAAAGTCCCGCAGGTGCTTGCGGGCTCGGCTCAGGTTCGTCGTTACCGAATTAGGCTTTTTCGTGGAGTCGCAGTGCTTGCAGTACCAAATTTCGTGGTATGAGGTATCGCGAGCTTTCTCTCCTCTCTCTTCATAAGGGTCACGCGCCTCGTTCCAAGTGCTTTTGTTTGTACGGCCTTTGGCGCGCTTGCCAGCCCGATCAGAGGGAGAACGATGCAATGCGCGCTTGGCGGGAACGGGAGAGTCAGGCGAAGCAGGTCCCAAGACCTCGTCAGAAGGCTCCGATAACAAGGGAGCGGGCGAAGCTGATGACATATTTACTGTTAGCAAGTTTCTAACTGCGTTGAAGGCATTTGGTTTGCGAAATTTTCTTGGTTAAGTACTAAGATATTTGGGACTCATCGGGCGTATATGAAACATATGAAACCGACTGAAACATATGAAACTGGGAGAGTTACAGTTTCGTATGAAACCGGGTCCAGGGACTGTTTCAGTTTCATATGAAACAGTATGAAACAACACGCGTGGCTATGCAGCACTGGTCATGGCTCGTCTTAACACTTTCAGCTGACAGGTCAGCTCGTGGTATGTATTCCCGATGCGGACTGCACATCTCGGTGACTTGGCGCTGCATTGTACTATGCGACAGCTTTCAGTTGGCAAAGCCTGCGTCGTGGCTTCTCAAGTCTAAGTTGTCAGGTCAGGGCGTGCTATGCTGGAAGGTGCCCGCGAGGTTCCGTTGATTTGTGACTTCTCGAATCCACCAGTGAATGCTCTCCAACATACTCTACCCGGTGCATACTTGTGCTGGCCGAAGGCATGCGGGCGCCTCCGAGAATATGTCTCTCAGGATGGCGTTTGTGAACGGTGCCAGACCGGGTCAAAAGCTGTTATAGTTTGGGCTAAGGGGTTCGGTGCTTGGGCTAACCCAACACGATAATCACCTGCGGGGCGTCTGCTGTCAACCTAACCCCATACCAAGTCAGTGCGTAGTAACGGGAGGTCACGAGCGTATTTACCGTCGGGTCACGAGCGTATTGAACCAGACAGGACTAGGTGCACCACACCAGCGCTCGAGGATCCAGGCATCGCACACGGAATACAACACTACCGAGACTTTGAGTTTCCCACGCTTCGACAACCGGAGCGCAATACTTGCAAGCCGTATGTGGATATCGTATTTTTGTGGTGGAAAAGCCGTTATATAAGGGTTCGTCGATGTCGCGATGACACCCTTCCCTGTCCACATACTTATTTCCACAGGTACAGTAGACTCTCTAGAGCAGACCTAGGTAATACTTCATGATATAAATTCTTAACAAACTTCTGTTAACCCTCGACCGCAGCGCTTCGAACGCAGCGACTTTTCCTACCATTGACGAGGCCACGACAAACAGCCTCGCGCGTCGATTCGGATGGCTTGTGACCAGAGTTTCGACGGTCTCCTTCGTTACGGCTCAACAAAACCGGCCGCAGAGGCCCGACTGCAAGGGTTGAAGTCGAGGAATGCTGCGCTGTTTGTTGAGATACATCGTCTCCAAGAGGAGTTCAAAAGGCTTAAGGCTCTTATTTCAGCCCATACGACGCATAATGACTGCTGCATAATCAGCTTGCCTTCCACAGAGCCAGAGTTAAAGGTACGTGAACTTACGTCCAGAGTAGGATCCACAAGCTTATTACAAAAAGCAATACGAATGTCCATCTTGATGAGACGAGTGAGGACGATTAGCAGAGAGCTAAATCTGAACATCTGATGTTAGTAGTGGTTGCTTCTGGCTCGTAGAAAATATGATCACGAAATATGGTCTTGGGTGTGCTGCAATCTATAACTTTGACAAGACTGGCTCGATATCGGAATTATTGGAATCATCTCTATTAGCATGGTCATACTTCAGTAAACACATCAAGGATCGATTGATCGCTCGACATCGCCTCTTGATCTTTGATGGGCACAAAAGCCACCACTCCGCCGACTTCGGGATATTCTGCAAGGATAATAAGATCGTTACTCTTTGATCCACTCGCTTACGATATCGAGCGAGTACTTTAGATGAAGAAAAAATAACTCACCAAACAGCACAGTGGCACTGGGAGGCCCGTGGCCCACGAAGCATGTGATTGTCAGAGGCCAAAAGCCACAAGAAGGGTCTATGGGGCCCTAACTGCAGAAATCCACCGTCACACAGTGGCGGCCGCGCCTAACAGCCACAAGGTCGCAGCTACGTCGCAGGTTTGCCACAGCTAGCTTTCAGCTAGCAAGTGGCTGAGGGAGTTATGGAACACGGGCTAAGCGCAACCGGCCGGATCCGAGAGCTCCGACCGGGTTACGAGAGACCCGGCCGGGCCGGAGTCTCAGGATTAAGAAGACCAATCAAACTAGCTAGACCTAAGCAGCTAAGCTACAGCTAGCTAGCTAAGGTATTGGAAGGATGGATACTAGACCTGGCTATAAGAAGAGCTACTAGAGGAAGAAGGCAAAAAGGGGGGTCAGAGATCAATACAGTCACCAGCATCATTCCTACTAGCTAGCTGCTATCTTGCAGCGTGTCTGCCCTCTTCACTCCCTTGTGTGTAACCAGCCCTGACAGCTAACCTCTATTCGATCTCAGGTGGCGGGCTCGTTAAGACATACGTGACTACGTGTGGCTGGCCTCGAGATCGAATACGGCCCCCAAAGGGAGAGCGCACCGCACGAGGTGATATATATAATGGAAGCAGTACAGGGTAGTGGGAGGAGTGCAGGGCGGTCGCGCCAGCGCGGTGGCCGCCGTAATGCGTCTCCTTCTGCAAGACACGGTTGGCTGCGAATCGGAGATGAGTCGCAGCAATCGGAAGCCAGTCCTGGGGTGGCGCCTGCGGTAGCTGGTGGGCCGTAGCATCACAGAGGCAGGAGGCAGAGGAGGAGCATACCCAACTCGCACTCGGGCCGACTAGGAAGGCCTTCTCGTCGCAACCTCGTTAAGAGGAGTACCGCTGGCGTAGGGAGGTGGGAAGAGGCTCAAGAGGACGGACAGGCGTGTCGGTCGGTCAAGAGGAGAGAACCCGGCATATAGGACGGTACCTAACTTGCACTTAGGCCCGGGCTCATATGAGCTGTTGGGGTGTCGCCTACCGGACCGTATGTCGAGTATGCTCGCTTTTCTCCTTGGTCCTGTTTCCCAAAGCGTGAACCTCGCAGCCATCCTACCATGGAATCGCTCACAAGACGCCAAATGCCCATGCAAAAATTAGTATTAAGAATAAAGGTGGTAACTAGCTGATTGCCGTCTTGATCATTCTGTGCAACGAGAGCTCCTTCTCCGGCGCCCTGATCGAAGCTCCTTCTCCGTCTCCATCAGTCTCACCTGCGCCCACATGCGTATTGAATTGTCGCCGCGGATCGTTTCGCAGTTCAGCAGCTCTGTCAGCGTGCGCTTGATGCTCTCGTTGACGTTGAATAGTCGCTGTTCCTCGGCGGAGATCTCGCACAGCGCCTCCTCGTTGACAATGGTGTCGAGGGTATCGGCGTCGCGGTGGGATTCGTTCCGGCCGCTGCATGGCGCCTTCGCTCTCGAGGGTTGCCGTTCGCTGCTTCGTGAATGCAGCTTCGGTGATGGCGACTTGTACGACGACGGGCTGGAGGAACGAGTCGAGATGCTACTCGTAGATTGCTTGCGGGGTCGGATCTGCTGAAGGTGGTTGGAGAGCTCCGCGTGCTGCTCCTGGAGAAGCATGTACTTTTCCAGGGTAAATTTGTAGTTATGCGCCTTGTTCGCGGAGGCCATCTTGACTGGTTGAGATGAAGGGTACAATATGGAGAGATGAAGGGTACATTATGGAGAGATGAACGGTATTGGATCGAGGTAAGGATGCAGGCTGCGATAGCAAGACTATCTGATGGGCTTGCTGGTGTCCTTTATACGTGAAAGGCGACGCATGGTGAGTTGTGTTGCAGATGGCTACACCTCCAATGCACTGAGGCGGTCATTCAATCGCCGTCCCAAGGCACGGAATCGCTGCAGATTTGCTTCGTGGTGATGTTGCGCGACCGTTGTGAACGAATTTCCCACTGACGGATCAGCAGGTGTTGTCTATAAGCAGCGCTTTCAGTGGGCGAGGATAATAGTTTTCGCCTGGACGCTCCGACTTCGTGGACGAGTAGTGTCGTCGGGTGGGTCAAAGAACGATTTCCTGTCGTGGTGAAACGGGGTAGTACGGTTCTAAGCTTCAATGCGGGGTTAGGTGTGTGTCGTTTACGATGGTTTGACTTCGCCACAGTCATTAGTCATGGCCACGACTGGATACACACAGAGCATCCTGATTCAATGATCCATGGAGACCTTATTGAGAGTCTCGCCTGCACAGCCGGAATATCTTTCGCTGCTCATCTTGTTCGGTGCTGTGTTCGTCGTCATGGCCCTAATATTCTCCCCTTGTTGGTCCCTTTCTCCTCGCACGCCGATGGCTCAACCGGTTTTTTTTACCCTCTCGATAATTAACAGACGCCTTAGGTATTTATTAAGGCGACTAGAATGTAAATGGGTGGACGTCCATCCAAATGATCTAGAGGCTGCCAGACATCCCTTCTCAGTCGAAAACTTAGACCAAGCAAATTCCAACCCGGAACTACAAGAAATGGAGAGCCCGAACCGGAGGATGAGGGGAACTCCGCTGAATGGTCCAGCACCTTTCTCCACTGGTAGGACTTTCAAAAAAGCGGCCCACCGGTGTTCAGACTCTAGCTCCGCACCTAGCGTCATCTGTTTGGAGACGTTGTAGCACAGGGACCTTGTCCGTCACTTGCCGTGTGGCCACATCTTCCATTCAGATTGCATCACGAAGTGATTCCTGAAACAGCACGACACTTGTCCTGTTTGGAATATTTGCTACATGCCTCACACAGCCAGCAGCTCGAGGCAATCGTCTGTGGCCGAAAGACGCGATCCATCTAGGGTCAGAGAATTCACAGTCCCATAAACGGGCGTCATTATTCGTCACGGAGAGAATCAGCTCCCCACCCCTCACTGTCCCGAAGGACTAGAAACATGGTTTTCTACGGGCACCGTGACCACTTGCTATATCACCTAGTGTATTGGGCAAGTAACCCTACCTTGGAACTCTAGTGGCGCTTCTAAAGTAGCGGCAGGTCTGGTCAGTTTACACGGATGGACAACAGGCTTTTGAAGAGTAAAAGTAAATAGCAACGCCGGCGCAAAATTAGCGGCTCCGATAGTTGGTCATTCTTGCGTCATAATGTTCTTCGTTTCCTGATTTTAATTCTGACCCAAAAGTTTTTGGCTTTCACATGTCATATGGGGGATCTAGGATTTACAAAGAATAGCGTAACTTACTGGCCTGCTACACACAGTTCGCGTCACTGGAAACCTCTCTCACTCATTGGCTGGTCTTGATCTCTCGGTGCTTCTCCCCGAAACATCACATTTCCTTCTCGTAAACCGTTGTATACTTATTGTTCTTACCGAGTCGATTTGCCCGCCAACATTATGCCCCGGACGTTGAACCGGTAAATCGTCCTATCATCGCCCACATGATTCTACATTTTCGCGCGCCGCCACTGGATCAGCGTTACATGATAACGAGCAACATTCGGCGACATGGCGCTCGATCACATATCCTTTTGTGCCAGCCTTCGAAGTGGTCAAGGTTGATCAAATCACCGAGGGCAGGATATCAAATGTTGTTGCCATGCTTCCACCATCGCTGCAGTCGGGCATGAGTACGATTCGATTCCTTCGCCGCATCATCAGCCTTGACACCTTACCACCGGGCGTCCTAGTCTCAGAGCCGGCCCCAAAGCCTCGGCCACTCTCAGAGGCCCATGTCCCGACTCGGACCCAGGATCCACTCGTCACTGAGATGCTCCAGCGGAACGATGCTCATCAGGATGCGGATTCGAAGACCGTGTGCCCGCGGCCGATGAGCCGGGTTCTTTACTCGGAGTTGGTCGGTGATGATCAGGCTATCAGGGCAGCCTCTGGTGTTCATTGGAAGTTTGCGCGGCAAGGTAAGGCGGATTCCGCGACATGGGCCAAGATTCATATCTCATGCTAATCATGTTTCACTCTAGGCACTAGTCTCGTAAAAATCTCCATCGATGGAGGCAAGCCCGCAGTCGCAGAGGAGGATGTTACTTTCGAGCGGAAGGCATTTATTGATGGTGTAACGTATCTCGTCAAGGCACTTCCCCAGGACCTCGATGTTTGCGAACTGAGGCGGATCTAGTCCGCTCTACCCAAGGATGTTGCCCATCTGGACCTTGAGGCGGTTCAGCCTGGAGCCGGCTCCACCCAATCCGCTTCTGGTCAGCCGCGATCCATTCTGCACCGCGGTGTCCAGATGACCGTGGTCAACTTGATCTTCGTCCTCAGCTTTCTGCTGCCGTATCTGCTGTATCTCCTCCGCTACATAGCACGGATGGAGCGGAAATACAAGGTCTCCGAGACTGTGGTCGGCCATGGGCTCGACTTTGTCAACTCGATTGGGAAACAGAGCGTGTCCCTTACCGAAACGGTGTGTCAGATGAACGACGGGAAAGTTGGACAAGCTCTTCTGGAAGCATTCATATGGACGGTTGATGAGGTCGCACAGGGGATATTGGACGGGTTCGACGAGGGCCTTTTAATCGTGGGGACTAGGAGCACCGTCTGAGCGGACGGGCGCTTCATTATGATAAAATACTACGTCACCCCATGCACATTGTAGCGGCGATGGGGCGCATGGGGTAGCCTCAGCCGAAGGTCGTGTGTCCGCGGGCCGGGAAGCTATTACTACTACTGCATTATCTATGTACTGATCCAGTGCCATGGCCATTCTTGGTATTATATATCATGTAAGAACTCCGTGTAAGAACCTGTCGTTTCCTAAGCTCCTGATCCCTCATCTTCATCTTCATGCCATCCGGGGGAGACCGGTAGACCAGGTGATTACGATCATATGGCGCATCCAACATCAAACCCTCAAGCGTTTTCACACGAGAGACAGCCACGTAGCTTAAACCGGTCTGAAAGTCCCGGCAGGAGAGATCCGTAACGATCATATCTTCTGTGATGCTTTGTGACTGGTGCACGGTAATAGCGCAGCATACGATCAGGGGAAACTGGGTGCGAGCGCAGAGAGTGGCTCCGATGAGAAAGTCCCTCTCACCTGGGAGAATCGGGACAATCTTTTTGCCATCGGGGGTGGTCAGGAACACCGGTCCGTTGTACTTGTCAAACTCCATCATGATAACACAAGGAGGAGCTTGGATGGGGTCAGCCCCGGGTGCCCAGCCGATGTCGTAAACCGTACCGCGAGCGCCGTTGCAGAGGCCAACTGGCTGCCAAAGGTTGGACGTCGGCATCAGACGGGCGCCAATGCATATGGGAATCTGCTTTGCAAGGTTGCCCGCCTTGTCATCAGGGGCAGCAGCCGCACCAGGGCCGACGTTCTTAGCTTTGACCTGGACGACTGGCCGGCCGAGGCGGTCGAGGTGATAATGGTTATACTCGTTCACCCTATCTTTGGTAGCGTATACTCGCAGGGCGCTGGAAAACCTCGCGACCTCTCGATCGTCTAGCTTTGCCTGCACGCGGGTGGACAGGAGCTTCCAGGACTCCATAGATAGTTGGAGCAGCCGCAGTTCCCCGAGAGCTGTGCGAAACGCCTCCTGGTCGTCGCCACGCTGCCTCTGAACAACCTTCAAGAATACTGATTTATCGAAGCGCCTATACGCGTTCCTGCCCTTGATCTCTACTGCCTGCACCTCTTTGTCGTAATAAAGCGGCTTCTGTAGCACAGGGGGAAGCTGGAAGAAGTCACCAACCAAGAGGATGTTCAGGCCGCCAAAGAACTCCTCATTCCTGTTCGGGAACGCCTCGCGGAGACGGTCATCGATCCATGATAGCTGACGCAGCCCTAGCATGCTCTTCTCATCGATGATCAGGTACTTGATATCCTTAAGCTTCTTCTGGAGCTGGGTCTTATCAACGGGAGATAGGGGCTTGAAGTCCTTATTGATTGGGAGGTGTAACAGGGAGTGCAAGGTAGTGCCCGATATCTGGTTTCCCGCGACGCCCGTTTGCGCAGCACGCCAAACAGGTGTCCCCCTCCCCCCTGTCGCGGATTGGAGGTGCGCGGAGAGCAGGCTGATGAGGTATGACTTGCCAGTGCCGCCTCCGCCATCCACATGGAGTAGCAACTGAGAGGGATCCTGGGTCAGGAAGTGGCCCATCACCGTATCGTATACTATGCGCTGCTCTGGATTTAGGGAATCGCGAGCCTCCAAGGGCTGATCATCCACATCAAGGCCAAGGGTGTTTTCCGCTTTGCGTTGCTTCCAGTAGTCGCTGTTGAGAATGCCATCATCGGCATACCGCCCAACATGAGGGGTCCAATCGTAATTGATGTCAATGTCTCGGCGGCCGAGGATGTCGATGTCCTCTTCCTCCAGTGGGCGGTCAGGTAGCATGCGGGCGAGTTCATGCCAGTCCTCCTCCGCGATGGGCTCCTCATGGATCTCAAGCTCAAATTCATCCTCCTCTGCCGTCCATTCATCTGTATCTGGCTCCCCATAATGATCGTCCGCATGGGTATCGTGGTGCTGTCTGCAGTGCATGTACGCAGCCGTGAAGGAATCGAACCGCTGCCCGCCCACAACGAGCACCTCTTCTGGAGAGCGATGTGGATGAACCATCATCAATTTAACACGGCAGAAGTCGTTAAACTGGGAAGAGGCCTCCATAGACTTGTATCGAGGGAAGTAAGACAGGACTCTCTTCTTCGCTTGAGCAGCGAGTCTCCTCCACGTGTTGAGATTGTAAGATTGCAGGTATTCGAGATAGGTTATATCCTCATGCTGGTCCTTTCTCTCTAGATATTTCCTGTAGCTGCCGGTGGCCTCGTTGACATCTCCGTCCACACGATACGAACGTGCCTGTCGCTCTAACGGACGGCAGTCCACGGTGACAACCATACGGGTGCCTTCTTGCAGCGGAATGTTAAACTTAAGCGGCAGATGAGAAACCTCCTGCGCCGAGTAATCTCTCTCGGCAATCAGCTTGTTCATCAGGCGAGAGGAGAAGGACAACAGGGGCTGAACGTGCGATGTGTGAGGCAAGACCTGGTCTGCAAGCCTGGCGAAAGACTCGGTCTTCTTCTCAGATTTACTGCAATACTTCGCAGCGTACGTAATAACCGCCTGTAAGCTGGTACAAGGAGATATGTCGATATTGGCTAGCCAGCCTAGGATAATCGCAGGGTTGAAGTTGTTCACGAGGCTGTCATTCCGGGCCGCCTCAAAGACGTAGTACGACCTGCCTTCCTTCCTGATCACTGCGGCCAGCTCCCGCAAGGCACGAGGGAAGTCAAAACGACACTCCCTCTCTGGATTGGCAACGTTGGCCGCCTCGATATCCGCAGCGGCACCTTCCATGTCCCTCGCCAGATCACCGGTTCTCTTCCTCACGCGCAAGCAGTACGTGGTATTGCACTTGTGGCGCTGGCAACGGTTGACGATTTGTGAGAGCCGCAGGAATGTCATTTCTATGCTCAAGGGATCCACGCTCAGGGGATTGCCCTCACCCTGAGGCATAGTCCTACTCGGCTCAGGGTTAATGGCAGTGACGTGGAATCCCCATGTGCGTGCAAATACATCACGAGCCGCTTCGTCCTCCATGTCGGCTCCTGGACAATTATCCATCCAGTACAGGCCGTGGTTGTGTGGGCTACCACGGCCTTGCCATTCGTACCGACCCCAGTAATATGTGATGCTGAACTTCTTACTTAGCACGATATCCCGAAAGAGGGTGTATCGGCGGTAGAAGTGGAAAGCAGCAATGTGAGGGTTCTGCCGCAATAGGCGGCGCGACAGAGCCATCCTCTCCGGCTCGGTCGCGGCTAACCAGTCTTCATATTGAGGCATGTGCTGGTAGAGACTCCGCCCGTGTAAATCTGCCGGGCTAACCTCTTCTTGTTCCAGAAGGCAACGAAGCGGAAGGTTGGGTGGCCTGCAAAACGCCCGTCATGCCAGCGCATCGCGTGCTCGATGTAATCCCTGTAATCAATGGTAAGGCTCCCAATAGTCTTTTTGGGAAGCGGGACTTTGTTGTCGAAGTTGTATTGCTTCCTCTCCGCACTGCTCCAGGTGGTAATATCCAATCCATCACCTCTAATCTTCGTCCTATGTGCCCCTCGGAATGCGTATCCAGGTGCTACAGAAGTTCGTTTGTACTCTGCAAATGACCTCACCTAACCCTACGGGTCCTTTCCGTTTCCCTTTGGCATCGTGGGCTCGATGTTCTTGGAGACATTCTCAGTGTCGGGAATGGTGATGTTTAGTCGGTGCGCGATTGCCTGAAGGTAGAGATCAAAGTTGCCAGCCCAGAATTTGAATAGCTTAGCTTTTAATTGGCGGTTCCCCTGGATTAGGGATACATCCCGGAACATGGAGGCCATGGTAATGTACATTGCGATCATCCAGCCAACGTTGCTGCGCGAGTTGCCACTGAGCATCCCATCGCTCTCTAGAGCCGCCAGCGCTGCGAGCACCATTCTGGCAATCTGAGACGCGGTCTCGCTTATTATCTGTCCGTCGTCGGCCATAAACATGAGGCTACCGTCGCCCACCCTCACGAAAATAGCCATGGCCTCGACGACTGACCAAGCCTCTTGCCACTTCTTGTTCTCCTCGCCGTCCTCCGAATCCTCCGCACAATCAGGAGAAGCAGTGGCTCCATTGCTTTCGCAAGGGCAGCAAGTCTCCTTTCCGGATTCGGACTTCGCATTCATTGATGCCATTTCTATCCTCAATCTGGTACCCGAAGAAGCACTAGGCGACTTCTTACCAGTCGCGTCATGACCAACTCCATCGTTGGAACAGCTGTGCGCTATGGAGCCTTGCTTGACCTTTGACCAAGAACGCGAACTGTAAGTTTCCTCCGGTATGCCGTTGTCTGACGGATTGAACCATTACATCTAGGCTAGAAAGTTT
The DNA here is from genome assembly GCA_020744425.1 of Dactylonectria macrodidyma. Lineage (NCBI taxonomy): Eukaryota > Fungi > Ascomycota > Sordariomycetes > Hypocreales > Nectriaceae > Dactylonectria > Dactylonectria macrodidyma. Next base: position 665,365 of record JAGMUV010000026.1, on the reverse strand, counting down.
CTTCGAGCAAGTCCATTCATCCATACCGCTCTTCTGCAGAGACGAATTCATCCGCAATTCGAGTTTGGCACTGTGAATAGGGAGTTGCTGATCACAGTCCTTGCCCTAACGGCTAAGATACTAGGTCGGCCCAGTTACTGGACTGAGCAAGGCCTCAACGACTGTTTGAGTCATCTCCAAGCGAGAACCGTCCTAGACTCCGAAACGCCTGCCAGGCAACCATCACTCGATATATTCCGATAGGCTTGCTTGCTCGCCTTTTATGGGTTCCATCAACATCCGGGGGAGAAAGCATGGTTACAAATTGGCCAACTCACGCGCAAGGCTTCTGACACGGGTTTGGGTGCTGCCCTCTGGAGCTTGTCCGAGAAGCTTGTCAAGAAAAAGCTCGGGAATGACGCTCTGATCGAGTGGGAAACTCGATGAAATCTGAACATAGAGTGTTGCGTGAGGTAAAATAATGGACATTTTCAACATTGAATATCCATTAAAAACTAGATAGTATTTTACTCAGTTGGACCAAGCCGTAACACAAACCCAGCTGCCTAATCATTTTGTTCTAGAAGATTCACTCCGAAGACTTGAATCCTCGAAAGTCAAAACTTCAATTTCAGATGAACCCGGGAGCTATCATTACTAAGTACACACCCTGCTACGGTAAACTTCAATTTACCATTGGTTGTTAATCTTTCCTTACTCTGTTTAAATTATGTCACTGGAAGAGCAGTGTAATTGTGTAATTTTGCGGATTAACTGCAGCGTAATTACCTCAGCATGACAGAACGTTGACGTATCGGTGAGGTCAACGATGTCATAATCAACACAATTGTTCGCCACATACTGGAATAGCCACTACAAAATCAATGTTAAGAGCAACCAGGTCAATAAGAAAATAGAAGGCAAACTATTCAAAGCTTTCTCAAAGCTGAGCTTCATCCATCGGGTTTCTCGACTTCACGTGAAAGCGTGACCACCGCCATCTACGATGAGTTCTACTGTCGAACTACTTCGGGCCAATGTCACGCCCTTCTCTTCTATTCAAGAAAATGGCGATGCCATAGCACGATACTTTGACAGCTTTAGCGACTGTAAAATTCTCCTCCTCGGTGACGCCTCTCACGGCACATCTGAATTCTACGCCGCCCGAGCAGAAATTACCAAGTACATGATTGAGCACCATGGCTTCAACATTGTCGCCGTTGAGGCCGATTGGCCAGATGCAGAGACTGTGGATCGATACGTTAGGTGCCGACCTGGCGTACATTTAGCCTCCATTGAGCCCGTGGGTGAAGCTGAGAAGAATGGCCGAGAGCCTGCTTTTGTACGCTTTCCGACGTGGATGTGGCGAAACATGGAGGTTCGTAATTTTGTGGAGTGGCTGCGCAAGTATAACAAAGACCGCAGGGATGAGTTGACGGGGTTTTACGGATTGGATTTATACTCAATGTCTACATCGATGAGAGAAGTGATTCGGTATTTAGAAAAAACCGATGAAGACGCCGCCGATGTTGCACGTGAGCGATATGGAAAACTCATCCCATGGGCGGATAACCCACACGAATATGGACTGGAGACACTCATGACGAGCTTTAAGGGTTATGAAAAGGAGGTCATTGCCATGTTGAAGGACTTGCTGAGTAAACGACTCGAATACTCGTCGGCGCTTTGGAACGGCACGGAGTTTCACAGCGGGGAGCAGAATGCAAGAGTTGTTGCTGGTGAGCTTTGGTGGATGGGTGAAACTGAGCTTATACTGATGATGATACAGATGCCGAAAAGTACTATCGAGCAATGTACTACGGCCGCAATGAGTCGTGGAACCTCCGAGACACGCACATGTTTGAAACGCTCGTTCGCATCCTAAAGCATCGCGGCAACTCGTCCAAGGCCATCGTGTGGGCACACAACAGTCATGTTGGAGATGCTCGAGCGACAAGCATGGGATGGTCTCGAGATGAGCTCAACATGGGACATTTATGCAAAGAGACGTACGGGAACAGGGCGCTCAATATCGGCTGCGGTACGAACACGGGAACTTTAGCGGCTGCGAAACGGTGGGATTCTGATATGAGTATCATGAAGCTCAAACCCGGCCTGCCAAATAGCTATGAGGGGTTAATGCACGCAACTGGTATTAAGAACTTTATGCTCGATCTCCGAAAGAGCAAATGCGACGAGCGATTACGACAGCTACTATGTAACAAGAGGCTGGAGAGGTTTATCGGCGTGATTTACAGGCCTGATACGGAGAGGCAGTCCCATTATTCCTCGGCGGTGCTGCCGGAGCAGTTTGATGGGTATATCTGGTTCGATGAGTCGAGACACGTGGGAACGTTGGAGGTTCATCAGCCACCGGAGGCGTTGGGGAAACATGAGACGTGGCCATTTGGACTTTAAGGATAAATTGTTACTGAAATATATACGTTTTGACCTCAATATTGTTTTATAAATAGGAAAATGAGTTAAATGTACATGATGGGATTGTATACCTCTCCTCCCCTTCTGCTCAAGCGCCCCGAGCCCCCCGCTCAGCCCGAGGGTGCTTCTGGCGGCATCCAGGACTTCTACGCTGGCCACCTTACCCGTGATGAGCTCGACGAACTCCGACGTGCCGGCCGCAACGGCAGCGGAGAGTTTGAGCGCGCCGAGGGCAACACCGCCGAGCCCAAGCAGGTCTCCCACGACGATGAGCACACTGACCCCGAGCCCGTCCCGGCCAAGGAGCACAAGAAACTTGTCGGCCCCAAGCCCGATTGCCCCTGGTACAGCGGCGCCCTTCTCTTCTGGTTCGCTAGGTCATTACCTCTCTATCCGGGGTGTCGTTCAGTTGCATTGCCATCATTATGTTTGTTCTCAGTGTGGAAAACACCTTCTTGGGCAAAATCCTTCGGTTTCACCAAAAAGGAATTTGGGGGTGCCGGCACTTCTAATTGTATACAGCGAAAAGTGTCTTACCGTAGGCTTCTTAGCCTAGGTATTTGGCGGTTTCCCGCCCAAGGCAAGCAAGCCCCAAACACATTTTTGTTAAGCCTTTTCATTTCATATTGGTCTTTCAAGCGCCCATGTTTTACTTTGTCTTTTCTTCATTACCCATTCCTAACACATTAAACGTCGGGCATTAAATTAGACAAGCTTCTGCTTCAAGATGCCTTTCAGGGTAACGGCATCAGCAGCAAACTTGCTGATGCCCTCACGGAGCTTCTCGACGGCCATCTGGTCCTCATTCAAATCGAATCGGAAGGCAGCCTCAGTATTGATATAGGTCTTCTTCTTAAGGTCCAGAGACCCAGCCTGGACGGCATCAAGCTTCTTAGGGACAGCTTCGGTAGAGTTGACAAGATCCTCAAGTAGACCAGGCTATAGGGAGAGTCAGTAACGAGTTCACCCTTGGCAGTGGCTGCAAGTCGAGACAAGCAAGTTAAAGACTTACAGAAATAGTCAGGTAATCACAGCCAGCGAGCTCAGTAATCTCACCAGTATTGCGAAAAGAGGCACCCATGACAATAGTGCTATAGCCAAACTTCTTGTAATAGTTGTAGATGGCCTTTACGGAAGAGACACCGGGGTCAGCCTCCTTAGCATACTCCTGCTTGGTGTGGGCCTTGAACCAATCAAGAATACGGCCAACGAAGGGAGAGATGAGATAGGCACCAGCCTCAGCGGCAGCAATGGCCTGGACGAGGGAGAACATGAGGGTCAGGTTGACGTTGATGCCGTGGTCGCGCTGGAGAATCTCAGCAGCCTTAATACCCTCCCAAGTAGCGGCGATCTTGACGAGGATGCGGTCTTTGGATATGCCCTTCTCGTTATAGAGCTATGAAGTGTATAAGTACGAGTATTCCACAAGACCAACTGTAGAGAAGGATCGGAAGAGAAAAGCCTACCTTGATGATATGGAGAGCCTTCTCGACGGAGGCGATGGTATCGAAGGAGAACTGGGCATCGACCTCGGTAGAGACCTTGCCGGGGATGATGGCGAGGATCTCGCAGCCGAACTCGACCAAGAGTCGGTCAAGGGCAGCGCCAGCTTGCTCGTCGAGGGAACCACCCAGGGACTTGGCATACTCGAGGGCAGCATCAATCAATTTGGCATTCTCGGGCTTCTTGGAAGCAGCGAGGATGAGAGAGGGGTTGGTGGTGGCATCCTGGGGCTTGTACTTGCCAATGGCTGTGAGAAATTGTGAGCATCATATGACGTCATCTTCAGAGTGGGATTAACTACGAGGCAAAATAACTTTGCGACGCCGGCGTCGGGGTATCGCGAGACGACGAAGCTAGGGAAGCGCGGGAGGAGGGTAGACTCACAGCTAAAGTCACCTATTGAATGATGGTTAGAAATGCGATGCAGCTGAAGAGGGACGTGCTGTACTTACCAGTGTCAGACACAACAACAACAAACTGCAAGTTGAAACGAGCGGTCAGCAATTGGTTCTCATGATAGGCGGGCGCGAGGAGATGGCCAAAGCAAACCCAACGAGATCAGCAACATGATCGCATAGCTCTCGGCCCCGCAAATGAATTATGCTGTTCGGGGACTGCATATCTCGCGATGCAGCTCTGGGTGTCCTGGAAGGATGGACGGGTGTCAATGAGGGGTTCGCGTACAGTGCCGGTGGCCTTGAGATGATCCAGAGAGGTGGACATGTTTGCGGTCGGAGGAATGGCGGTGATTCTTTTAGGGTGAAGCTTTCAAAGGGGAGAGAAGAGCAATGGACTATGGATGGAGGTGTAAGGAGGAAGAGAAAAATAAAAGCAGAGGAGAGTGATAGAAAAACTGGCAATTTTGCAACCCAAAAGTGATTTTGGTTGGGATGGCGATGGCAACCGACTCACCGTCCGTGACTACTCACCATTGCATCAAGGCCTCGTCTCATCTCGTTGGACCTACGCCTCGTTCGTTCGCTTCATCCATGCCACACCACGATCCCGGTTCAGAAAGGGGCGGATGAAGTCGTACAACATACAGCAGCTTTCGCCTCACCTTATTCAATCCAATCAGCGGCGTGTTGGCCTGCCAAGTCATTCATCATCATGTCAGCCATCCGTCATCTTTTCATCAGCGAATAACATGCGCAACCCATGGAATTCAAATCGGGAGGTCAAGATCGCTCGTGCTAGCACCAAGATTGGACCCATCGGTTGAGTGCAGGCAGGAACTAAGCTGCTAAGACATGACAAAGTTGAATGCAGTCGATGAGTGCAGCTTCACCTTGGATAGCATACACCTACTTCAATACGATTCTGACGCTAGCAGACCTTTGTTATTAGGCCTAGGAAATTGAGGGGAGTATTGTGCCAGTTGCCACTGGGATGTCATAAGCCCACCGTATGTAGTGATAAAACCCGACGGAAACCTCTCATGTACCGTGCATCTAACTGGACTACTGTCGGGTATCCGCAGCAAGTCAGATCGTCGAATTACGCATCTCCTCAGTGATTTCTGCCAGCCAAGTCTGGCCACGATGGATGAAACTGCTACAAGCATCTTCTCTACAGCCGCCAACGAGCTGTCTAGCCCCGATAATACACCCCAAATAATTAAAGAGCATCGAAATATCCCCATTACTCAGCCTGACATCAGGATGATCTCATGATTGGAGAGTAGGTGCTGCCCTTGATATCCGTCATTTGCACGTCAATGTGTGTCACTAGAGCCAAACCCTCAAATTACGTCAGCCTACTTCATCACCCCAAATAACCCTTAGATAATTGAGTGTGCGCGAAAGGAGATCAATTTTGGCAAAAATTAACGGCTCAATAATTCTTACATATTCTCATCATGGCCTGCTTCTTGGCTTTTGTTTACTGGCTTTCGAAAAATCTTTCGCCCACGCCAGCAGGTCCGGCGTGTGAGGTTCGACTCCTAGCCCACACCGAAACGTCAGGGATCTATCTTACAACCGCCGTCGCACCCTTTCATACTATCAAAGTATCAAAATATCCCGCTGTTGCCCAACGAGAATATCGAATCCACAGGGCAATTGAACTGGCATTTCTCACAGTCGCCGAAGAATTTGGTGATTATGGAGTCGAGCTTGATCTTCCTGGCATTCCGAAATACTTTGCTTTCAGCCAAGGCCATAAACAATCCCCTCTCAAGGGCTACTTTACTGAAATCTTGCCTTATTATGAATCTGAGGATGAGCATTTCCTGGTTAAGATATATATGGGTAATCTCAAGCCATTATCTTACGGATCCATAACCGGCTTCTACAACCGCCCTGCATATCCCGACTATCTATACTTTGAGCATATAGATTTCCAAGTCCTTTCCGCCACTATGGGCACTACGCTTGCGATGCTTCACTGGCGATGCGGCGTCGATGCTGCAGGCGTCAAATTTGTCTTCGAACGCGAGAGCAGAGGCAGCACTAAGCTCTGGCTAATGGACTTTTCCAATTGCAAAATGTTTGAATTAGCATCTCAAGATGCTATGATGCAGCTTGTCGATGCAATTCTGGACAATGAGCCATATTGGCCGAAATGCATTAATTTGCCTGGATTGATGAACACTTGGATAACCTTTCGGACTGCATATTTGAAAATGAGCAATCTGCTTTTGAAGGACGTCAGTAGCGATTCGAGATTGAGATTATTACCCCTATTATTTATGGACGAGTTGGAGAGAATTCAAGGTTCTTAATAGTTATTTGAGATATGGTCGGACTATGAAGCGGCCCTCTCTCCCCGCCTGCGTTTCCACGTCTCCAACATCTCCCTTCTCAGAAAGTCAGCCGAAGATGGGCGTAAAGACGCAAAGCTCTGGGCCAGCCGGTCGGAAGGTGATGACACCGTTGATGTAGAGCTGCCCCTGGATGATGACGACTGTGGAGAAAAGGCCGCAACGGTGGCTGAGCATTACCAAAACTACAAAGTTCTCTTCCAGACTTTTTAAAATGCCATACGGGATTCCGACGCTACGAGGAACTCCCCAGTCTTACGCAGCCTGGTGCGGGACCCTTGCCAAGAGAACTCTGCCGAAGAGGGTCGGCCTTTTGTCCAGCGTCGTGCAACCACGAGCAGGCACTGCTTTAGCCGCCGAAGTAGGAAACTGAACACTTGGAAGAACTAGGCTTCAAGTCGACTTGCTAATAATCACATCAACGAGGACCAGGGGAGAGCTGGCCGACTGTGGCAGGAAAACAGAGTGTAAAATCCGCAAGGGCTGGAAGGTGACTAGGACAAGAATTAGAGAGGTGTATGTAATTTAGCTGCCGGGTGTAATAGACTTTGTGTGTGTATTATCGTGCAACTATTGACACGATCGCTTCTCCCATCCTGTATCATCATGATCCTCAGTCATTCCACGTTTGCGTTTTCTGCCAATTTTCAGGTAATGCCGGGGCCTTGCCATGTCTATCCACAGTTTTGCGATGCTCCAGAAACGGGGACTTGAGTAATAATGTAATTACCCGATCTCCCAGACTGTCGTATGGCTTGATTGGTTAGAAGGAACTCAATGGCAGTCCATAAACAGAAACACTCGGCAGGATATCTCACGCGCAGCAACTCAACTGCCTGATCGACACTCCCTGACGATAGATTTTGTCTCAGGTCAGAGGCCTCATGAGATCGAGCCGGACATACTAAGCCCTGGTGTGGATAAGCAGAAAATAGCATATATTAGGGAAGCATTTGACCAGGTGATGGATGGTTGTAAACAAATGGCCAATCGCACCGGTCGAACTCTCCTTTGTTGGATATGCAGTCCCAGGCTTGAATACTTTAAGGGAAGACCATTCAGTCTTATGGCCGGAAAAAAAGCGAGATTAAGTAAACGAGACTCGAAGAACAACGTATATTTGGAGTATTGTCTCGTTTCAACAATCGCTGCTGTCGCCTTGATACCGCTTCCCCCTAAGTAGTAGAGGCATCTCGTCCGTAATCCCCTTTATATCATTGCTGCAGAACTCAATATTTCCCAAACCGCTACAAAGCACTCTGCCGAATCCCTCTTTTGGCACCGCGCCATTGTCCGTTTCTTCGGCCCCTTCACCGAATAGATAGAAGGGATCGACGCTTCCAATAGCCAAGCTGATCATATCGCGGCCGTCTGGATACCAGAAGAGGAAGGAGCCGCAGTTTCCGCAAAAGCCGCGGCTGATGTTGTCAGTTGCGTGGTATTTTTTCAGCTTGTCTGCAGTATCGGACGTCCACTTCAGTGACTTGGTGTGGACACTGTAAGATGCGTAGAAGAAGCCACCTGTCTGCTTGCGACACTGGGTACATTGGCAGACACAGGTGTTTTCGACAAAATCATGTGATGGTGGGAACGTTATCTCGTAACGGAGAGAGGAACAGAGACAACCTCCCGTAATTGTTTTGGGAGTCGGGTCGGGTGACGGAGATGTGGTGGCAGATGACGACATTGTGATGTTTGAAGTTGTGTGAGGTTACGATTTGCTGGATCCTGGCACGAAAGACTGGGTGGTACAGAAAGAAGGAATTAAACGAGAAAAAAGCTGGATTTGAAACGGTTCTTATACTTTATTATCCATTACGTCGTCTGGGAGGGGAAGTCTGTCAACTGCGCCCTTCGGCAACCACTTGTTGTCAGCTGTGACGGGAACGTCCGGAGTGCTGGACCCAGGGTGGGGTTGATACGTAACTAGGGCGCACGGGCAAGCCACAGGGACTATCATACGCGTCTACGCTTCTACGCTTCTACGCGCCTGCCCACGTTCTCTCTTTCCTCTCCATCGTAGTATTCTCGCAAGACAGTGGCATTACCTCTTGAGTTGGTCATATTCGCTTTCTTCGTCAGATTCACTGTCTGTATCTTCGTTGTAGGGGTGCTCTGCATCAACGTGGTTCGGTGTTTTTTGCTTATCCCAAATTGGATCAAACCAAAGTTGCTCCAGCATGATGCGTTGCGTCCCAGGCAACGGCTGACCCGTGATTGGCCTAGCCACTGGCGAGGGTAACCGCGAAATTCGAAGCCAGAAGCAGGCACATCGCTTGAATTCACTCCTATACTGGCGTTCAGAGGCAGGTCTCATGACAAGCTCAAAAGGTGCCTTATACGGACGGTCTGGAAACCTGTCTCGGAGCCACCTTCGTACGCTGACATCCGTATATCTCACTGTCTCTCCACAGCGATCGAATAAACGGTCGAGCGCTGCTGTGATCGAAGCCAACTTGCATTCGTCTCCAACTGAACTGTAAAGTTCTTTTCCGTCGAGAGCTCCCAAGTAAAAACGTTGACCATATATCCAGGCATTTCTGAGAGTGTCACAAGTATGTCGCGGCGTGCTGGCTGAAGGTGTCCTCCCAACCAGTGCGACGCATCCAATTTGTCAACAACTCCTTTGCTGGTCCGCCATCATCAGGGGGCCTTTTGCCTGATTGCCTTTCTAGATGTTCACACTCTTCAGCGAATAGCTGCTGAGCGAAGTCTTTGATAGAATCCGGCGCTGCTTGTAGGAACCTGGTGTTGCCAGTAGCCCCTTGTCCTGGCTGGCGATTGCCTGCGGATACAATCCACGAGTGATGAATATCGTTCGCCTTCCAGCTTTGGAAGGTAAGGTTGTCTTCGATATGACCCCGCAACCATTGGTTTCCTCTTGCGCGTGTTTTCTTGATTTTATCTTTATGTAGCTTCTTTAAGTGCCGCGAAAGTAGCTCTAGACTCGTTGACCGTAGCTAACAACGCCTACAGGCATCTCCAACTTGAAGAGCAAGATGTGGATGCGGTGCAGACCTGCCGGCTCGCATAGGCAAGGTATTGGGGTTAGGGAGAGATAGGGTTAGAATAAGAGAATTAAGACCTCGGCGAGCTGATTTGGGAACACCATGATGCTCTCCTAAGGTGGTGACCCACCCGACCGCGCAACCCCCCCGGCCGCGCACCCATCTCGCGACGCGTAATCAGAACACTTACATCATCACTCCCTAATAACATCACCAATTGTGAAGCAATTCATTTCAAATCTTCATGATGGGTTCTCCTGTGCTTTCTCGTGAGGAAATGATAAAACAAGCTCTCGAAAAAGTTGCGGAAGGTCAGTCAATTCGAAGCGTCGCAAAACTACCACTTCCACGAGTCCTTAAAATACTACGTCACCCAATGCACATTGGAGCGGCGATGGGGTGCATGGGGTAGCCTCAGCCGAAGGCTGTGTGTCCGCGGCCCGGGAAGCTATTACTACTACTGCATTCTCTACGTACTGATCCATTGCCATGGCCATTCTTGGTATTATGTGACATGTACAGATTCCGTGTGAGCACCTGTCGTTTCCTAAGCTCCTGATCCCTCATCTTCATCTTCATGCCATCCAAGGGAGACCCGTAGAGCAGGTGATTACGATCAAATGGGGCATCTAACATCAAGCCCTCGAGCGTCTTCACACGAGAGATAGCCACGTAGCTTAACCCAGTCTGGAAATCTCGGTAGGAGAGATCGGAAACGATCATATCTTCTGTGATGCTTTGTGGCTTATAAACGGTAATAGCGTAGCATATGATCAGGGGGAGCTGGGTGCGAGTGCAGAGAGTGGCTCCGATGAGGAAGCCCCTTTCTACGAGGAGAATCGGGACAATCTTCCTGCCACCAGGGGTGGTTAGGAACACCGGTCTAATGTACTTGTTAAACTCTATTATGATAACATGAGGGTCTCGGATGCTTCCCGGCCCTGTGGAACCTAGCAGCCAAGTAAGAGTAATCCAAACCAGTTGTGCTGCTTCGGGCAGTAGATGGGTCAGAATGTGAGGCGATTGGATGGGTCGTTAGCTACACGAGAGGTAAGGAAGCTAGAGCACGGAAATGCCGCATACTTTATTAAGTTAGTGGAAATGGCGTCCCCAGCACAACGTGCAGCTGGCTAAGTGACTCTCGGAATAGCCTCCTAGCTGCATAAATTTGCCGTAGTTTCTCTGGCGACGTAAGCTGAATTCCGGATCTCTCGTTAGGAGGCAATAAGCCAGCATCTCCGGCGGTTCTCTTCGGGGCACGTCTCTCAGCTGAGGCTAGGTTCCTCAGCGTCAAGGTCGCGTCTCTGGATCTGGAATACTTCATTTAGTTAGTATTGATCTTACAGAGTGGGGAGACAGAGCTGACATGAGAATCGTTCTTATTACGACAATCAAGGCGGTTCTTCGTGTTCCCAGCAGACTTCCTTTTGCTGACGAAGTCACCCGCCGGTCTCTCCTCGCGACTGCGGGCACAGACAACGGAAATTATGTCCATTATAGAGCTCCCGGGAAGTAGATTTAGGACCCATTGCCTAACGAAAAGAAGACACGCAGAAGCGTTGAAGCGGACGAAATGGCTATCTTCAGCCAAGTGTAACGTAAACAAATCATCTTCTGAGTAAACAAACGGCGACATGGTGCAGAGTGGCCTGGACCCACTTATCTGGAGCCGTCAGCCAGTTGCCGAACGATTTGCGGCTGGCAATACAAAACTTGGACCAATCAGAGCTCGAGAAACTTATTACCCTTGTCTGCACCAAACTGGGGAGCAGCCGCCACGCCGGCTTGCTAGGAAGGCCTCCCGTTAGGAATAGGAAAAGGAGTGCTCTGCATCAGGACGCCTACAGGCAGAGAGGGTCATGTGCTCGGAGGGAATGGCCATGCGTCTACAACTTGCTCTCCTCCGTGCGATCCACTAACAAGGCCACAGCAATTTTACCTGTATGCAAGATATGTCTACCCGGTCCTGAGAACATCATTATGATCAATCAATACTTGACACGGGCCTCCAATGTAGAGGTTCGGGCGAAAGCCTAAAATGTGATAAGTTGCAACACAACCAAAGCTAACTCTCATCACCTGATCCTTGGGCAGGGATCATGGGGGGAGACGTCGCCTCGTCTCCTCAAATACTTCTCACTACGTCATCTTGGCACAAGACATGTTTTCACATTCTACCTCCGATTGTGAACAGTTATAACGTCAAAATGACAACAACACCCGTTCGGTTCGATTTCCTCTGTTATCGTGTAGGCGTCAAGTTCGATGAGTCCTGCGATATCCCCCTTCGCATCGTCGGGGCAGGAGACCATTCGGACAAGGAGAAAACCGAGGACAAACCGTTGTGGAATGCGGCGATGAATAACATTATGGAGCATAGCGAGGCGACATGCCTCCGGCGTGCCAGTCCGGCCTCTTGCGCGTGTGGGTTACTAGCAACGGCCACCGAATACCTGCCACCGATGCCGTTCCTTGATGCTCCGAAACCTCACGTTGTGGCGATCGTGGACCTGTTCTGCGGGAACCTGAAATGTCGGACGCGGACACGCCAGAGCATGCTGCAAGTCATGTCGCGGAACCGCTCGCCAGATGGCGGCCTTCGTGGCCCGGACCCAGGACTCTTCGCAGAGCTTATGTCGTGTAGAGTATGCAAGGAAAGGGAGGGGCTGAGGGAATGCGGGGTCTGTCACGTCGTGGGGTATTGTGGGCAAGAGCACCAAGAGGAGGACTGGCCAAACCACAAGGCAGAGTGTACGCCGTGGCCGACGTCGACATTCGATGCAAGGCGCCCCCTGGACGAGGTGGACGCTGACTCCGACACCAAAGTGACATACAGCGCCGTCTTCAATGTCGCGGGACCTGGCGCCGCGGTTCAGGGAGATTAGTCGAGAGGAGGTCGTGAGACGTTTATTGATGGGAGCAGCTGGAATGGAAGAGCTGGAAGTCGAGATGAAGTAAAATGAGTTCAGAAAGCGAGCGCAGGGCCGCGCACAGATTGTTTCGAAGAAATTGTGAACTTCCCATAAAGTTTCCAACAAAGTGGGACCCTTACGCTGGACGAGGGCAACGGCAAGTGACTTATCACCCCATCAGCAGGGAGGTCCCCGGCAGGGCCACTCGGTCACATATCATGCCCGCTGCCGTAGATGCGCGTGACAGATCGGCACAACGGAGTTCCCGGGGGCTATTGTGTGTTGGTAGGCCGCTTGGGAATAGGTGATGAGGAGACCGTGACTGTACCATGGCACTCTGGCAAGAAAGAACAAGAGATATTCTGGCAACACTAGAGGACTCCAGCTAACCAAAGGCGCTGCTGGATTGTCATAGATCACGCCGAACGTCATGGGCAGAAAGCAGAGGATCTACCCACTGAGACGGCCGCTGGCCCGACTCCTTCCCAAGACACCGACCACACCACCAATTCAATGTCCTCCTATCGTTGTGACACCGAGTCTTAAGCGACACGGTCCCAGACCAGGGACCGCTTACCGCATCCGCAGGAAACATACGAGACCAGTCCCTACCGAGAAAGATGCGCGGGTCGGCCAACCAGCACGGCCAGCAGCTCCCTCAATCTTTCCGATAGTGAATAGTCCAGCCTCTCCGCTATTCCAAGAGCGAAAGAAGTCGTTGCACGAGGTCCTGAAGGCGATGGATGAACGTTGGGAGCAGAGAGTGAGAGATTCGGCGGGCCATACATGGAGTGAGCCGAGACCGCGCGAGCTCGAGCTGGAGACCGTCTGTGACTTCTACAACAAGATGCATGACGAAAACACCATGGAGCTGACACACTGCGTCGTCTGCTATGAGCAGAAGGCATCCGTCGACGTCTCCGACTGGAAGTGGACGGTGTTCGAGCCGTTATATCGGCAGGCGGAAACGCGCCTCACGCGTCAGGATCGGGAACATTTCGCATGCCGACAATGCTTCCCCCGTGAAGGGCCGGACGGGTTCACTGTCTGCCAAGACTGTAGTCATGCCTTAGAAGCGGGTAAGCTCCCGCGTGCCTGCCAAGTCAACAATCTCGGCCTTGGATGCGTCCATAGATATCCGGCGGCACTGCGATACTTGACTCCAATGGAGGAACGGCTCATTGGCTTGTACATACCTTGTGGTTGGATCACCAAGTTCCAGATCGACATCGAGAAGGCTACCAACGGCCGATATCGTAAGCACAAGAAGGGCCACATTACCGTATTCCCCAACGACGTGGAGAACTTGGTGTCGAAAGTGCTCCCGCACCCCATGATGAACGAGCTGGAGAGGATCCACGTGTGCTTCGTAGCACCACGGAAGCCGGTGCCTACCGACATTGCCTGGATGATGTCGGTGCGTCCCCAGCGGCTGAAAGGCGCGCTTACCTGGCTGAAGCAGTATAATCCGTTATTCCGAGATATTTGTATCAGTGAGGAGAACCTCCGGAGTTGGGGGGACTGGTGTTCCGGTACCGAGGTGCCGCAAGCTATATTCGACAGCATGGTCCCATACGAGCTGAGCGCGGAGGACCAAATCCGGACTGGATACTATGTGTCGGCCGTTGAGCGTGGTCGTGCAGAGCAGCCTATTCGTACGGCCGAAGAGGTGCTAGCTATGCTGGAAGACCGCGAAGACGAAGACGATGCTGTGCGACAAGAGAACGAAAGCAACGCGAGACTAGGCGGCCTGCAGGGGCGCCATCTCCAGAGAGAGGAGCTGGATCATCGGTATATAGAGGAAGAGCTAATCGAGATGGTTTCAACAGGGATGTTGGGGCTCGACGAGACGGTGGACCACGGCCCTAGAGAACGGCTTCGGTGGGTCCAGGCCAGCCTGGATCAGACGGATGGCGGCCATCGGGGCAAGAAGCGCAGGCGGAGCGAGGGTGGAATCGGATACTTTGCCGGCACTACGGAACCCTTTATTATCAACCAGCGGGGGGAGGAGTATGTCGACAGCAACGACCCCGATTTCTTTCCCAAGACCTTCCCCTGCCTCTTTCCGTTTGGCCGAGGAGGCCCTAAGTTGGCGGAGGATGCCGGTGTCGGATTCACGGACGTCCATAGTAGCTGCGGCCAGGACCGTAACTTCACCCTACGGAGTTGGGCGAGATTGGTGCTCCAGCGACACGGTATGTACCCGCCGAGCTGGGAGATCAGACGGAATTGACCAGTAGTAGGCGGCCTTTTCGCGACGCACCCGGCCTTTCCCTTCCTCATATACAACATGCTAGTCCGCTCGGAGAACCGGCGGATCAGCTATATTCGCATGCAGAAGCGGTCCTTCGCTCGGGTGGAGCAGATCCTCCGCGCGCTGACTGCCAGCGAGATCGAGGCCGCGGAGGAAGAATACCGCCAGACCAGGACGACTACGAACGAGGACGTCTCCTTCCTGCTTCGAGAGCTCAGCGCCTTCGGGCATGGCCAGCATATGTCGAACGAAGAGAGACTCGGTCACCGTCGCAAGATCAACTCCCTCAGATTACTGCTAGGGATGAAGACAATTTGGTTCACGCTGAATCCAAACGACCTGACCAACGAAGTAAATATGAAGCTGACTGCCTACCGGGTTATTTAGTTTCGCGGACACTCCTTTCGATGCCTTGTGGGGATCTTTTCGACCCCGGATACACTCTTTTTAGTACTCCGTAGTTAGTGTGACAATACGAGACCTCGTTTGGGATCAAGCTTGATTCAACGCCTTTGTTGCCATTGGACATGCTGTCGTTGAGAACACGAGTGTGCCGATTTGATGAGCGACGGCTGTAGGACGTCGCGATATCTCCAAGTTAGCGCTAAATCCCTTTTCTACCTGGGAAGAATCGTGAGATGACATGGATAGTAATGATGGGACAGGAACTGCCGGTGATCACACCCCGTAATATTGCCTCACCGGTGCATCCCGGTCATGACAATCAACACATCCCACGCGTACTATCTGCAAGGCGACAGAACCCGGCATCCAGAGTTCAATAGCTGAGCTTCAGCTCGTGTTGAGACGCATGCCACCTCATCAAAAGCCTCATCGTTTGGTATCACTAAACTTCAACCCTGAGCTGAACTCGCAAAATTGGCAACGGTGACGCCAATCACAATCATCAGGGAGGATTGGGAGAGAATGATTCTGGACTGCTCAGACGAATACGTTTCGTACGCATTCACTTGCGGTGCCTAGAATACCGTAAAAACTCAGAAAACTCGGCCACTTGAGTGGGGACAACGAGAGTTAGCTCCTAGCACTACTGCAGTTCTAGTCTCTATGTGATTAGTGCGGCGGCCTCAACTGAGGGGTAACATATCAGAAACTTGCGGTGTCGCAATTCGCATTTCCCTGCTTTTCCACCTTTCTCCCTCAATTGATGCTATTTTGAAGCCGTTTTTTCGCACAATGACGCCCCTTCAAGAGATCGACCCAAATGTGCGTATTCGTACTTGGTCTCAGGTTCTCACGCCCCCAAAGCGCGGCCCAAAGCCAACGCCTCTGAAGGAACGTACACACCGGGTTTCTAAGCCCATTATGCGTAAGCAGAGAAACTATTCTAAGAAGAAGAAAGAAGAGGTTATCATGTGGATGCTTCATCATCGTATTGATGATAGAGGCTGGATTCGAGAGCCCAGCTTAAGAGATGCCGAGCTTCACTTCAAAATACCGCACCAGACGATCTCTGACTGGAAAGCCCGCTTTAGTGAGTCTTTTGTGACAGATCGAACCCGGGGTTTTGCACCAAAGTGGCCGGGACTTGAAGGGATGCTGTATACAGACTTTCGAGCCCGTAGAGAGAAGCATAAAGTTGTCACCACTTCGTGGTTCCGCCGAAGATCACGGGAGATTTTCAGAGAATTATATCCCGGCTTCGTGAGCCCGTTCACTTTCTCTATGGGCTGGTATCGCGGGTTTCTTCGGCGTCACAACATTGTAAAGCGTCGAATTACAAAGCAGTCAACCAAGCGGCCAGAAGACTATATCAATACTGTGAATAACTTCTTACGATTCATCAGACGCGTCTCTTCAGTTGGATCACAACATCGGGCATTTACGATCATGCTGAACTCCCCTAAAAGACGATTCCGCCGGCGCCTTATACTCAACATCGACGAGACCCCAATTCCCTTCGAATTCCTTGACGGCGCAACGTGGGAGCGACGCGGTGAGAAGACGGTTTCTGGCCACAGTGACCGTTCCGGGTGGAATAAGAGGCAAGCAACTCTAGTGTTGTACATTTTTGCAGATGGAATTCACAGACTTAAACCGAAGCTCATTTTCCATGGCACACCTACTGAGGAAGGTGGTCAAATCCACGAAAAGGAACGAGATCTCTACCATCCTAACGTCACCGTGGAGTTCAATAAAACCGCATATAATAACGAGGAGCTTCTCTTACGATGGATTGAAGAAGAACTTACGCCCTTAGCATCTGAAGATGATGAAGACACGCTCTTAGTGATGGACGCAGCCACGTTCCATAATACCGACCTGATCAAGAGAAAACTCAGAGAACAGAACATCACTTTAGCGCTCATCCCAGGAGGCTGTACAAGTCTTGTGCAACCGCTTGATACGGCGATAAATAAGCCGTTTAAGCAGTGGTTAGAGGAGGCAACTGATGAGTATGTAGAGCGTAAGGAACGTGAGGAAAACCCGGGCTTTAAGTGGTCTGTTAGTGATAAAAGGATTATGATAACACATATAGTTGCTACGGCTACTCAGAAGCTTATTACGAAGGCAGAAATGGTGAAAAAGGCGTTCCTGAACTGCGGGATAAGTGTGCGGCCTGACGGACTTGAAGATAGCTTCATCAAGATCAAGGATATTCCGGCTGATAAGATTGACTTTACAGGCTGGGAAATGGCCGAGCAAATCCCTATTAAATTAGAAGAGGAAGTGGACGTTTTCTTTGACGATGAAGAGATGATTTCTATGGATGACGAGGACCTTATGATTAGGAAGAACTATGACAGTCAGCGTGTGAAGGAACTGAAAGGCCGGCTGCAGACTAGAGGTCTGGGGACATCAGGAAAGAAGGCAGATCTTGTGCGACGGCTCCAGGAGAATGATTCTCAGATAACTAAGGAACAAATAGCCGAGGTGATTATCTGCTTAGGCTAGCATCTTCAGCATCATCAGAAGTTATGCTGATAGCATCATCTTGCCAAAAGAACGCATTTCCCTCCTGCCATTCTCTCTCAACGCCGAGACCCCAGTCCATCTTCTTCCACCTCTTTCCGTAGCGCTCAGGCCGGCAAAACACCAACTTTCCGCTCCGCAAGACATCCTCGACTAAGGGCCTACTTGCCTCTCTGACCCAAGCATAGTGGCAGCCATCTTTTGTAAGGGAAATACCGGTATTTCGACCTAGGGTCGAAGGGAGCCGGTATACGAGGAGGTAGGTTTGTCCGAGCTCGAAGCAGGCAGCGGTCTCGTAGTCGTCTGTGACATCTGATTGGTCAGCGCAGAGGCTCAGAAGGTCACTTGCAACACCAAAAACACACATATTACATCCAAAAAGCCGGCATCAGTCATTTTCGTTGTCAAGGGCCGCGTTGCGGTGCATTGAAGGCGCGGGGGTGCGGAAGGCTGGAAGTTGAAACTGGCCCTCGGCTAATTTTAGCGGTGGGGCAGTTCTGCAAGCCAAGCTGCTCCACCCAAGTGGCCGAGTTTTCTGAGTTTTTACGGTAGCTTGACTAACGGACAGTACACCGTCCACCACATGTTAAATGTTGCAGGGAACCTTGCAAGCGGCAAGCTAAAGATAGATCAGCTTGCCACCAATCCCCAACATCCTGTTGGAGATCACAAGTGTGAGGCGACCAAGTCGGTGGCAAAGGTGTGGAAGATGGTGGAACATTCCACAGAGATCGTGCCTGTACATAAATAGTAGGTCTCCTACTATTTATTTAGTATGAATCAAGCAACATGAATCTTCTCATTTCAACACATCCCCGCCTGTGATGAAGCTACTCAAAATTAAGGACAGAAAGGCGCTCTCAGGCATGCCGAGGAATCCAGATAGGGAGTCGGGCTGCTACAATAGCGATGGTGACTAGTGAAGCTTGTCTCAGCCCTGCCTCCGTCTGCCAGCGGGAGAACCAGGACGCCCAATGCCCCAACGAGATTCTATCCTGCCCCTCTCAGCGCCCGGCCAAGCCTTGGTTGGATACGGAGGATTCGGAAGGTTCATCGTTGCAGTATAATCCGTTGGGGAGCCGTACTGGAGTGACCACTTTGCTGACAGCATGGGGCGTTTATAGACCGTAATCATGGTTCTAGCACCAACGGTTGTTAGCCGCAGCGCCACTCCACTCATCAACCCCGCAGCCGTCGATTGGCCGGCATCACATGTTCGGATGTCGTCACTCATTCGCTCTGTGCCGAATTAGGATAGCCTCGGCTTCAGCTGCTGGGACTCCCCGCATTGGAGGGTTGATTGCCAACAATTAGGCTGCCGAAGCATGTCTACCAATTCAGATTGCTTCGCGCCGTCAAGAGGCTCATCGCTTCCATAACCAGAACCCAGACCGGCCATTACCAACTGAATTATGGCGTCGCAGGAGCTCCTAGCCGAGTAGGGGGGGTGGGGGGGATTAATATTATTTGCTGACCTTCAATTTAGCCCCAACAAACTCTTCGATCCAGTATCTCCCGTGCGCCCCTTGTTGATCCGTTTTAATGCGGCGCCGCTCGGATCATCGGCGAGCTAACGGCGGGACGGGTCAAGGCTACGGTTGACTGTAGGGCTCACTGTCTCAAAACCCCTTTTCCAAAAAATTTCATCATTAGAGCCACCCTAGCGTATCTACATATGCCTGAAAACCCCAATTACATGAATATTCAATTAAAGCAAGATGAATATTCCATATACAAGGTCATACAACAATTTTTCCTCCTGTACACGTCATCTTTTCCCTGTCACATTCTCCATCAATACATATCAGCAAAAACACCAACTGTATTCCATATGTCACCTCCAATTAACTCCGCAACTGCCAAGCAGCCATCAAACAAAGCTGCACTCACGTCATGGGCTCTTACAAAGGCGCAATTGCTACGGCCTGCAAAGGTGATAAGATGTCAAGAGCAGGCAACAGAGAGCCGTCTTTTACAGCTGAATACACGAGCTAGACAAGGGCGGTCTTCATCAACTGGCCTTGACCTAACCCGTACACAGAATATTGATGCACTACTCATCTATATTTATGGGACTTTACGCACACCTTCCTGTATGCAATGTGCAAGAGGAAATGGCATTTTTGAAGGGTGTATCACTAAGAGTGATATTGCTGCTGGCGCATGTGCGAACTGCACATATTCATCGAGAGGAATTCGATGTTCATATCATGGTAAGTTATTGAACCTTTCTTTATATAATAAATACTAATAAGAATAAATTAGATCGGCCAAAAGAAACACAGTCATCTCGATCCATAATAGAGAAAATCGTGAAGGAGTCTACACCTGATCAACTACGTGCATTTGGAGCAGATCTAATTGAAAGAGCTAAGATCCAAGAGGAACTTAGCTCCACACAACCCGAAGAGTAACTAGTCTACGATTACAGGTGATGAGTCATGTTGCATCTAGCTGATGGAAATGATCATATATGTGAGAAGCTCTTGATATTCTTCCTATCTAACGAGGGTCTTTGCGTCAGTCTTATAGACGAAGAAAGTGATGATGACCTCGGATGACCTCGGACAGCCGAGAGGCTCCGGATGCTTCGGGGTCTTGGCTTTATCTAGCTATTGACCTGAATGAAGGAAATGCTAGGCTGGTGACGAGGCTGGTGACGAGGCAGGTGGCGATGGACGCCTATGATGATAGAAGGAAAAGCTTCACTTCCGCAGTAGCCGTTGAGATCCGATATACCGATATATGACAGTCATTAGTGCTAATATTCTCTGTATTTAATGTGAAAATTTTTGCGTACGCAAATAATTTAACTTAATCCTTCTTTATTATTCCTAACCATGAATTCCGCAATCTGTTCCAAGAAGGGTTATCTCCATTCCGTTGTATTGGAGTTAAACCCAGACTGGGTTCGTTGTTATTTCTGTGGAGAGAATATTATACCTTTAACTCTTCCTTCTTCTGCCAATCCTCAAATTGACATGGTCGATTTGACTGAAGACAGCCCAATCCCACCTACACACGCACGATCACGACGACTCCAACATGCACCTGCACCTGCAATGACTATCCCTTCCTATAATCCTGCTCAACTGGAATCCGCTGTCAATCAAGGCAACCAAAGCCGAAGTCTCCACGCTCAAGCTACCCGAACGAAGTCGATACCCAATACACCCATTGAGTTGGCAATTACCTTATATACAGCAGCATATAAGTGTATATCAAGCGGTCAATTGGATATCAGGAAGTGGCAGTCTGGATCTCCTACTATCGCTGGGAGAGTTGGCAATTGCTTTGTTACAAACGCAACACATAACTATCCTTCACATGCGGACCTTGTGAGATCAGTTGCTGCACGTGCAACAACTGATGCAACATATCGGGCCGTTGACTGGGAGTTCATTTCTGGTTGCACCAGTAACAGTTCGCAAAGTATTGTTTTCTTTTCTCAGGAAGTTCTAGAGACAACTTCTCTTGCTGCATTTCTCAATGCAATCAATCCTCAAAGTCCGCATCCAACCAGGGTCAATCTGTCACTTCTTTATGCTTATGAAGCGAAAGAGGAGGAAGATAACATGATCACCCCTGTTCCAGTGCGAAAGAAGAAGGTCAAGGGCGAAAAGGATCTATCTCTTCCAATACAAAACAAACCCCCAACACAATCTCCAATTAATCGCAAACGAAAGGCATCTACACAATCAGCTCCAGCAACAGATAAGAAGGTAAAGGTAGACAAGAAAATGGAGGAGATATTGGTCTTACTAGAGAAGTCTAATGAAGAAGATGACTTAGCTGCATTCTTCGATACTGATGTGGATGGATCGGATTTGAATGGACAAGATAATATGGTTATAGAAGTGGCTGGGCAAGGTAGTGAGGATTTGGAGGCACTTATATCAGATGATGGAAGTAGAGAAGTTATTGAGGAAGATGTAATTAGTACAGGGCGGAAGACTGGCAGTAAACAGCCACTGCCTCCATTAAGTATGGTAACTCACCAGCGTAAGTAGTTTCAATCTTCTCAAGTCTTTTCCTTTATTAATCAGCTGCTATCTATGAATCAAACACTTCAATGTCAATATTCTGAGCCTGTAGAATTTGACTAAGTCGATCTCGCCCATCTCGAGGTCGGTCAAGTAAGGATAGTCGTGGTGAATTCCCATTCTGAATATAAAGAGCCAATTCACCTCGTAGAAGATTGTACTCATCTAAAAGTGGATGTGTGACAACGTTCGAAATTTCTGGTAAAGAGCCAATTGTCGTTGTAATGATATCTTGACAAATAGACATTGTTTCTTCTGGCAAGAAAGCATCCAGATCAGATTGATCAAGTTCAAAGGTTTCCTGACAGAATCTGAATCGATCAGGTGGAATCTCTTCAGCAAAGTTCCGTGCAGTCTCTGAATTGAGATCATGATATAGAACTGAGGGTTGTCCAGGTTGAACATGTGGTCGATTGGCTTGACGGCGAATAGAATGGCTATTCCAGACTCGTATAAATGAGATCAAGTCATGTCGGATTGGATTCATGAAGATGAATAGAATGGCAATGCGATCAGGAAGAGAGCCACCATCAAAGAGCCCATTTTCTGTCAGCCATTGGAAGTATATCTAATCGAAGAGAATTAGTAAAGTTCAATAAGGAATAATAGAAACTTACCCTCCACGATCCTCCACGTGCTTGATAAAGCCGATGCCACCAGCTCTCAATTCGAGTATTATGAATACTTCGTCCAAAAAACCAACAATCCTTAAACTCAATTGGAACTAACTCTGTTCCAAGTCGTTTCTTTCTATTCCCAGAAAGAAAGTAATGTAAGCCACACATCAAAGCTGTTTCCCCTCCATGATCAGATCGAATAGCTCGTGGCATCATACCATGTTGCCGCAGAACTGATAGATACTGTAAGGCAACGTTCCAACTTGTTGCAGCAGAATATCCACAGTAAAACCAATGTAATATATCGGGCATACCCATCAATACCAGCATAGATCTCAAAGCCCCATTGCTTAAGCTTATCATAACCATCAAGGGACCATACCCAGTCAGGCCCTGGAACAATAAAGTCACGACGTTGAAAACGTGCTTTACCCCATCGATCAGTAATGCTTTCAGGTGCAAAGTCTCGATAAACATTGTACAATGCATCGCGACTGATGATGTGATGTTGTTGCCGCATGTACGTGTAAAGATAGCCTCGACCATAGTTTTGGATAACAGTTGAGACTTGAGACTCATCATGAAAGAAGATTCGTGCAAGTTCTTGAGCTATTTGAAGCTGGTTATCATCTTGTCGTCTGAAAAGACCAAGTTCCCGACGGATCTTGCAAAGTCCAGTTAAGCTTAAACTGAACCCCTCATCTTGAAGCCGGCGTAAGATAATAGCATCTTTTAAACACTCATCAAAGAACATTGACTTGATTCGCTCTCGTAGAGGTTCAGTGTCAACTGTACGCCGTTGACGGAGGAGTTCCCATTTCTGTAGAAATCGGTAAAGAACTGCGCGACTGACTTGGATGTTGTAATTGGTAGAAAGAGAAAGTATAATATTTGAGATTGTTGTATCTTCATCAATTAATATAGTAATATCCTGACGGAGAGGGGTGAGGTCTATTCGGGGCCGAGGCATGTTGAATAGAATGGAAAGAGGGGAAAGAAAATTTAGAAGGAAAGATGGAGAATGTATAGATTAAATAGAATAACGTACTTCATCAGCAAGTGGATCAAATCAGTGAGTGGATCAGTCAGATTTACACCTTAAAGCGCGATTTTAGAAAAATTATTAAAAATCCAAACTAAGACTAAAATACCTGAGAGTTTAGAATTAACTTAACCAAGTAGGAAATTATATCAAAGAATTTTACTAAATTTTATTTATTTTTATTTATAGAGTTATTAAGAAAAAGTCTATTCACACTGTATTTTTTCTTAATTTTATATATAAAAAGCTTAATAAATTAATTAAAAAGTTAAAAAAAATAATATCTTATGACTTTTTTTATATAAATTTTAAAATTAATTTTTTTAAATTTTTATTAATTATAGAGCTAGTTTTAGAAAATCTAATATTTTTACTTTTAGCTGTACAGTATAAGTGATCCACTCACTGTGTCACGGGCCAGATGAGATCAACTCAAGAGGTAATGCCACTGTATTGCGAAAATACTACGATGAAGAGGAAAGAGAAAGCGGGCAGGCGCGTAGACGCGTAGACGCGTTGATAGTCCCTGTGGCCTGCCCCGTGCGTCCTAGTTACGTATCGGCCCCACCCTGGGTCCAGCACTCCAGACGCTCCCGTCACACACTGATTTGATCCACTCACTGATGTAGTACGTTAAGTAAACGCATGTTTAGTAAATAAACCTTTAATTATATATAATATTTAGATATATCTTTTATTAAAAAATTTAATAATTTAAAATAATAATAATTTAATTTATAAATTATATTTTAAAATTTATTATAATGTACATAATAAGCGAGTGTCACGACCCAAGCTAAGGCGTCCAAGGGACCAAGTGGCGAAGGGTGGCAAAACCCTTGGACCTTGAGAACCAAGCGGCGAGGCTGATGAGTCAGCCTCACGGGCGAATCAGGGAAGGAGCGATGGAGCGACAGGAGCGATGGGAACGAGGGAGCAACGCTCCTCGCGCTCCATCGCTCCCATTGAAACCTTAACCTTAAATGGTCGAACAGGTCGAACAAGAGCACGTTCGGCCACGATTGACCAAGCAGACCAGAATAGTATATAGCTTCACTCATTCCCACTTCCCTATGTCCAGATAGCTCTCCAGCTTTCAATACAATTTGATTACTCAAGAATACTTCTTGACATTATCAGACGTGATTCGCCACCCCACGCTCAGTACGTTACGCCCCGTTTCAGCTGCCAACATAAACCAGTCGGGTTACGGTTTACTACGTTGGGAACCTTGACCGTCACAGCGAGCCGATCATTCAGATTTACACCTTAAATCGCAATTCTAAGAAAATTCAAAAAAATTCCAAACCAGTCCTAAAATAACTGCAATTTTGAAATAAGGTTAATTAAATACGAAATTATAAAATCAAAATTTCCTAAATTTTATTTATTTTTATTTATATAGTTATAAAGAAAAAGCTTATATATACTGTGTTTTTTCTGCTTTTTATAAATAGAAAGCTTAATAAATTAATTAAAAATCTTTAAAAAATACTATCTTATGACTTTTTTAATAAGATATCTAAAAATAATTTTTTTATATTTTTAATAATTATATGGCCTATTTTAGAAAATCTGACATTGCTATTTTTAGCTGTACAGTATAGTTATCAAATATTAGATTGAATGTTATCTCTATTCCCCGCTCTTTAACAGAGGACTCGCAGCGGCCTTTTTATATAGAGATGCACTTATCATCATAGGGTCTACAATAAGGTTCTTTTAAGACCGGAACTAAAGGATCCGGGCCTTTGAGACCGGGCCGCTGCCTCAGCAGATGATAAACGTAACAGGCTTCTTTATGCAGCTTGCACCTCTGACGTATCTGACAATAGTGATCGGCTCGCTTGTGCAGTCAGCTCGCTTATTATGTACGTTATATATATATATATATATATTTATATTTAATAAAATAAAATAATATAAATATTAATTTTATTTCTATTTTATATATATAATTAAATTAAAATATATCTATAAGTTATAAAATATAATTATTTATATTTTTAATGTTTAATATAATAAGAATATATAAAATGTTAAAATATCTAAGCTATCTGTCACATATCGGGATATTGGATTTTGCAGCTATGACAACAGTCAAGCTTTCTGCCCTTCATCATAAGGTTCCACAGCCACTTTCCTCGTCACTGGCCTCGTCATCAGCTTCGTCACAAGCTATGATCAGGAGGATAGCTAGATAAAGTCAAATAGTCCGTAGCATCCAGACCGTCTTGGCTGTCCGAGGTCATCATCAGTCTCTTCATCTATAAGACTGACCCAAAGACCCTCATTAGATAGGAAGAATAGCAAGAGCTTCTCACACACATGATCACTTCCATATCCTAGATGCAACATTATCACTTTATATATTAATTTTTAGAAAACATAGAAAAATTTAATTATTTTTTAAAGGTTGAGTCTGTATATTTCTTTACAGCTGTATTCGTAACTCATCAGGACTATACTAATCCTTATACTCAAATCTTCAGAAAGCCAAGCCCATATGTCCCTGTACTGCTATGTTCGCAGCTGATCAGAACTAAACTAATCACTATCGCTAAGAACATCGCCATCCAGAAGAGCTTCGAAGATATTCTTCATGGTGCGAAGTGATTTCTGGTCCAGACTCTTGAGCGCGTCAGTAATGTCCTTCGTAGTATAGTCCTGGCCAGATTTTTCCTTCTTGCTCTTTTTCTTGCCCGATTCCTTTTTCTTCTTCTGTCGCTTGGAAGTATGGTCGTCGGAGGAGGAGTCATCGCGGGATCGCTTCTCGACATCTGTAACTATTAGCGATCGGCCTTGATCAGACGCGTACAGGCATGTATGGAACTTACCAGTCACAAGCGAGCAGTGTTTGGCCTGACTACCATAGTGACAGGAGGCACAACCCGGAGACATTGCATTCAATGTCACATAAGCATTGAATATACCAGTATTGTCCTTGCACTTCTTGCACGCCTTCTTGTCCTCGAGTTCCTCGCCGTACATGAATTTGACCAGGGAATCGGCAGCTTGAGGGCGTGTTGACCGGTGGACGCCATTGTTTGGTGCGGTACAGGCGTGTACGAACGTGTATGCGCGAAGTCGTGGTGTTGTGCGATCGTGAACGTGGAGCTGCGGCAGGCGATGTTGAGCGATGTTGAGCGATGTTTGGCGATGTTTGGTCGCGTATGAGCCTGTAGTCGAAGTTCAAAAAAAAACAAAAAAAAATCTGTAGCACGAAGAGTTTCAATTGCGCGCCCTAAAAAAAGAAAAATCTTTATACACCTGCTTTACAGCTGTAACGGTCTGTACACGACTGTAAATGGGTGTATTCAAATTATCGCCAATGCTGCAATTGGAGTACGTTGACGTCATATATTCGGTTTGAAGGATATTAAATATGTGAACAGGCCTGTACACGTCTGTATTCAATATGTGATCGGGCCTGTACACGCCTGTAGTGTGCAGCTAGTGAGATTTGGGTTTTGAGACAGTGAGCCCTACAGTCAACCGTAAAGGCGGAAGAAGAATTAAGGTTATCCCTTTGAGTGCCGTAAGGGCACACTTGCGCTAGTAACAGGGATCTTGACCAACGAAAATGATGCAAATGAAAGGTACATCCGCCCCCACCTATTTTAGGTGGTGATAGAAGTCCCAGCAATTTCCCTCGTTACAAAGAGCTACATGACACTGCTTACACCGCCAACGTGATCTGTGAATGCGGCTGTTGCCGTCGGTTGCTTGCAACGGCTGCCGCGGCCGTCGAGCCGGCCGGACCCCTACGGGCCTGAACTTCCGGCCCGGCCTGTGCCAAATCCGCCGCAGGAAATAGCCTCGCTGGGCCACAGCCCAGACTTTGAAGCCGGTGGGGATAGGTTTGGAAGGGACTGTTGTTGTCTCAAGGGATCGTCCGAGAAAGCGGACCATGCACTCATCTACAGCGATAGATGTGCCTGGTATATAGAAGACGGTGGATGTGTGTTGTATGTGATTAGACCATGCGTTAACCCGACTAAAGGTGCGACCGTAGAAGCTTGTATCAGGGTCCTTATCAATGGTTGCAAAGTCATAGATATGAAGATGCCGAGATAATAGCTGGAACCGGTTATAAGGCATCCATTTGGTCACTAGATGGATAGGGCGGATATCCTTAGATGCTGAAATCTTCCAATAATCCTCGATCTGTGGCTCCTTATGTATTCGCATATACATCAAGATCGCAAGCCATATATAGATTTCTGCAACAGAGGTCGGCTTCCAAGTTAACAGCCGAGACTGCGGCTTCAATCTGCGGCTGTCATCTTCATGCTGCTCAAGCCGGTGACTGACTCAGCTGTTGGTGTAGCAGACCCAGCTTTCGACTAAGTAAATAGGGAGGAATTTCTGGAATAGTAACAGCGGCTCTGGGGGCAGGGCTGTTATCTCAAAGACCCGGCTTGGAAGGACCATCGGTTCGAAGTTGTAATCGCGATCCGGAACCGGATCATATATCGGCCGGCAGGTGTTATCGGCCGGCTGCTCGAGGCGGCTGTCATCAATACGGATAAAGCAGGCCTGTCAGAGAGTCAAGCGAGGCCAAAAGAAAGCGATTCAGGGAGAGAAAGTGGCGCTTTACATTGTGGTCAGGATTGAAGTGGCAGAAATGTAAATAGCATAGCGTGTTCCATGGCCCTATGAGATCCGTTCTCCCGGGCGTAATAAATCTACTACTACTGTTCGCCATGCTCCACCAACCACGCATACACTGTGAAGATCATGGTGAGATCGCCGACGGGAAATTTTGTGGCGGAGTCAAGAGTTGTGTTGGTCTGAGATTGATCCAGTGGCGAGGTATAGTGATATTCGAAGAAGATGGGATTGTCACGAAAAGCATCAGAGCCACCAAAGAGGACAACGGAAAATGAAGTGGTGTTGGGTGTGATAGCACCATAGTCTTCACTCTCGTTATTCTTGATGAGTTCGTCGAAGGCGTTGGTGAACTTGGCTTCGAGCTGACTGACAGCACCCGAGGAGTGAGAAATGGTTAGGGGAGGGTAGTACGCGCCGATGAGAGGGCATGCCGAGAAAGCGATGTATCGGGATACTCCTCTCCCAGCACTATCTTCATCGTCTCCATCACTTGCACCTGTAGCTCTTCCGCCTCCTTCCATCGCCATTGATCCCTATACGTCAACGCCAGGTTGGCCATGCTAGTTAGCGTATCGGGATGCTCCTCTCCCAGTATAGTCTTCCTCGTCTCCATCACTCGCACCTGTAGCTCTTCTGCCTCTTTCCATCGCCCTTGGTTCCAGTACGTCAACGCCAGGTCGGCCATGCTGCTCAGCGTATCAGGATGCTCCTCTCCCAGCACATTGACCCTCGTTTTGACTGCTTTTTCGCCTGACTTTTCTGCTGCCCTGTAGTTCCCTCTAGTGAACATATACCATGCACAATTTGTCAACAAACGGGCCCACTTCTGACGGGCCCACTTCTGCAGGTCCTCGTTTGGTGGCTCCTCCTCCAACATCGACTCAATATGAGGAAGTAGCATCTGACAGGTGGGCCAGGTCTCAAATGCACCAGATGGGAAATGTCTTGACATAGCCCATAAAAATACCTGTCTCCACCGTTCTGCATCGTCAACCACAGACAGCCAAGCTCGTGTGCAAAACTGCACGAGGGAATGCATCTCGCATACATCCCGCGTTGATGTCACAGACAGGAGCGAGTAGCCACGGAGGACATCCAGATCATCCTCAAATTCGTCATTATCCTCGTCGTCCTTGGCCCCATCCGCATTCTCCGTCAGATCGCCCTTATAGTGGTGGAGTACAAACTCGGGGATGCCCTGCGGATTGAAGAAGCTCATAAATGAGAGCAGGTTGGCGGCGGATGGTCTCTCGCGGCGTATCTGTTCAAGGGTTACTTGCCACGTTGTAACCACGGAGTTGGAGACAGTCTCATCCCGCCGAAGATCCCCCGCGTCGCTGTTGAGGAGGCTGCCCTTCTTCTTATCACTTTCCCGCAAGGCGTCCAGGTAAGTCTTTACCGATATGCGAGGGGCGCGACGGTTGATGTATGCCGCCGCTTGGGTAATGGCCAGCGGGATATAATCCAGAGCACGAAGAAGATCAGCAGCGGCATTCTTGTCAGAGTCTCCCTGCAGCTTGTTGCAGAAAAGCTGAAGGGCTTGGGCCTTATCCACGGCTGAGATCCTGTAGACAGCCTTATGGCTACCGGTACCTGTTAGCTTCTCAGCGGCGTCCATGCTGCGTGATGTGGCGAGGATGATTCCATTGCGGCATTTCGGTAGGAAGACTGCAAGTGGGCAGGTGGTGGGCGGGGAGGTGGTTAAGAACGCCTTTGCAGCAGCTTGACGACCGCCTCGTGCCCGTTCACGGCCGCCCACGACAGCAGCGTCCGTCCGTAGCGGTCCTTGGCCTCCAGGTCGACCTTGCCGGTGTCGAGCAGCAGCTTGACGACCGCCTCGTGCCCTTTCTCGGCCGCCCGCCACAGTGGTGTCCGTCCGTCGCTGTCCTTGGCGTCCGGGTCGACACGTCGATCTCTTAGTAATATCTCAACTACAGAGCTGCGTCCGATTTCTGACGCATATGACAGAGGTGTCCGGTGTTTGGCGTCTGCCGAGTTTGGGAAGGCCCCCCAATCCATTAATTCCTTCACAGTGTCGATGCTCCCGCTTTGCGCGGCGTGGGACAGTGCTGTTCTTGAATCTTCATTTGTGTCTTTGAAGTCCGGTTCTGTACCTAATTCGAGCAACGCAAGCACCACCTCAGCCCAACCGTGCCTCGCCGCCGAGCAAAGGGCTTTTCCTTTTTCTTCATTAGTCATTGAAGTCGACAGAGTGAGGTAAAGTAAAGTTGCGGTTAAGCCATCTCCAATCGCCGAGAGAAGTCCGCCGCCACTGTCGTCGTTTCCGTGCGCGTCAACTCCTTTCGCAATGTCACTGTAGCGATCAATGATCTCCCTAACAGCCACAGGGAGTTGTGGATTGCGGCCAGGTTCCTGCTTTGAGAGCCATTTAATACCGTCGAGGCCGAACTCCTTTGTTGAATCGTTACCTTGTAACGCCGATCGGTACAACTCGCCTAATGAAATTGCTGCCCGTTCAGTATGTTCACGGGCGAGAATCGGTCGGTCTGCACCTGCATGAGAAGGCTGAGCTTCGGTGCAAATTCTCAATGCCCATCTTAGCACTGCCTCTGCCTGCTTCCACGCATCACGCCTCCGATGCTGGTTCGCATTCCTCCTCGCTGCTGCCACGGCGCTTTCTGTGGAGGGTAGCCCCAGCCGAGGTATCATCGGAGGCAAGACGCATAATAATGCATCTTCTCTCGAGCCTAACTGCCTTTCTGTGAACAACTTTACAATCTCAGACACAAAGCTGCTCTCCAGGCGGAAATCCCGAGTTTCTTGGATGTCAATACTCCCAACATCATCCACAATGTCAAGAATGCTCGCAATGAATGATCCGAACACCTCCTGGGCACATAGCGATAAAAGAGAGCTGTTTGTAGGAGCTGTCCAGACTCTGAATGGGACAGAGCTCTGGCTCTGTGGCAGCTCCATTGCGTGCCAACCAAAGAACCGAACTATTTGTGAGTCAGGTTTTTCAGGTAGCCCACTTGACAGAGGTCCATAGTAGACGCCCTTTTCGTGCGTCGTTTCCCATATCGTACTTGGGTCGCCGCGGTTGGTGGATGTAGGAATTAGTGTGTCTTCCGTGAAATTGGAAGTCTCGCCACCGAGCCATATCCTCAGGTCGGCTTGAATGTTTTGGTCGGTTGCAACGATACGTCGTGAAGGAATTTCGGTGGCTCTAGATATTGTGAGTCCGATGTCTCAACCACAGGATCGGACTTCAGTGACCAAACCCACAACCCAAGAAGCCCTTCCAGCTGTAGTTTGTCTTGCAGCCTCCAAGGGTTTCCGGGGTCATCCCGGATCAGGAGCAAGTCTAGGATGTGCAGCTTTGGAGGTTCAGAGACGGCACAGTTAATACACCACCACATATGTTTAGCATACTTCTTCTCTTGTCTGATCCAGTTGTCCTTTGAGAATATTGTGTTAACAACAGACTCAATGGCCAACGCGAGTCGTTGAGCTTCACGTCGGACCTCGACCATTCCGAGCTCGAAGCTCCTGGCAGAAGTCGCTGATTTTGTTTGACTGGTGGGTGATTCGGTAAGCTGTGCGAGGCGACTCCGATAGGCCAGGAGTTTGCCAGCAGCAGTTGGGACAACCGAAGTGAGTGGAGGCGCGAGTGTGATCCTGCTGGCCGGCCTGGGTAGACCAAAGAATCTCCAAAAGTAACGAAGATCTCGTGTCGAAGCCACTGTGGAATCTGGGGTAGGATTTGATATAGGACATGGTGAGGGTGGACAATTTACATCATGTAGGATATCGTCTCGGCCAATACGTAGGGCAAGCCAGTCAAGTTCGTGCCCAGCCACCTCGTCCGGACAACGAGCAAGAAAATTGTCCTCCGGTTTTAGCCGCTGCATGCGGAGTGCGGCCCGAGCCGCACTCATCACCATTATCGCACCAAGCTGGGCCACAGAGACCGCAGAATGTATGCCCCGCAAGCCGATAAACTGGAGGACAAAGCCAGAGACAGTGGTGCCGACAGCCGCCCAAACGGCAAGTTCCGAGTTCTTTGACCAATTCTCTGACCGGTTCTTCCATGAGGTAATGTACTGCTGCAGAGGCTCGTCGTGATCGCTGTAACAGAAGGGGTCAAAGACTTGGTCCCCAAGGACTTGTCCTCCAGGCTGTACCCAATATATGGATGAATGCGACGATCGATTTTCTCTCGTCGGCTGCTTGTCTCTGTCGCCTCGGTTCCTGCGAAACACTTGTTCATTTGTGCTCTGCCCCACCAGAAACGCGCAAAGAAAGATGCCGCCGCACACAAGTAAAGTCCCTGTGTCGCACCAGACGGCTACGGCAAAAGTGGAATGAACACTCCGCTAATGCGTAGTGTAATGATGGCCTATATTGGATGTGACACCCTGTGATGGTCAGCGGACAGGCGTACGATTCTGGACGACTGCCACCCTTCTCCCACTGCAAATAGTATGTCACAACGACTGCAAAGACCAAAACGCCGACCTGCAAAGCCACGCCAACCATGGCGACTGCCCAGAAAACAGCTTCGGGTTTTCTCTTGATCCCGACGTTGAGAGAGAGATTTGGAGCAAACACGTCAGTGGCAGACTCGGCGTCGTCTAAGGAGGGTCCGTTCCATTCGTCTGGATATTTCTTGACAAATTCTCGAAACGTGTATATCTGTACTGCCCGGTCGGTGGAATCTTCCTTGCTGGGATCATAAACAACAACCTCGAGAATCTTTGGACGTCCGAAAACTCGTGCAATGCGGCCGTTGCTGTAGAGCTCGCACACGTCCCGACTTGTAGAGGAGCACAGCTCGGCCTCAGCGTTCCCTCCTCCCTCTTGCGCTCTGCCGATGAAGGCACGCAGCGACGGGCTCCCGCAGACCCGGATTGCCGAGACGACCGCGGTCAGAATGCCCATCGGCGCCATTGAGAATATGAAATAATCAAGCGGAGTAATGCTTTCGCTGAGGTATTGCTTCGTGATCTGCTCACCGAAGAGGGATAGAAACGGTGCTAGATCGGTTGCGAGATTATTCGAGAAGTCATCCCAGCCGTCCGCGCGGACAGCCGGGAGACCGAGAAGGCCGCAGAAGCAAGCAGCAAAGAACATATTCGAAGCTGCACGTTAGAAGCTCAGGTTATTGCCGTTCAGGTGCTGAATGTGTTGACATAAGACTGGCACAGGACGGGACTTTTGCGACTCCAAGTTTGGTCGAGAGATGGAGCTCCTATTCTTCGTGCCCGACGACGCATCGACACGTCAGGTGAGGCTTCGGTATCATAAGCCACCCGGTCCATATTGACAAGGCGTCGCCAATCAGCGGCACCTAATGCTGCAAGAAGCCGATCGGGGAAGGATCGCCAGGTCCTTCGATACTAGCTGTTAATGCAGCAACAGTCTGCTACCAACCAAAGAAAAGGGAAACGTGATTGTGAGGCGCTTCTTTGCATTGGCGTGTGACACGAGCCTTAGTTTTCAGGTGAGATACAGGGAAAATGCAAATAACGGCCTTCGAATACTGGTGCTGACGGGAGGGAAATAAAGAAGGAGGGGTGTATTGGCGACCGAGCGCAAGCCACGACTTACCTGAGAATCAGCAGAATACAGTCATAACAGCGAACGGATCGGGTTAAGCGACCTCTGGTTGCCCAACGTAGATTTCTTCGTCGATATTCCCGTAGAGAAAGGCGGTTTTGACATCTAATTGTTCGAGCTCGAGGTCAAGTGCTGCGGCTATAGCAAAAATTGCCTTGTAAGTCATAGGCTTGGCGACTGAGGCAAACGTCTCGTTGTAGTCGATTCCTTCTTGTTGCTCGAAGCCTCGGACCACGTAGCGTGCTTTGAACCGCAGGATTTCTCCATTAGCTCCCCTCTTGAGTTTGAATACCCACTTGCCCCTCAGTGCCTTCCGGTCCCGTGGCAACTTTGCCAAGGTGTAGACTCCGTTCTCCTTAATGGAGTCCATCTCGGCAGTCATTCCCTGGAACCAGTTCTCCCACTGAAAGGAATCTCGGGCTTCTTTTATTGTTCGAGGCTCCGCCTCGTCTTCCAAGGAAACCGCAAGATTGACGTGGGCACATACGAGGTTAGTGAGAGTATTGGTTCCTAGGAGCAGGTACCTCGAAGGAAGTTTTGCTTTGGTCGATCTCTGAGAGACTCGGAGCTCTTCGTCCTGGTCTGTCACCCCGGTCGAGTCATTGCGACGCTCGAATGTTCGTACGTGAATGGTGTCTGCTTCATCCTCCAACATAATCTCCTCAACCTGTGGGGTGGTATCGTGTCGTGGCAGAGCTGCTCTCTTGGGTGAAACTTCTGACTCTGGGTACAACGTAGGTCCTTCGCTTCTCGTTCTCTTTGATCCAGTAGGTGTTCTTGGTGCCTTGTGGAAGCTGGATTCGTCGAAGATGACATTGTTGGCGATGAAGACTCGATTGTTGTTGTCCACAACAATGTAGTTACTGGAGCCTTGATATCCGAGAATTTAGAAAAATCATATTCGCACTGTTTTTTTCCTTATTTTTATTTTTAAAAATGAAATAAATTAACTATAAATCTAGGGAAAATACTATCCTATGACTTTTCTACTTAAGTGTCTAAAATTTATTTCCTAAAATTCCTAAAACTAAATAGCCCGTTTTAGAAAATTTAAAATTTATACTTTTAGCTGTACAGTATAAGTGTTGCACTCGCTGATATGTTGCACTCACTGATGAAGTACGTTATTCATGAATATTCATATAAGGTAGGGGGTCCTGATTAGCTCAAATTACATCTAATCTCTGTTGGAGATGATAGGTACTAGTCACATCCGGCCTCATTAGCTTAGGCTGCATGTCAGTGTAGGTTGCAGCTCTCAGTATAGGCTGCAGGTCTCGACGAAGCATTAGGTATTTAGAGAGCTACCACCGCTCTGTCACAATTTCTGATGGCTCTGGATCATTAGGATAGAAGCTCTTGATTTTTCTATCTCATGAGTGGAAATAGTTCGGGTTCTTATACCCAAGATGAATTGGGCCTCCAAGGCCGTTGTGTTAAAGCACTTGCTTTGTGAGAGACATAGGTGATACCAACCTCTGACGAGAAGTCCGGACTTCCGGGCTGCCGGTCTGAAGATCCTGGCTGAACAACTGGGAGGCCTTCCTTCCGGTTTATCAAATATATGACCCTTTGGTCTGTTGGATGTGACACACTCCAAATACACTTCATGCCAGCACCAATCTCTCTACCTGACAAGCTCTTGATTCGATCTTAAAGAAAATTCTTCAGTTAACGCATGCCATGAAGTAACATACTGTTTATCAGCGTCTATGGCTTCTGAGATATCAGTCCCATGGACTAACAACGCTTCTATCGGTGCGTTTGCATCGAAACTTTCATGGCATTTCAACGCCTTTTCCTATATAGATTATCCCGATAAACACCTCCAAGTTGAACTTGGCCCGAAGCGCAGAAAGACCAAGGGACATCGTGCTTACGTTTGTCTTCATTGTCAGAATCCTCCATGGTCGAATCGAGTGCCTGGCAACGCTATACACCATGCAGAAACGGCTCACTGATCCCTTATACGAGCAAGCGAGGCTGCAAATGATGCTCCATCTAGTGCGTTTGCCTCGAGTGTTTCGTCTGACGCTATCGATTCGCATATCATCTCTCGTCCTTCGCAGGCTGCTCTCCGCAGCTGTTTTAATAAGCAAGCCTACATTGAGGCATTTGTGGGGCTTCTAACAAGGCGCAGACTGCCCTTTTCGGCAGTTGAGTACTCTGAGCTGCGAGATCTGGCTCTGGCATGTAACCCAGCCATCGGGGACCTTCTCATCAACGATCGCTATGGGCTATATTAACTCGAACTACTCGGTATACAGCTCACAGCTTGCCGAGAGTCTTCAAACAACGCAGTCGAAGATACACATATCTTCTGATCTCTGGACATCGCCACATCGCCATGGCGTACTCGCTGTATGCGTTCAATGGTCGATGAGGACTTCAAGCTTCAGAAAGCACTACTGGGACTGCCAGAGTGCAAATACAGCCATTCTGGTGCTACGCAGGCTGAGTTGATCGCCCGTAGGCTACGGAAGTTCAATATTACTGCTCAAAACCTCGGATATTATATAGACGATAATGCGGCATCAAACGACACCTGTTTAGAGGAGCTATCAAAGGTTTTGGAGGGGGAATCAGGTGTAAGTTTAACTCTTGGCCGCTAATGCTGCTGTAGCCTATACTAAATTACAATATAGACTGAGTACCATCACAAACGCCGCAGAATCCGCTACATCGGCCATATTATCAATCTCGCCTTACAAGCATTCCTTCTTGCTCGCTCAAAAGCAGCTCTTAGAGCCGCACTCGAAGCTACTGCCGATGAGCCCGGTTCAACTATGCTGGAGGAGTGTTCTCAGCAATTACATGAGCTGGATCCAGCGGATATTGCGGCACATTCGGACATCACCACGCAGCAAGAATAATAGCAGCAAGAGCGGCAGGAGCAGCCCATGAGAAGATCTATAAAGGCGAGAGACAGCGAGCCGCAACTACGCATCAGCAAGCCAGCAACAACGATGAGCGGTTTCCTGGCTGGCAAGGCATTCCAGCGCTAGCAAAGCTACATGCACTTGCAATCTATATACGGTGCTCAGCTCTACACAACGATCAGTGGTACGATGCTGTAGGTAAGCAACTAGGTATCGATAATATCACGAGATGGTCCTCATGGCATAGAGTTATCACTATTGCGTTAAAGAAGAAGCCACAGATCATCCAGTTTACTGCTGAATATGATAGTGATCTTAAAGGCAATACTTGTAGCAGTAGGGATTGGGAAATGCTAAAAAGAACGCTAGAATTCCTTCAACCTTTCTAGGAGGCCACGTTGGAAGCTGAAGGCGCTATGTCATCAATCTCACAGTCACTTGGGCTACTGGACCTTCTAGCAATATCCCACCTTCGGACTCAACATTCGGTCACAACGGCCGCCGGCAGCCCGTGTTAATCGTCAGCAGCTTCTGCGGCTCTTACATCCCTTCAGTCTCATGCCAAGTCTCCAGCTTCTGACCCTCCTTCGCCTGAATTCCTGGCTCAGAGATCAACGTGATCACCGTTCCCCTGACTCTGCTACCGCTGATGAACCTCGACGACCACACCGTGTTAGCAAGCAGCCGGGCCATTTGGATGACTATGAGGTTGAGTATTCGTCACAGCGATCACACGGTCACAGTCAAGCTGCCTTATCAGCTAGACCACGCAATGATACGAGGGAATATCTACGCCTTTGCTGCCAGCTAGCCCTGAATCAGCTGGAGCGATATAAGGAGCTACTGGGCCAAACCCCGGTGTATTGGGCTGCTGCTATCCTTCACCCGTCCCTGTCAGCCCGTTGGGTTAGTCGTGTGGAGCCGTTCAAGGCAAATCTCATCCTTGAACGCTTCCAACGCTTCTTCTTTGATGGGTTGCGCTTGCAGGACTGATTTCATTTGTTTTGTGATGTTGAACATATCGCTAAATGACTGCGCCATAAAACGCTACAAACTGTATGGCAGTTTAACCCACACGTATAGCCGTTTCTGGCCTCATATCCGTCCTAGTCACCATACTGGTGGATTGCTGTAAGCAACATCGCAGATCTCGCATTGCAAGCCAGAATGAACTGCTTAGCATTTCGCACGTACGATTGGAATCACATACAGATGACCGGGGAGAAGGTCACTTGTGAGTTAGACAAGAAATTCTTTTGGTTTCCTATCTAAAGGAGGAGAATATAGAAGAGAAGGTCAATCTATCCATTAAACGTCATTTTGTACAGTGTGATGCACTTAACGGGTCTGTTTCCCTTTAGTAATAGCGTCCAGATCGCTTCGAAATGTTGACCTAGATAGTGCTTTTTGTCACATACTAATGGTATTCATAACCTTGGCTACTTCTGATGGGTCTTGGACTTGTTGTTATGGGTGATCTGATCCATCTTGCCACTAATAGAGTCGCTGGCAGAAGGCGCACTATGGAACTGTAAGTAAAGTGGGATGAATGACACGGGGAGGTTATCCTTACCAAGTTCCAACATTGTCGTTGCTGTCCGTCTCGATCTGCTTGCTATCACCACTGGTGTCGTTCTGGTGAGATTCCGTGGTTTGAAATGAAATTAATCATCTAGATCCAGTTGTCATACGATACCTAGTCAATCTTTCTCCTCCTTGTGATCCCCAACTTAATGAACACACGATTTAGCTTCCGTGCGAATTTCTATCTCTCAAGAACGTTTTCGTTTGGTCCCCGCCCGAGCCCCATTGGTTGGCCGAATCGAGTTGGCTAAAGTGATTGTGGTTTGCGACGGTCCTGAAGCTAGTGTAGCCGTGGCCGAAGATGTCAAGGCCATGGGTTGGGCTGTCCTTCGACAATGAAGGTGGCGACTCATCTGGCTTTCTG
Organism: Dactylonectria macrodidyma; assembly: GCA_020744425.1. Taxonomy (NCBI): domain Eukaryota; kingdom Fungi; phylum Ascomycota; class Sordariomycetes; order Hypocreales; family Nectriaceae; genus Dactylonectria; species Dactylonectria macrodidyma. The sequence continues at coordinate 626,852 of JAGMUV010000026.1, read as the reverse complement.
AGTGGCTGCCTCTAAACTCGGCCTGTTTGGCGAGCTGTTTAGCAGGTAAACTCTCTTTGGGGCGTACTCCCTCATTATATGCAGTTTCATTCCCACACTCCGCCGTCTCTAAAGTCTTGGAATCGGGCATCGTCGACGTGTCATCACCAGGTCGCGTCATTTCTTCGCCACGGTCGACATGTGAGCTAGATTCTTGAGGTGGAAAGCGCGCAGGCTCTGAAGAGGGAAAGAGCACCGCCGGGGCCACGGTATTCACAGATTCATTCCACTCAACAGGCCGGTCTCTCGCTGGAGTGCCGGATAAGCCAGGCGGGAGTATCGAGGATAACGGAGAGGGTCGCCACCTTGTACCGCTGGGGTCGTACGTTCTGGTGCGCTCATACTCCTTGTCTGGTAAATGGGGCATGAGCTCAGTGCTGCTAGTGACAGGAGTAGAGGCATGACACAACGGATGCCAAAGGTGGTCGGTGGGGAGGTAAGAAGCGAAGTAGCGAACAAGGGAGTCGAAGGAATTTGTACGAAAGAGTTGGACAGCATGTTGCCACTGATGCGAACTGACAAGACTTGGGTTTGCGATGATCTCCAGACTCGCAGATTCAAGAGCGTCGTTCAATTCGCGGAGGCGTTGTTGCCTGCGATTATTGGCTAAATGATGAAATTCGGTAGCGGAGTTGGCTTTGTAGGAGATTTCGAAGATATCGTAGTAGAAGGCATCAGGGTCTTGAATGGGGGATGGATAGGTATTATACTGGTCGTGAAGCTTAGTAATAAGTCCCCTCTCTTCATGTCGAACTTCCAGGCCGGCCATGCCCAGGATGGGTCATCCATGCCGTACGGATCACGTGTTATGTTGATAAGATCTGCGCGAGGTTGAAAATAGCGAGTTTGTAAATGGCAGGATAATGGAAAATAAAACCACTACCAGAGAGGATGAGAGGGAAATCTTTGCAAGAGAAATTGGGCATCGGCCTAGCAACTTTTGGCTGTGGCAGCGTGTCGATCCACATTGCCTGGCTTAAATCAGGTTATCCCGCCACCCACTACTGCCTTTCAACCAACGGGTGGGCGTTAAACCCGCCAGGGGGCAACCCATGACTTTAGACCCCTGTGCAAGTCAGTTGTTAGATATCTACCCTTGGTCAGATGACATAAAACCCCTCTCGAGAAAAGAGGGGGCCGGGAGGCATCCCAGATGAAGAGAATCATGATCTTTTGGCTCCACCCTGTATTGAACGCTATCACCCTGATCGGATTGACTGTATCGGATCCAACAAAGACGCACTTCCGGCTGAACTAAGCAAGAAGGGAGAATAACAGAAGAGGGCAGACAATGATCAATAAAAATCATTAGTTGTGCTTTATAATCTACTATATTGACCCCTTAGTCACTTAAGATACACCCCGCGATTCTGACGCAGTCAAGACCGTTGTAGGGTACGTCATTGCTCCTATGAAAAATATAAGGTTCCCACTCCATGTACCAATACACGATAAGCCAAATAACTATTCTACCTGGTTCCTCCATTACGGTACTGATGCTAACCCGGGCTTCGACACCGAGCTGCGATTCTTCCGATTAGATCTCTAAAATACGATGAAAGCACTACTCAAGACAGCCCTAGGCGTCGATACATGGAATGGAGCAGCGACTAGGCTCCAAGTCAAATAGCACTAAGGAGCAAGGCCCACGTCACGGCTTGGCAAAATGCTCGCACCACCATCGAGGCTTTGGTTCCGATCGGAGATGCAGTCAAGCCACGCTAAGCCTTTTACTTTGCTGCGACGGCCTCCATCCCACCACACCCTCCCAAACCTGGGAGTCACCAAGGAACATGTCCGTGCGCACAAGCGATGCTCCAGGAGCCCAGTGATGTTGCGTTTGTTGGTCCCTGAAGCTTCCCAAAGCGAGCTACAAACCCCAACGATCATTCGCGTCATCTGCCCCACGGAACTCCTCCGAGGCCAAATTATTGGCCCGGATTCGTCAATTGTTCGTCAATTGAGCAGCAAGATGGAGCGTATCAACCATGATTTTCTTACCTGACATTTTGCTTCGTCTTGCGTGTCCCACCCCGTACAAAACACCTTACACTCGCTGACACCCATTCTGTTGTACGCGAGCTCTACTCGTTCTACTACCCTCTTCACCATTTTTGCACATCTGGCTTATGCATTTCTCTTCTTCACTTACTTTGGCTTGACCAACACTACTTCTTATAGTCATAAACCATCGTCGCACATCACTACGAATTACTTTTGTTCGGTTTAGTTACGACGGCTACTCTACCCAGTTTGTTGAATAGATATCACCCACCCAGGTGGTCTCGACTTCGCACTACACCAATGACTTTCAGATCGATGGATCCAATCATGGATTACGACAACCCTCCACAGAAGGTATGTCAAAGCCCTCGTCTCTCAAGCCACTCGGCACTTGACGGCACTGAAACTAATGCAATTCCACAAGACGATACGATCGCATGAGCAAAACCAAGAACGCGCCTTCATCGCCGCCTCAAGGCGAGGTGACCGCGGAATCGAGGCTCGCCTCCAATCAGCGCGTCGGGCCAGCGAGGCCCACAAACTGCGGACCGGCAAGGCCCTCCACGTATCGAGGGACATTGTCCTGAAAGAAGAGATGTACGAGGAGGTGGAAGATGGGTTCCCGCGGTCTTACCAGCTCCGGGGATCATACCAACGACATTCGTCGGTTAATACCGGCGAGCAGGTGGGCGAAGACGCCAACAGCCCCGCGACGATGGCTGAGTCGCTATCAGGCCAAGACCAGCAGTTGCACGAGAGCAAGATAGATCGTGAATTTGCCCAATCCTTCCCCCAGGTCGACGAGATCCTCTCGCGCCGCTGGTCGACTCAAAGCATCTTCACGGCCGCGCCGACTCAACCTAGCGGATTCCAGTACTCTCCGAAAGAGGCCTTCGAATCGACGGCTCAAAACACCAACTACGGGCAAGACGCTGTGTCTGACTCGCAGAGTCGCTCGCTCGTAGACTCGTCGCCTCCTGAACTAAGGGCCGAAGTCGACCTGACGCCGCCATCGCTGGCTACCGAGTTTGGATCGTACCCGGCGACACCTCGACCGCAAGGCGTCTCGGTTTTCAAACAGGCACCGCCTGTCAAATCGTTCCCTGATTGCAATTGCAACTGCGGCGAATCTACATTTGCCACTAACCTGACCTCCGAGACAAACGCGCTGCTAGCAGACGGCGAGGTGGTTGATCCTGCCTTGTACGACCAGCAGTGGATGTATGGCACTGCACCGTCCGATGGCTACGCTGTCGGCATGGACATGGACAACAGTGCTTTCAGCGAACTCTATGAAGACGGCTTGAATCTGATGAGCTGGGACCCAACCTCTCAGCCAAAGAAATCCACAGATGACTACTCCTGGAACATGTTTGAAAACGGAAACGTGTTCAAGAATGATGTCGCATTGGGAAAACACGACGATTGAGGTACACAGAACCCCCGACGTCCATATCTAATTTCCTTTTTCCACTACTACGCGTCAACCCTGGTGGTTCTACTTCACTTTTTATTTCTGGGAGTCGTGAAACCGACTAGTGGGTTTTTTTGAGACTTCACATTCTCGTCGGCGCTGGCTGGGCTGCTTTGGTTTTTAGACCCTAACAACGTGGCGGCTACATCACGGCGTTGATCTGAAATGTGTCGGTGAAATTTGGGTGAAATCTTGCTTCTTGCGAAGATTGATTTAGTGGTATGCGAGATTCGGATATTGGTGTTGCTGCATTTTGAGCTCTGGATGCTCTGGATGCTCTGGATGCTATGGATGCTATGGATGATCTTAATGATTTTGCTTTTCACGAGGGATGCTATGATGGAATAGTCAAGTTTATGATAGGCAAAATGATCAAAAAGAATTTTCGAAAGTTCATCTCTCTTTGTTATTCTGACAGGTTCTCATGCTCCCATAAAATTACACTGTCATGTCGAAAGCAGATACGCGGATCTTTCAACTATTGACGTGATCGGCAGCTTTTCTCGGCTTTCATTTGCTCTGATGCGACCCACTCGACTCCTCTATGTGCGCGGATAGAATCCTTACATTGACATTATTGTCTCGGCCAAGTAATGATTGTGTCACAGAGAGGGGAGTGATAACATTTCAAGGGCTACTCACTAGATCAGGACTCAGTCTGGTCGCAATGGCTGATTGAAGCGTTGATGAGATGCCTTTTTCTCTGTCCCAATGGATCGCTCTATCCAGGAAAGGGAGTTGTTGCTTCGTATGAAATTCCCTCGGTTACTCTGCTGACCGCAACGCGCCCAAGCATATTGCCCTTCATGTCTCAGAGCGGGTATATCTCACCACACCAGAGTCACCTTCTTTCCCTAGGTTTGCTGACGTTCACGGGATAGCGATCGTGATAAGCGAGAGCTGCGCCACGTGCGCCTCTCCTGTGACCGTTGGTACGGGACAGATGGTGATCTTCGGAGAGAAAAGTACATATTCCCCATTGATGAAGTAAGGATGATCAGCGCCCATGAAGTAGCAATGAGACTTACCCCGCCTCGCACAAAGGAAGAGAAGAATCGTCTGGACATATTCCACAAGTTCTTCCTTGTAGCTCGCGACAACAATTTGTTCTCGGCACCATTGGACGTAAAACAGGCATTGAGAGTCCTTGATCTCGGAACAGGCACTGGAATCTGGGCGATTGAGTTGTCTGAGTACGTCCTCTCCTTGAATGAGCGTTTTCACCTTCGAGTCTGACAAACCCGGATGCAGAAAATATCCTCATATGATTGTACAGGGACTCGATTTCAACATGATCCAGCCTGAAATGTAAGTATGGGTAGCACATATCGCCCTTCGTTCACTCATATAGTTCAGGATTCCCCCAACAATGAACCCTCCTCAACCATTCGACATTGAGGATTCGTGGGATACAATAGATCGGGACTGGGACTTCATTCGGGCACAGATGCTATTCGGAAGTATCCAATGCTGGCGGGAAATGTACCAAAAGATGTTTATGTGGGCATAGAGTCACTTCTACCTCCTGTGAGGGAACGATCACGTGACTTTCATACTTTATGAATAGTCTCATGTTATATTGTGTAAATAGCTTAAGTCAGAGTTTTCCTTACGAATCTCTTTCTCTCCTTGTAAACAATCATTTTGCCCAAGTCGCACCCGACCTCGTTCGTGCTCTTGTCCCGTCACACCTCCCCTGCCTTTCCTGACTGATTCACTTGCAGGCATCTGAAACCCGGAATAGGCTATATGGAGCAGGTCGAAATCGATTGGGTTCCACGTTGTGACGACGGTACTCTTCCAACCGACAGCGCTCTCGATGAATGGACTTCCAAGCTTCTCAAGTCGCTGGATCGACATGGCCGTTCTATGAGGGTGGATCCTGACGAAACACGGCGCCAGCTCGCGTTGGCTGGCTTCACGGACATTGATGAAGCCGTCATCAAGGTATGTTACTGTCCTTGGTCCGAAGATCGCCACGAGAGAGAGGTGGGGAGGTGGTTTAATACAGGGCTTTCTCAAGGTCTCACCGCTCTGTCATGCTTCCCCATGACGAGGATGCTAGGCATGTCTCAGGAAGATGTGAAAGACCTGTGCCTTAAAGCTAAGAGAGACATGTGTGATATTCGCTACCATGCCTATTGCCGAGTGTGAGTCCGTCCATACCTCTGCTGTGTCCTCTCTGACGGTGATTTGATTGGAATTTGGCAGTTCTGACTGCTTTCGCCGTGCATTTCGCGTTGACATTGCGAAGGAAGTGGACAACGTGACCGCAGTATTTGTATTGAGCGCCACGTACCTGTAGGACCTTCACGTGTACGTGAACCCTAGCAATCAGCATCTCCTCAACCATTGTCAGGTCAGGTAGATTACCGGGGACTTCCCCGAAGTCAAGGTTATTCGCAGCGCTAAAGAAGTAGGGCTCGTTAGGGGTTCTCTCCCTGTCTCGACTAATGCAGCGGCTGCAGATTTTCAAGCTATTTCTCTTCATATCGAACCAATGCTCCCCGCAGCGAATGCAACTATGCATCTTGTCGTCATTCAGGGCAGTATAGAACTCCCGCACAAGGGCCTGATCCTCCTCACTAAGGGCAGGCAAGTTAAGGTCCCCTGTAAAAGGTGGATCAACTATCTGATCAAAATGTCGCTCTTCAGCATGTGCGCTTTGACGTGTATAGCGGCCGCGACGATGACCCTGTGGCAATAATGAAGGAGTGGTAGGGAACGATTCCTGTGGTATAGGCGTGCCTAGCACAACAGGAGCCGTTGGAAGAGTGCCTTGAGGAATTGGCGTTTGAGGAATCGGCGTGCCCAGAACTACTGTTGGCAGGCAAAGGGTAGGAGGGATAGGGGAAGTTCCCTCTACCGCGCTTGGGGTAGATGGCCCCAGCAGAGGTCTAGGCGGTCCCTGGAGTGCGGGCGCCAGGCCACGGAATAAAGCAGGTGTGGCAGGAGATCGTGATCCGTGCATAGACGCAAGCCTTGGCGCAGTCCGCCCTGGAGGCGTCAGGTTAGCTAGAGAATCGGTCCTTTTCGTGGCTCTGTGTGGCGATTGCCTCAAGGCGATGTTCCGCATGGCGACGACGGCGGCTCGGGATTCGGCTACACTGTGACTTGCTGAGCGATGTAAGTGACCTTGTGCGTGCATAGGCGCGTTCACCACCTTTGGGTGCTAACGGGCCGTCTTAGGTGGGGCTGACGGCCGCTGGGCCCGTATATCAATTGCCTCTTCCTCTCGCACATTCGAAGCTCAGTAATACAGGGCTGGCTGGCTAAGGTAGGAAGTAGTTGCTAGCCGGGCTTCCTGCTTCCAAATCAAACATAATCAACTACGTAGGTCGATACCGAGAACCGGGAAAGGGCTGCTGTAACCAAAGAGGTAATTATGCCTGCCTCCGCTCTAAGAGAACTTCATCACCAGTACATGACCTGAAAGGCAGCCGATAGCGACCGTTGATCCCACCACAGCCGATTTCATCACTCGATATTCCGGAGGTAGCCAAAGCATCCCCTTTCCATCTTTTACAACCCATACACCGTCGGTGCTTATACCCCAGCCAAAGTGGCGAACATTCCGTAAGGTTGCGTCAGTCGACCGATTATCGATGGCAGGCGGTAGAGCCGGGAGATCCAGGTTCAGAAGTCCAACATCGGTAGAGAGGAGAGAGTTTGTGATCGGATCAAATGAAAGGTGGGTAATCACCCGGCCAATCTCGAGCGTCTGCACGCACGCGCCTGTTGCCGCATCCCAGACCTTAACCGTGTCATCGTGCGAGCCCGAGGCGAGCCGCTGGCCATCCGCCGAGAAGGCCACTGAGGTCACCGAATCGCTGTGGCCCTCGAGCGTCTGTACACACGCGCCTGTTGCCGCATCCCAGACCTTAATCGTCTTATCCTCCGAGCCCGAGGCAAGCCGCTGGCCATCCGCCGAGAAGGCCACTGAGGTCACCAAATCGCCATGGCCCTCGAGCGTCTGGAGGCATGCATTCCAGTCTAATTCCACGCTCGGCTTTAGCGTGATCCAGTTCGGCTCTTCTTTTTCGAAGAGCTCTCTGGTTAGGCTCCGGGTGGGACTAAACACGAGTGCTGATGCATAGACCTGTAATGGAGCAATTTCGATGGCCCGCTTGTGAGAAAGAATAAAGCGGCGCACGTCTCGAAGTAGTTCCGTTAGTTGTCGCGCTTCCTTGGTTTTCTGCTAACATGTCAGACCGTCTCCAGTTTGTACATGAATTTATAATAACTCACTACTAAAGCTTCGAGCTTCTGTACTGCCATGACCCCCTCGGACATGCTGCGTAACAGACTGAGAGATTCTAACCAATATAGATACTTGTTTCGAAGGAAGTCATGGACGATCCCCGCGTCCTGTAGGTCCTTGTCACTCATCTTCGCCCGGGGTTCAGAGTCATCGAGATGGTCTACCCAGAAGACGCAGGAATATTGTATCGAAGCCAATGGGTCAGGGTTGGGCGGCGAGACCTGGTCGATGGGAAATCCTGGGACGCCCAATTCGTAAACGTCACGTTCGAGAGTCTCCGAGAGAGCCTCCAGCGACCTCGAGAAGATGGCATGGTGCTGGTGCGCGGCGCCAGAGGGTAGGATTTGGTCGGATGCCTTGTTAAGCAGGAAATCCTTGGCTGATTGATGCACAAAGTAGATGACACCTTCCCGAAGAGTCAGGAAAGAACCGCAGGATCTGACGATTTCTTCCAAGTCGTCCTGGTCGAGATCCTCGAGCGACTCAACAAGAACCTTCAACTCGTCCAAGGTGATAGGTCGGTATACGACCGAAGCAATGGCCAGGACTTCCTTGCAAAGGCTCGCATCCTCCGAATCGCCGATATGCTCTATCATTCGGTCATAGAGCGAATCAAACCCCCGGGGGAATAACTTCAACTTGGAGAGTGTATGCCGTTTCCGAATCTTTGGATCTGCGAGCTCCTGGTAGACCAAGGCTACCCACAGAAAGGTGCCGTCGGCATTGGATGTCAAGTGGGTTTTGACGGCGTCCGTGGTTTCCTTGTCGTATTTCTTATCACATGCCAGTTGGTCTACCTTGTGTCCAATGTACGTGTCAACAGCCTTGGAGATCGAGTCCTTGTTCAGCTCGAGGTGCAGCCTGACTTTCTGCTTCGCACTGTCCAGCTTCTCCTCAATGTCCTGCCAGTTGCGACTAGACACGATCCGTTTGACACGAGAAGGCTTAGCAATCAAGTCGAGAAGCTGAAGTCGATTCGTTTTGCATTCGTCGAGGGCATCAATAATCAGGATCGCACCATCCAAGCTCGGGTCATTGAGCATGGCCGTAAGGATCTTGGATAAGGCTTCCCAGGCATTCCCGTCCTCAAAAAGCTGCTTACCCGCATGGTCGTGCTTCTTCCGAACATGCGAGATGAGCGACGGCTGTTGGTCGACGAGAAGGTAGATCAGACCGCGCAGCACGGCCGTCGCATTACTCAGTCGTGCCTCGGTGGCCTGGCAGAAGAAATAGGACAGGCGATTGTCGGGTTCCTTCTCCAGCTCGTCGATGATGCCGCATAGCAGCATCGTCTTGCCCTTGCCAGGATCGCCTTTGATCCAGAGCAGCTGGCTCTGCGAATCGTCACGCCATCGCTGGAAGTCGTCGTTGTCGAGGATCCAGCGGTAAGAGTCCCTGAGCAGGCCGCCCTTTGTATCTTGGATGCGCGTCTTGTCGTCGCGAGGGTCAGTCTCGCGCAGGTCTTTCAGGCATTGCTTGTCCCCATCGTCTTGATGTCTCTTCTCCTGCTGCCGTGTTTGGTCCTGGATGGCCGAATGGATGTCTTGGAGATTCATCTCTATAGCGTTTGCCCAACGCCATTTGGCGTTTGGCCAGCTGTCTCCAAACTTCCCACTTTTCCTCCTAGACTTTAGTGCCCTTTCGGTTTAAGCCGCCGGGCGTAATAAATTGTGCCTGCCTGCCTCTATCTACTTGAGATACGTGGCGATCTGGTTGTCGAGGTCGGTACGGTTGGCGGACTGAGTGCCTACGCGGTGGAGGACCAGCGGCACCTCGATGAGTCCTGGCACGGGAGGAACAGCATGCGAGAAAACGGGATGGTCTGCCTGGATCGTCGTAGCGGACCAAGGCGCGAATTCCAGTCTCTCACCGTCGCATCGGACGATGACGGCTTGGACGGACCCCGTCGATGCCGGCGCAGCCGACTATGAGGTGGTTGGAGCAGGTGCTGGGTTTGAATCGACTGCAGGCACCTGCTGAGTGGGGGTTTGTGGCTCGGAATCCGTGTCTATGTTGTCCCATTTGGAGTAAGCGATTGGCGCCATGGAGAGTGGCTCGGAAGATCAGATCGTCTCAGAAATAAAGATAAGGATATAATATAAATCTGCTATTGCGGAAGCTTTCAGGTTTGTTAGGAGAATTGATGAGTAAAGTTCTTAATGTTCCCATGGTATTGAATCCTACGCGACAGGGCAAATAAGATTCTGGGCTGTAAGCCACAGTGCCTGTGCACAGTATCTCAAACACCAAGTCTGCCCCACGGGTCTTTCGATGCGAAACGAAAACCATCGTCCTTTCTCTCCTCCCAAAGGACCATCTAACGCCGTATACCCTCAATCCATATACCAAACCGTCATCGAAGAGCCACAGCGAAATCAGAGGATCCGAAGGCTCGTTCCGAAAGGCATTGGCGGGCCCGCAGGGACCGGTCTCCTGTGTAAGTTCTCAAAATCCACTTTTGTGGGCCGGTACATGCCCTACTCCGTAAATGATAGTAGTAGTAGTAGTAGTAGTAGATTTATTACGCCCGGGAGAACGGATCTCATAGGGCCATGGAACACGCTATGCTATTTACATTTCTGCCACCTTCAATCCTGACCACAAGTAAAGCCCCACTTTCTCTCCCTGGATCGCTTTCGTTTGGCCTCGCTTGACTCTCTCTGACAGGCCTGCTTGAAGGCCAATTTCTCCAAGTGTTCAGCATCCTATCCTCAGCAGCTGAAGCATGGTCTGTCAAAATGAGGCTGCATTGTGTTAGTATTGTGTCAATGTTTCCTGGTTCCGGGGTTGTTAGTATGTCCCATTCTCCTACTTCACTCCCAGTCTTCCCGTCTTCATTGCAAATTTGATCGTTGCTCGCACAGCCTGTAGGTTAGGTGACCACTTCGGTCCGTCCAATGCCGACTTTCCTCCCAAAAAGAACGACAGGTTTCCCATCTCGCTTTGCCCGATTTGTCTCATGCCTTCGCGTTGTGCATCCCACTTGGTGCATCGAAAGAGAAAATGCCCCATTGTTTCGACCGCCCGTCCGCAATCACACAAGTCTGATTCCACTGCACCGATCCTCGACAGGTAGCTGTTAATCCTCGCCATTCCCGTGCGCAACTGCGAAAGCGTGTCTGCTTCGCGCCTCTTCAGTCCGTCGTACAGCACCTTTGTGTGTTTTCCTGGTAGCGCTTTGTCAACCCTCTTGGAGAAGCCGCCCACTCTGTCCGGTAGTGTCTGGTGCTGTTGTAGCTGCTCTCTCGCTAGTCTTATCCGCGTCGATCAGGCTTGGTACGGCTGTGTCTCTGGCATGCGCCCCGATTCAGTTGCTCTCTGGGCCTGTCTCTTCGCCTTGGGCCCCAAGGGGAACGCATCATCCCGAGAGGGTACCCAAATCATCTTGACCCTGTTGTTGCCTTTTCTTAGCCCGTCGGATGTGGTTGTAGATTTCTCGGATGGCGCACTGTCCCGATTGTTGTCGTGGTCGCGCGATCGCCTTCAGTGCTGACTGGCCGCTTGACAGTATGGTAAGCCTTCGGTCCCGTAATCCGTCAGGCATGCATCGCAATGCCATTGCTATCGCCCCTAGCTCGGCTGTGTAGGGGTTCTGGTCGTCTCGCGAGCCGAGAGTGACCGAGTACCTGGCCATGACCCTATTCTCTCGCCCTGGTGCTTTGTGGCTGATGATGCCTCCCATGCCCGTCATTCCTCCTCTGTCGGAAGCGCTGGTCGCGATGGTGATGTCTTCGACACTGTTGGCTGCCGCTATCGCCACCTTCCGATCTGCCTCACACACTAGCGACACGCGGGCGTGCCACGGCGGTGCTGCATAGGCTTCGATTGTTTCCATCCGCCCGATTCCGCTCTCGCCGAGGGCAAGCGCCAGTCTCTTCATCGGCGAGATGTACCTTCGACTCACTGATACTTTGAGTGTCGCTAACGGGTGCTTCTTTGGCAGCGTGTGCGTATTGATGTACAACTTCATTCCAGCCAGAGCATGTCGCTCGTGTACTGTTTGGATGTTGGCTTCCGCTTCAGCTACTGCCCTCGCCACCGTCTGGAAGGCTCCCGTGATGGCCCGCGCTCCTATTTTCTGTGCCCTGTTGAACTCTTTCAATTCCCTTTCGCCGCGCGCATGCGCCCATACGACAGACGCGTAGTCCATGGCTGGGGCCACGGTTGCGACGAAGAGTTGTCTGGCAGCTTGTGGTGGCAGCATCCTGAGTCTCCTTAGACACATGGCTGCCAAGAGACCTTTCGTGGCGGCCTTGGCCATGTGTTCCTTGAACCTGAGCCCCGTGTCCATGATTACCCCTAAGAGTTTGGCCTTCGCTTTGGGCTTGACTTCCTCTCCATTGATCGTGAACGGCGCATGCAATGGGATAAGCCCATCACTAAATACTTGCCGGAGCTACCATGCGGGACCACCTAACGAATAACCCCACCTAATGCATAACCAAAATTTTCATCTTCCCATACAAAATCCAAATTTTCAATTGCACCGCATTCAGCCAGGAATGGAGATGCTCATAAAACAATGCCTGGAAATGCTTGTCTATTTCATGAACCTTTAATATCGCCTTGATTTTTTTCCGTCCCGCCCTGGAGCCCAGTTCTCTAGCACTTTGAAATTTTTTTCATTCCGCTTCGTCTACCCTAGGCGACTCCATCCATTCAACTCGACATTTCACCCAACAGACTCGTCAGAACAACTTACGCAATGGGTCGCTGTACCTATACAGAAGATGACATAGCCGAGGCTATATTAGATATCAGATAGAGGCCTTTCACAGAACGAGGCGGCCCAGAAACGAGGAGTACCTCAGCCGACCCTTTCTCGTCGACTTTCCGGTCATGCGAGCAGGAATGAACGTATCCAGGCCCACCAGCGTATTTCAAAGAGCCAAGAGGAGACCCTCGTTCGTTGGGTGCTGCGGCAGGAGTCTCTGGGCTATGCCCTCTCCCACAGCCAACTCCGGGCCTGCGTCGAGGCCATCCTCCAACAACAAGGCGATAACCAGCCTCTGGGCAAGCACTAGACCACCAGATTCGTCAAGCGTCACATAAAACTATCTACCAAGCTTGGAAAACGCCAGGAAGCCTCCAGATTTAACGGGTTTACACCAAAAGCGGTCAATTGGTACTTTGATATTCGGGAGACCGAGTACGGCTGGATCAAGCCTGAGAACACAGTTAACGTGGACGAGGGTGGCATAATGGCTGGTTTCGGTACGTTGTCTGCAAGTCCCCAACGAGTTTTGATAGGCCATAGCTAATTAGCTGTCCACAAGGCTTGGATAGCCTCGTAATCGGGAGCTCTGACCCGAAGAAGAAGGCGCTGTTGAAAGGCACCCAGTCGCGCGCTTGGACGTCGTTTATTGAGGCTGTCACCGCAACTGGTCGAGCTTTGAAACCAGCAATCATTTTCAAAGGCAAAGAGCTGCAGAAGCAGTGGTTCGTTGAAGAGTTTGAGGCGATAGCGGACTGGCACTACATCACATCGCCGAACGGCTGGACCGACAACCATATAGCTCTTGAGTGGCTGAAAGATGTTTATTTACCCCAGACAGAGCCTCTAGATGCCTCGGATGCGAGACTTATCATCCTCGACGGTCATGGGAGCCATGCGCAGGTGAGTCTTTTGGCCGTTACACCGCAGATTCTCCGGCTATAAGATTACTGATGAGCGCGCAGGACGGGTGGATGGCGACGTGCTTTCTGAACAACGTGTACTGTTGCTACCTGCCAGCACATTGTTCTCATGGTTTGCAGCCGTTAGATAATGGGATCTTTAAGGTCATCAAAGGTGGATATCGAAAAGAACTCCAAAACCTGGCTAGTTTGACCGATTCTGCGCCGGTTGACAAGGTCAATTTTATCCGGGCATACGCGAAAGCCAGGGAGGCGGGCATGAGAAAAGAGATTATCTTATCCGGCTGGAGGTTTACTGGAAATTGACCTATAAGCCGTCACAAGGCGCTAAAACATCCAGAAATCCAGCCAGACAAGGAGTCAGTGGCGGAACAGTTCAAGACACCGAGCCCTACTCAGCTGCACTCAGATGACACGCCGACGACGAGCCGGCAGGTGAGAGATTTGGCCAAACACCGAAGTCGTCCGACGAGGAGAAAATACAGCAAGATCGCAAAGGGGCTGGAAGCTTTAGAGATGAAGGTGGCCGTTCAGAATGGGCGGATTGCTGGGCTTGAGGAGCAGATGGCCCAGCTGCGGCGAGGGAGGAAAAGGAAGGCGGTACCGAACCCGAACCGACGATTCATGGCTCTAGCTGAGTCCCTAGCAGCTGAAAAGTCCATTCCTAGTTCAAAGGATGGGGAAAAAGAGGCTGATGTGGATGAAGAGGTCAAGTCGGTGATTGAGGTGGGTGTCGGGTCGGAGGAGGAAAGTGAAGAATCTGAGATGGAAACAAAACACTGCCAGCGCACACGCAGCGGGCGGGAGGTCAAAAACCCACGTAGAGAGTAAAATTTGAACAAATTTCTATAAGAATATTCTAAAGGTTTATTTACAAATTGAGAGTCTGGGCTGATTTTGGGGTGATCAAAAATTGGATTTTGTATGGGAAGACGAAAATTTTGGTTATGCATTAGGTGGGGTTATTCATTAGGTGGTCCCGCATGGTAGGACATTACGAGATGGGGGTTGGCTCTCATCTGTAAGATCGATCGTGTCGACGACGGTTCGAGGCTGTGAAGATCTTTGTGGTTGAAGGGGGGGAAGGTCATCTCCGCAATACATACAAACCCGCCATTGCGGATTTGTTCGACGGAGAATAGAATGAAGATAATTCGTACGCGGGCAAGAATCAGAAGGCATCATTAATAAAGTGTAAGTTAGTTAAAGTAGCAATTACAAAAATCTGCGTACGCAAATTCTTACAGCTTAAATAATCTGCGTACGCATTTGATTTGTCCTACACCGATAAGCGCTAGATGTCGCATCCCTTTGAGTGGCATAAGCCTCCACCCCCTTGGCTAGCCCCACATCACCCTTGTGATAGCTGAGGTACAAGGAGTGACCTAGAGCGGGGTCAGAATCAACACCACACATTTCCTCATACAACACGTTCTTTACATTCCCATGGATTCCCAACAGGCCTGCAGCGAGGCAGTCAACGCCTATGATGATAATAGCTTTATTCGTGTTGATAATAGCCGTCGTGAGCAAGCTGCTGATAACACCTGCCGGCCAATAGAAAAGCCGGTTCCGGACCGCGGCTACAACTTTGAGCCGATGGACCTAGGTCCAAGCCGGGCCCCTACGATCACAGCTTTGCCCCAAGAGCCGCTATTGCTATTCCAGGAATTCCTGCCTATTTTCCTAGTAGAAAGCTGGGTCGGCTATACTAATAGCTGAGTTAGTTACCTATTGCAGAAGCACGAGGCCGGAAGCCGCAGCTTAAAGCCGCAGTCACGGCTACTTGAATGGACGCCAATCTCTTCCCCAGAAATCTACATATGGATTGCAATCTTAATATATATGCGAATTCATAAGGAACCGAAGATCAAGGACTATTGGGAGGCTTCTGGGCCAGGGAAGATATGTGCTACGCATCCAATCATCAAATGGATGCCTTTACGGCGTTTTCAGCTAATATCACGGCATCTCCGTCTCTTTGACCACGCAACTATTGATACGAACCCCGATGTGACCTTCTACGGCAGGATCTTCAGCCGGGTTAACGCCTGGTCTGGCCACATACAGCATATGTCTACCGTTTTCTACATCCCGGGCACATCAATCGCTGTGGATGAGTGCATGGTCCGCTTCCTCGGCCGGTCTCATGAGACAACACATGTCCCTAATAAACCGATACCAACGGGCTTCAAAGTGTGGGCTGTGGCCCAAAGGGGCTATTTTTTGCGGTGGATTTGGCATAGGCCGGGCCGGAAGTTCGGGCCCGTAGGGGTCCGGCCGGCTCGACGGCTGCGGCAAGGAACACAGCTACGGCGAAGCCGGCGGCAGATACGAGAGAGGAAGACAGCCTATCTGAACCCGACCCAAGCCGTGGTTGTTGCCCTAGTAAATCTGCTGCCGGAATCCACATATCACGTCTTTCTCGATAACCTATTCTCTTCTAATGACCTCTTTCGCCAGCTCCGTCAGCTAGGTCACGGAGCCACAGGCACAGCCCGCCGTAACTGTGGCTTACACACATCCCTAGTCAAGCTGAAAGAGAAGGATAACACAGCTGACGGCAGCCTCGAATTTAATATCCTTAAGGCTATCCCTACGGTAGATAATAAGGTCAGTCACTAGGACACAGTTAGCTATATTTCCCTTACTAATTTGTCTTCTGCTAGGTCAATCAGATCGCATGGAAAGACAACGCTCTCGTGCTATTCTTATCAACTGTGTTTTCCGGCGATGAGAGAAGCGTCCGCCTACGGAAGAAGCCGACAACAGACAAAATTCGAGCACGGCCAATACAGCGTTTTTTTGCTGGTAGCCAGGTGAAAGAGATTTCTCTCCCATCTATCGCTGCTACCTACAATGACGAGATGAACGCTGTAGACCGCGGTGACCAGCTACGGTCTTATTGGAGCCCTAACCGCCGTATCCGTAGGGGCGGTTGGAAAGCCCTAGCTTGGGACTTTTTGCTAGAAATAGCCCTTGTGAATAGCTTCCTTTTACAGAAAAGAGGCCAGCCACAATGGAAGCCAATGGACAGTCAGGTTGAATGGCGGCAGCAGCTTGTCTACAGCCTCATCAAGACCTATGCCTCAGAGACGGAGTCTCAGAAGAGGTTTCGAACAGGAGACGAATTTACGCCTATCTCACAGCATAATCTAGTCCGCAAAGGGAAATCAGAATGCCTTGCTTGTAAGGGCTGTCAAATGGGTCGGACACGTAAGCGCAAAAGGAAGGCTCCGTTGTCTGCTGTAAGTGGGAACAGCCGAAGGGCGCCGCAGTCACGATGGCGTTGTCAGGAGTGTAATGTAACTTTATGTAGAGAGGGGAATTGCTGGTACCTCTGGCACCACCCAGAATAGGAAGGAATCGATGTACCTTTGGTTTGACGCTCTTTGGTTGGCTAGACCCCCCTGTCTGAGGGGGAGGTGGAGGCTTATGCCACTCAAAGGGATAACACTACTAGGTTCGTGCGACTGGAAATGAAACGCGGCCCGTACTTTGGGGTCGTGTATCCGGTTTCACATCCGCCTTGTCGCATCAAGGATTCCAATCCTAACGACATGAGCTGAAATGACTGTGCCCGAACACATGGCTGTTCAATTTCCTTTGTTCTTTAGATAAATTCTCATCAATCGACTGGTGCCATCAATGATCCCTATGGAACCAATTGTCTGATACTAGATCATTCTCGTCTGGCGATGCGTGATTTTCCTTCTTAGCCGCTGCTCGCCGTAGTAATTCCTCCCCTAGAGCGCGCCATTGCATTGGCGTAATTGTACTAATAATATCCTCTGACTCCTGCCTCTTGTTGCGGCGTTGACTCTGGGTATGCCCTAGACTCTTGGTCAGCGTCTTGTGTACGGAGTATACCCAGAGAAATAGTAACTACTTACGATGGAACGAACAGGTAATCCCGCGCGACGAGTATGCGCAATTGGCGCATGCGCCAGTAGCGATACTACTCTCAGTGTAGCATCCCTGGAAGATCCCATTGCCTCTGGCACAGTGATGACAGGGGGTATCCCGTAGATAAAGATGAGGATGGCATCGATATTTTGCGTACGGGTCAGATCAAGCTTGGGAATAGATGACCGGCCTTGTCTTGACCTAGTATTCAGCTGTAAGGGTCGGGGAAGGCGATATGGCTCCTGGAACTTCGAGACTTTATGAGGTCGTATTAGTTGCGCCTTGGCTAGAGCCCAGGATGTCAATTCGAGAGGATCCGTAGGCTGAGGAGCCGTAGTCGGGATAGAGGGGAGGGATGAGCTGGATATTGTTGATGACATGGCTGATGTAGTGGTTAATTGGGGATTTGGTTTCGATGCGGGTCTTACGAAGCGGAATTCCATTATTATGAGACCATCGAGGTTGGGACTTCATAATATGAATAGGAAAACGTTAAAACGGGATTATTCGATATTTGTGGATACGGTAGGGTACCCCTATTGAAGGGTTTTGAGTTATGGGACACTTTGCATTACAGTCAACCGTCCTAGGCACTAGTCTGCGTTCCCACGGGACTAGTTCGGTCTATTTTTTTTTTTTTTTTTTTTTACGTATCACGATTCCCCTTTGTTTGAAGCACCACATGTCCAAGCGCATGCTCCTTTTTGGTTGCTTGAGACAATTTTGCATTTGGTTCTTGTATTGTCAATCTTTTCCAGCATGAGCGATCACGGCCACATCCCACGAAAGGTGTGTTACGGTTTGCATATTCCATACGCGTATGGATAGAAAGCCTGGACCCCGCCATCCAAGAAGATAAATAAGTCCCTTCTGCGATTATCATATTCCCTAGATTTTTGGCAATCATTTTCTAGTCCAAGCCTCTCGGGTGGTGCCAAAAGCAGTAGAGTAGTATGGACTGGTTCGAAGTGAAGAGCCTGTTGGGGGGTTGAGTCGAATCCAATGACTGGTGATGACGTTCTACATAAGAAGGTTTTAATCCCAATTTCGGGACCTGATAGGCCACAGAGACGCAACTGAGAAGAGCTACTGCGGGGGCGTTTACTGCGTAGTTCAGACGGGTGAGTCAAGCCACTGAAGCAACTTCTACATCGCACATGCCTCCAGCAGAGGGGCGCTCTTGCTGTGGGCTCTGATTCTGACAGAGATAATTGAAGTTCGATGAAGGGAAATAAATTGGACAAGCCGCTGAACTCCGCCGATCTAAATAATATCGCGCACGGTCACACTCGACGTTGTGAGGCTGCTCCTGGGGGCTTGGGCGTGGCCCATTTTCTGTGTCCCATCTCTTCACATGTGAGGGCCCACACCATGATGTCACCGTACCAGATCGAGGCAGATGGTCTCGGGTCCTGGGTGGGAATCAAGAAGAACAAGCCTTTGCACAATTCATTACGATGAACTCCGCCAGCCAGCGCCATTCAAGAATCAAGACGGCTAAGGAAGAGGACACAGATTGGGAAGTATCTCTGCACAGCATCCCAGCAGTTGTCTGGGACCGGGCCGGCACTGGTTTGCCCCTCGGAAACAACCAATGAGCGCGCTCAGTTTCTGCAGAGGTTTAAACTGATCACATGGGCTATGAAGGAGGCAACTGTCGAAATCGACTATTCGAGTTGGTACGATCGATTCTGTCCTCGGGAAGCCTCCGATGGGCTGGCGTTCTCCGCTCGCTGTCGTTGCGGCGGGGAACCCAGTATCCTCCAACGTCGCCATTCCCAACGGAACGCCGAGTGTGGGCACCTGTTCGTCTGCCTGCGGGAGGGGGTGGAGCAGTTGAAAAACAAAGGCCCTTGCGCCTGGGACAGAGCTAGCACGAAGGACGCCATTTATTCCCCTCTTTGATCTGCAACCAGTGAGTTCTTGGCCTCGAGAGCCCCACAATGCTGATATCATCATATCAGGGCCTAGCCCAAGCCCCAAATCTTTGAATCACACCACCGGCCGGGATCTGGAGGGTGAAAGACGGACCCCCACCCCCCCAGATGCGCGTTAGAGGATTTTGGCTAGGTAAATCCGAACTGTCCAACGCCGTGGTCTGATGATACCGCGGTGTCGAGCTGTGCGTCTTGCGCCAGCCAGCATCCGACTTGATACGTAGCTCTGACTTGGATCGACGACAAGAGGTACTTGCTAGCTAGATCGGAGCTAAGCTGCGGAGTTCCGGCCAGTCACAATGCATGGAGCTCATTGCAGGGCAACCTACGTTGCCTCCTCTCTCCACTCCAGGTCCAAACCGTCCCAACCGCTAAGCTTTCTTCCCGACGACCCAGAGGAGCGCAAAGCTTCGGTCGAGTGGTGCTGGCATTGGCAGCTCATGTTCAACTCTAACCGTAGCTGGTCAGGATCGCCATCTTGCACCCGCAGCAGCCTCGTCTTGTAGCCACAACGGCGATCGCCACGTTGGATTATGGGAGTCTCGCAGAAAGAACCCGTTTGGGACCCCAAGGCGTCAAACCCAGGAGTTGTAAATCCTTGTGGTTCCTTTTAGCCCAAGGTTCGCGAAAAACCTGTCCTCACGCTGGTCCTGGAGAGGGCAACACTTGCTATTACATCGTCCAGGAGGAGGGGACCGCAAACGCCACTGTCCCCCAGCCAAGGGTGCGGTAATTAGAACGCACACACCTCGTCTCGCAGCTCCCAGTTCCCAGTTCATGTTCATGGCGTTCCGTTGGTAAGGATCCAGGGTCCACCATGTCGGCCTCCACACCCGGTTCCCCTCTCCCCACGACCCCATTGTATGATGTATTTGGAGCTCTTGTGCCCGACAAGGCACCCCACAGCGCAAGGAGATACTGCGGCGCTTAGACCCACGTTTATTCTATTCTTGCCCTTTGCTGCCATGTATGGGCATGGCTGCGTGAGCTGCACCGGGACGTCAGGGTTTCGAAAGTGCAATGCAACCGGAGCAATTCCGCTACTAGGGGGGTCTCGTCATTTCTTTTCAGCTCAACCCCCCGTTCGTCCCTCACGGGGGGTACGTTGACTAGCCAAAAGTTCGGCGACTAGCCAAATTTAGGTACCTCAATACACACCAAAATCTTGGTGTAGACGATGTACCTTCATTATAGCGATTACATGGGGTCAGTTGCATCGGTATGTTCTAAACGAGAAGTCAGGCTGGTGTAAGTGACTGACCAAAGTGACATTTTCTTCATTTCTAGCATCATTTCTAGTCATCTTCTTCGTCTTTTGGGATCAGGAACTCGCCCTGGCTATTCTCAATCACATCTTCCGTGATAACCTCAATTCCATCAGCTTCCAAAGTCAACTGTTTCCTTCCAACAGCCCGTTCTTGTGCGTTGAGAATAGCAAAGTTGACCGCCTCTTGGACCACTTCTGGGTCGTAGTTTCTCGGCCAAGATCCTGTTCCTTGCCATCTATCGTCACCTATTCCTAGCTGCTGAAGCTGGCGATGAAGAGCATATTTCTGAGCAAGCCACTCGCTCGAAGCAAGGTGACAACGCCGGTCAGTTTTGGACCACCAGTTGCTGCGTTTTAGCCGCAACTGGTATAGCGGCTTCCAGGCTCTTCTAGGGTTACTATATATGACTTCTAGCCTCACAGCTGTGATGCTAGGCCTTACATGTGACCTGATATCACGTATCCAACGGCGTAAGAAGAGACCTTCATCTTGGCTATCTCTTCGTAAAATTCGCTTCTTCTCATCAGCCTGTGCAGCTTGTCGATTGTGTTCATCATTCAAGACTCGAAGCCTCGCATCACCGACAGTAATTGGGCCGTATTTTGCTATAACTGACGTCTGTGTTTGGAGGGCTGACCGTCTTGTAGCCTTCTCTTTAAGACGGTGTAGCTCCTGAGTTGCGGTAATACCATTCAGGGCTAGTGTGTTGCTAGCAGTGACTGCATGTTCAAATACACGCATGACTGACGGGGTCAACGGCACCCCTGATGTAATTGATGTGTGCATACGGAGCATTACGTAGTCCTGATATTTCTCAATCGCCTTCATTCGTAGCGGTGGTGTGGCTGCATTTCCCCAGTTATACGCTTCTAACGGCACCCTCTGAGTCACAGGGGTTGTGAAGCTATCACGGCTCTGTTGTGGTGGTGTTGTGATTACTGATGAAGAGCCAACTTCGACGTGACCTGGGAGACTCTCAACAGAGATATCTGCGGTCAATGATGACAGCGGATCCTTGAGGTTATCTAGGACCTTTGCTGGGTTATGAGGAAACAGGCCGCATTTCTCCCAAGCAGAGATAATTGTGCTCTTCCGGAAGGTCCGTTCTCGTATCTCTTGGAGGTGGTATAGGAAGTCAGTCTTATTGAAGTCATTGGCGCCGTTAGCAATTTCCCTATAGAGGATATGCTGATGCCACTGCTTGTATCCGTTGAAAACACCAACATCAAGAGGCTGAAGATGATGTGTGAGATGTGGAGGCATAGGGAACAGCTCGATGTTATGCTGACTGCAAAAATAGAAGATTTCATGCGTAAAGTGGTTCTCACACCCATCCATAAGAAGCAGCCGCTTCTCTTCCAGGTCAGAAGGCCGTGTAAGTCGCTCAAAGTGCTTAGCCCACTCGAGAGCTAGGATGTCATTGACATACCCCTTGCTGCTAGTTGTGATCGCAGTATCGTCACTGAGGCGATTTTGGACCCATTTGACAGGAATGTTGACACAGGGCATGATAATAAAGGGAGGAATAGAGGCACCGGCAGCCGAAATCGCCTCAACCGCGGTCACAGAGATAGTAGTGTGTGCATCAGTTAGAATGGGCTGTTCAACCTCTCGAAAAGTCCACACGAAGGTGCCTTTCTGGAGATATCCGATCATAAAGCCCGTCTCATCGAAGTTCCAGATATTCTCAACCTTGATGTTATTTTCACGCACAAAGTCTTCAAAGGCATAGAAGAAAGCCTCGATGTGGGCGCGGTCTTGCATCGCCTTCCGCCTTACATCTCGGGTCATAGACTGCTTCACGTAAAACGTGCTTTTCCAGCGCTTCATAAAGCGCTTAGCCCAGCTATGTGAAGCTTTTCGTGAGTGCCCGGAGGCTCTTAGTATAGCATTTGCGTTGTGTTGAAGAGACCGAAGTTGAATGTGGTGGCCCTGTGTGACCCGGCGATGTGCCCAACACAGTACCGCCTGCTCCTGCGTGTCGGTCAAGAGAGTGTTGTTACCGCCATTTTGTGTGGTAGGCTTCGCTCCTTTAGTACGGCTTAAGAGTCTATCATACGGGACCCTCAGGTCTCGCGATGCCGCAGCAACGGAGCGATAATAACCCTCGTGGAAGAGCTCTGCTGCGGCGACAGTGCGCTGCTCGAGGTTGCCGTCATTATGCCGCGAGAAATCGGGCTTCCCAGTGCTGGGATTGATCCATTTTTGCACCGCAGACTTTTGAGGCTCTGGGCTACAAGATGATGTATTCTGATCATGAATTGACGAAGAACTCATAATGTTGTGGTGGTTTGAAGTTGTAGCGTTTTGGTGGATGCTACCAATTTGAGGATGTGGTGATGCGGGGTTGGTGTTGCAGATGTGTCACAGCGCGGGGTTGTGCATACGCCTTGTATGTAAAAGAGTTATTCGATTAAACATTGGTACTTAATTTTACTAGGGCGCACACCTATTTTCTAGGTATCTTTCTTAGCTCGGTGAGTCGCCGAACTTTTGGTTAGTCAACGTACCCCCCGTGAGGGACGAACGGGGGGTTGAGCTGAAAAGAAATGACGAGACCCCCCTAGTAGGGTGGCCCAATCGGAATTCCGTGAACTCAGACTTGAGGGCTTATTGACCCCATCGCCTTGCAGAAAAGATGTCTGAATCTCGAGCTTTTCATAGGAAAAGTCTATTTCCCCTCCCGGCGCCCTACAGCACGTAGCATGTGGGTGTGCCCGTCCTGGGCTTGCTGGAGGGGGTGGCAAAGCTCTAATAGCTTGAGAGCCAAGGGCCTTGGCAGTTGATGGCTTGCGAGATGCCATGCATATTTGATTGTCCCGTCGCAATCCTCTCGCGATCCCCTCATTCTCTTTGATTCCACTCCTTCAAAACCCTGCCCGCGAATTTCTGCTTGTCAATTACCAAGCCGGCCCACTCCTCAACCCGTCAAATCCACTTTCAGACCTGCTCCTCTCCCCAACCGCCTCTCAGCCCTGCCTGGTCTAGACACAACTGGCTCACTCATCTGCCGTCCAGCAAGCGAATAAACAATAAAGGGAAGCGTTACAGCCCTGCGTGTTGTCTTCGTTGGCAAACCGGAACTCCAACCAATCGGCCTCGTAATCACCTGCCCACCCAACCCCGGGATAGCATAAATCGAAACCGAGGAACGATCACCATCTGTGCAGAAAGATCCTCGATGGCAGCCTTCGTCCATTCTTACCCTCAGATGGCGGGAGATTTTGCGTTTGGCCAATACTTCGACGGGATCGTCTCGACACCAGTGGCGGGATTCCCGATGACCCCTCCACCTTTTCGCATCAGCACATCTTTCCCCGCATCTCGAAGCCACATGGCCCATCAGCAAGCGATGAACCAAGTCACCGAGGGCTCGTTCTTTGACGAAGCAATCGCCACCTCCCCGATCTCGACAGAGGTCGATCTCGGGTTTCCCAAACCTCCACCCGAATATGTCATGGCAGCCAAGATCCCCGAGTATGAACCCTCCCAGACAGTATTGCCGACCGCAGAACGCGAAAAGAAACCGCCCCGCCGACCCCGAAACCGACGGAAATCGCAAGCAATTTCAAGCTTGTCAGAAACCACTGCTTCCGCACTCGTTTCGGATGTACCGAACCCAAGAAAACGAGGCCGGAAACCCGAAGTCGAGCCTAAAAAGCCTGCAAAGGCACGTCGAAAGCAAAAGGGGGAGAGCAATGACGACGAGGATCTTCCTAGGGACCCCCGGCGATGGCGCATCCTCGAACGCAATAGAATCGCTGCTACTAAGTGTCGTCTGCGCAAACGGGATGAAGCGTCAGCACTCGCCTCCCGTGAGCAGGCCATGGAGGATCAGAACCGATACCTCTCAACCTGTTTCGACCAGCTGACTGCCGAGATCTACTACTTGAAGACCCAGCTCTTGCGGCATACTGATTGCAACTGCGTTCTCATCCAGAAATACATTGCAAACGAAGCGAGAAAGTCCGTCGATGGCCTCTTATCTTGCTCTTCGGCCTTTCAAGTCCCTGACGGACTCACACCTCCACACCACAGGGGGTCAAGCGGCAGCAGAACCAGTGGAACAGATTCCTTGAGCATCCAAACGCCTGAGATGGAAAGTGCCACGCTAACATGGACCGACCCTTTTCAGCAAGGCTCAAGGTCGTCGGAAGTCGGAGATGATTTGTTTGATATGGTATTAGAGCCGTTCCAAAAACAGACATGGCTATACGAATATTCAAATAACGTCTTATATGAATATGCATGAATATATTCATATTCATATCCATATAATATATGAATATAATATGTACTTTCGTATCCATATTCATGCATATTCATATAAGGGTGGGGTTCCTGATTGGCACAAATGAGATCTAATCTATGTGGGAGATGATAGGTACTAGTCACATCCGGCCTCACCAGCTTCGGCTGCCTGGCAGGGTAGGCGCTATGTCATTAATCGCACAGTCACTTGAGCTGCTGGACCTTCTCCTAGGGCACTGCGAAAAGTGGAAGGTATATGGCTAAGTTTTACATCTTCCTGCTTTCTCCATAGATTATACCGTTATACGGCATGCTAATCAGTTAATTAGGCCCACTACTCGCAGCCGAGCAATCGGGATGATCGTGTAATTCGCTCTATCGATATGTGCTGGCTTATACTTGATAAGGATTACACTATGACCGAGGATGTCCCCGTATATGCCGCCGCCCTCCTTCTCGATCCTGCTAAACGCAAGAGCTATATTGAAGAATGTTGGCCCGAGGAATGGCACGTTTGCCGCCGTCCGAAGTCTCTGGAAGGAAGAGTACAATCACGATGTCGAGATATAGCTCTCAGAGCAATCCTTGGCTATGCCTGCTTTATTAATGCGAAAGAAGGATACGGTGCTCTCAAAGATGCGCTTAGAGCTGCGAAATAAGGCAATGCCGGGGGCACGTGGCAAGGGTGGTCTCGATAGCCTTATCTCCGAGGCTCCCATTGCACTTGCAGAGGGTACTACGCCCCTTCAATGGTGATGTAGTAGGACATTCAGACAGCGTACCCACGGCTTAGCCGTATGGCTATCGATATCCTGTCTGCACCAGCAGAGTCAGCAGAGCCAGAGCAGACCTTTTCAGGGGCTAGGCGCACAGCTAGATGGGATAGGCTACGGTTGCTGATTGAGAGCATTAAGATTGAGTGTATCAGAAAATGGCAGCGAGAGGGACATATTAGACCGTTAGCCGAGGGCGGGATAGGCCTCCCGTGTAATCCAGATGCTATAGAGGTTGATATCTAATAGCGTACAGGTCAAACGGGAGCGATTGAGAAGTTTTTGGGCTATATAACTACATCAATCGATTCCTCTCACTTCATTGCAGTAGCTTCGCATCACGTGAACCCTTATATGAATATGCATGAATATGTTATATGAATATGTGTTTTGCTAGATAAGTTGAATATAATATGAATATAAGAAAATCAGTGTGAATATTCATATAGCCATGTATGTCCAAAAAGAACCACTCCCGGTGCCAAGCCAATCTATTTCAAATGTGCCCACCCCGTCCAGATGCGACCAGGGAGTTTTTGGTAGCTCAGGGCCACAGCCCCAGCTGGTGGTTGGAATGGTTTGGGGATCGCAATGGGGGTTTCACTGATGTCGGCCGTAGTGCTGCCGTTTCATGCGCAACGAGTGACGAGAATATACGAACTGAATGGGAATAAATATAGTTCAAGTTGCCTTCCCTGGTCCTCATGGAAGGCCACATAACAGCCCAGAGCTGTCTTGTTGGGGCTAGGCGGGATTGGCTGAGTGTGGTGGCGATCTTAGCAGTCGTCGCCTACTGGAATCTCTCCGAGGTTAGCACTGCGATCCTTTGATCTAGAGATGACCTCGAGGTTGAAGCGCTCGATAAGGCTTTGCCGCCGGTTCGGGTCTTTGATAAAACGCCTTGCTAAAGAATCGTGATCATGTAGATGTCCATGATAAGGCCATGGGCTCGCTCAATTAATTTATCTTGCTCCTCAACCGTTTCAGCGATACCTATCTGAGGCAGCAACTCGAAAACGGCTAGCAGCCTAAGTGATGAGAATGAGCCTCCGCCAGCATTAAAAAAATGAACTAGACTCGTAGCTTACCTACTAGTAATCCCTTCGGCCTCATTAGCTAGACTGAAGGCGCAGCAGACGATAACGACCCGATTCTTGCAGAGATAATCCCTATCGCCCTCGTGGTCAGAAACCGCTCTAGATCTAGAGGAATATGGGGGACGCTCGCATGTGGTACCGAGGGCCCAGAATTTCATCTTGACCAGGGGGCTGTAAGTCGCCATCCCCGCCACTCGTACCTCTT